>CM035164.1:3003919-3118270 GCA_020205615.1 Panax quinquefolius | reverse complement strand
AGTTGTACTATGTGATGCATAGAGGAAATTTGAATCGGGATGTAGAAATTTATATAATAATTCGAATAGAATGAATCATAACATAAATTGATTCAAGGATATATAATTGATTCCAGTGAAGAAATAAATAAAAGATTATTTTTCAAAGGAGATTGAAAAAGTTTAAGCTATTCCGCATATTTATATAATATCGAATATGATGTAAGGCAGGAATGGTAAATGACCAAGATTAGAAACTTATAAAAGTTTGGGGTTATTATACAGATCATGAAAATGGAAAGAATTTATATTCTAAATTGTAATAAGCAAAGTTTTATTCTTTGAGTTATCGATAAAAAAGATATAAATAGTTTGACGATAGTAGTATCGTGGCGGACTCGATCCGAGGTTCGAAGGGACCCGGATTTGGGGGCATCACATGCACAACATTTTGTGTAGAGTTGGGCACATAATATTATCATAATGTTTAATGTTTTGAGAGACTAAAGATAAATAGTCTAGGAGTAATGTTAGGGACACCAATCATATACAAAAAGTTATGCGCGCACACTATAAAAAAGAGAGAAAATAGGGGGAGAAACCTATAATTGAATGTTTTACACGTGAATAATACTACGTGCATCAATTGTACACAAAAGTTGTGCGCCAAGAATAAGATCCATGTATTGATTACCAATGAAAATGTGTAAAATATTCAATTGTAGGTCTTGTTCCCTGATTTCTCTCTTTTTTCATATTGCGTGCACAACTTTTTGTGTATAGTTGATATCCCTAACATTACTCTTTACACATTTTTATTGGTAAAAAATACATGAGTGCTACTCTTAGTGCTCAACTTTTTGTGTATAGTTGGTGCACATAGTATTATGGCTTAAATATAAATTACTACCCTAAACTTATACCTTTTTCCACTTCACTAATCTCTACCTTTTAATTTTTTCAATTAGGTGATTAAACTTTTAATTTTTCACTTTGATTCAATTGGAACTGCCATATCACAAATTGATGAAGTGACACAGATATTTGACATTTTAGTTCTGATGTGTCAAAAAGAAATAATTTTTTTTTAATTATTATCATTTAAATTAAGTAAAAGGATAAAAACATAAAATATACGGCAAAACTAATGATTTGACAACTATAATTGGCACGTTTTACTTAATACACCACTGAACTTTTAATTTTTCAAATTACTCCATTCAACTAATTAATATTTTAAAATTAGGTCATTCCGTTAATAAATTTGGACAGAAGTTAAATTGATTTAAATATTTCCTTACGTGGAAAATACAAAAAAATAAGAAAAATAATGTAAAAATGATGTGGCAAGAAACATTTGACTTGGTCTTATAAAATGAATTTAAAATGTGAATTAATAAAGAAATAATGGCGTCACTTTAATTCAGCAGTTCCCAAATAATTTTTTTATCAGTATCCAATTAACCAGAACAACCGAAGACGCCGAAAGTTATGGAGCGTCGATCCATTTTATAAAATCTGGATTAATCTAATTTATAAATGCAGCAGGGGTAACAAAATTAAAACAAAAATAATAATCAAACTTTATAGTATTCAAGTACAATAATTACTCAACTACTAAAACAATATCCATCTTCGATGGCAAATTTCTTTTTTATAACAGTAAAGAATTTAAAAAAATCGCCATTTTCTAAACTCAAATCAACAATTTTCTAAGTAGAGAAGGGTTTATAAAAAAGCATCTTTGTCGCCATTGTTGAGTATTTTGGATTAAGGATCTGCTGAGTAAAAACAACCAACCAGTCATGACAGGGATTCCACGTGCTGCCCACAACTAGTAAAATATCGACTAACATGCCGGCAAACCAGATCAGATCAGCAGTAGAAGAAACAACCATCACCTATATAACAACCCAGCTCCAGAATCCAACGACTACCCAGATCCAAATCCAGACTCCTTCAAACCAGATCCAACACCAATCCAACAAATCAAACAGAAATTAAATTTTAAATTGATGAAATATATATGATTTTTGATGATAAACACCAACAAAAACACCAGAAAACTCTGTTAAATGCATTTAAAATAAATCAAAACAGATTTAAAAGAAAGAGAAACCAATATCATAACATATGTAGAAATTATTGGTGCAAATGTGTAGATCTGAAGGTGGACATGATAATGGTGTTGATAGAGATGTGTATACATTTAAAGAGAGAGGGATAAAAGATAGAGAGAGAGGAGGAGGAAATGAGATGGATACAAGTTGAAGACCCAATTTGTGAGTCAAAGAAGAAAAGATAGAGAGAGATGAGGAGGAAGAATGGGAATAAAGAGAAAAAGAAAAAGAAAGACTATTGTGAAACAGGGAAAATGCTTGTGTTTATTTCTTTTTCTTTTTTTCCTGCCATGTTGGAAAATACAAGACCAATTTAAACGACTGTTAAATAAATTTGACGGAATGAGTTGATTACATATTTTTTTAGTTCAATGGGATAATTTAAAAAATTAAAAGTTCAGTGGTGCATTAAATAAAATGTGTCAACTACAGTGGTCAAATCATTAGTTTTGCCTAAAATATATTAATTATTAAAAATTAAAATCAAAATTAACCAATCTCCTCTCTATTATTCATCAGAGGGTTGAGACTCAATTCAACAACGAAAATTATCAATCTATGTCTACACTTCGTCCGCAACATCCATCCCCACCACTTATCCTCCAATGCAGCACCATCATCTCCGATCGAAAAACGAATTACAAAATCAATTTTTAGATCTACCTAAACTTTACAGAAATATCCACAAACAACAAATAGATTTGCAAAAACAATAAAAAGAGAAAGTGAATGAAATAAAAGTATGTAATTATTATTCTATTTAGTAAATGGTTAAATTGATAAAAGGTTAAAGTTAAAGGTGATATGTGTAAATTCTAAAAGTATGTCGGGAATATTCGTTCAGTCAAGGAATATTCGTTTTGTCGGGAATATAAGGTAAAAGTACGACGACGCCAAAATAGCTAATCATTGGTGTGCACCACAACGAAATATTGTCGGATACAGAAAATGACATAAATAACCTTTTTAATAAAAAAAAATGTCAACGGTACTATCACTTTTAACTGTTTAAATACCTGATGATAAAAGTACAGTAGTACGCGGTATTCTAATGTGACACACAACATTTCACAATATCACACAGTATTCCACAATAATTCATATTATTGATTCAATAATTGTTATAGTAGTAATCACAAAATATTTCATATTATTAAATCAATAATTGTCACAACATCTCATATTATTGAACCAATAATTGACATCGTATCAAGGGTAGTAATGAAAAGTTACATAAATGCAAGTCACGAGTTTTAAATAGTTAATTTGACTCATTATTTGAAGAAAAGTAATATCCGTGATATTAATACATCACGTCAATAATGTAGAAAGACGGATAATATAATGATAATGGAATAATCTTTTAATAATAGATTAATCTTTTGAATAAATAATGAAAATAGAATAATCTTTTTATAATGAATTTATCTTTTGAATAAATATTGATAATGGATTTATCTTTTTGAATACATATTGATAATGAATTATTCTTTTTCGATAAATAAAGATAATAGATGAAAATAAATAATTATTATGTTTAAAGTAAAGATAATGGATAAAAAAGATAATCATTATGTTTAAATATAATGATAATGAATGAATAATATATTTATAAAATGTGGGATATTTTGACTATAAATAGGAAGGCTTAATATAAGCAAATTCATAACTTCCTTACTTATACTTTCTTATTCTCTAAAAAAATTAGTGTAAGTTCTTTCTAAGTGTGCTTGGCTATCTTAAAGATTAGTAAAGAGTACAAGTAATGTTCAAGTCTTTCTATAAAAGTTGGTCAAACACTCACACACATCACACAGTGTTTATTTCTTCCTTTAGAAAAGTTATTTTGAAAAACTTCCTTTGGAAGATTTTATTTTGAAGTTTATTTTGTACATTACACATATTTATACTATATAGTCACTTTTTGATAATTTCATAATATAAGAGTTAGTGTACTATATGTGATAGTAACTAATTAAATTATAAATATATTTAGGTTGATAAACTTCATAAAAAGCAACATCCAATCACTTGTTAATTGAGGTAAGTGATATCATTTTCTTTCATACTCCTAAATCTAAACTTACTATGGTAAATATTGCTTTTATAATTTTTAAAATGATTAAAAGTTCTTTTAAGGTTTGCATTTTATCTAATATCATTTCACTTGAACTTTTTATTTACATGAGCATTCGTATTAAATTTTAAATTGTTATCTTTAAAATATGAATCTTGAATATCATTCTTGAATTTGACTCCACATTTTGGTCATCATGTTAATAATTTGGACATTATTGAACTCTAGACATATTAAATGTCGAATCTCAAATATTTATTATTTTATCTTATTATTCTTACAACTTCCGTTCATCTTTTATATTACTGTTATTAAAATCAAGTTTATTGTTAATATCTTTGGTCTGAGTGCAAAGATAATATGATTGGTGAATGTCTTTGGCATGGGTGCGAAGACGATACATTTACTGAGTGTCTTTGGTCTATATGGTAAAGACACGTGGTGAAAAGTTCTATTTGGCCCGTAGTGTAAAGATGACTGTTAATTTGCATGATCATGACCATTGGTATTACAATTAAAATATCTTTGATCCGTAGTGCAAAGATGAACTGTTGATTTGCATGATTATAATCAGGAACTATTGATTGGTGTTACATAGATAAAATATTGATGACGAACTTTTAAATTGGAGAACATTGTGAACATTATGATATATTTTACTCTCCTAATTGATTGCTATTTCCATTGCAGTTGTTAATCTAAAACTTGTTATCTATTATATTCTATCAAATTTTTTATTGTTGAAGGCTAAGTATAATCTATTCTTCATTATCTTAGTTATGATATTCTTTACTGTGCTATCTGAGCTCACATTTTTTCTTTTTATTCCATTATTTTTATCAGCAAATGAGAGTGTAGCTGGGACAAGTCGAGTGTAGAGTGATGATCCGAGATAGTTATTATAATAGTCTTTATCATGTTGTAAAATAGCATGACAATAATCATATTGAGGACTTGTAATATGTGTTGTCGTATCTTATACGGCATTGTAATAATTTGGGTGTGGATATTGTCGTATATTGTCGTAATAAGAAAAGCGATAGTTATAGTATGTATTTTGACAATTCAAATTAGAAAACGTAGACCCTATTTTGGGGTGTATGACATATTTGACCTTAAATGTTTAATGAATGTGAAAAGTTGATTTTTTAATCCAAATATAAGTATGTTAGTGTAGACGTAATCTATTTTTGGGGTGTCACAATTAAATGAAAAAAATAATTTAATCATCTAATTAAAAATTAAAAAGTAAATAGAAAAAATGTAATTATTTAAGATAATAATTTATTTTAAGCATAGTATTATCCATAGTCTAGTCGTAAAATCTTTCCCTTCATAGAATCTACAATCAGGTTTTCCTCTAGTTCTCTTATTGCGCTTTTCCCCAAGTCTCTATTTGACCATATAATTGAAATATCTCTTGAATTGAATTGCATAGGTTTTCAAAAAAATAAATATTATAAAATAAAATAAAAAAAACAAATAAAAAATTCAATTTTAAAATTAAATAAAATTTTAAAATAAGACAAGAAAAAATATAATTATTTAAGATAGAAATAATTTATATTTAAAAATAGTAATAATAATAATATCTAAATTTCATGTCATTTTATATTTTTTAAAAATTTTTAAATTTTGGAATGGAGTTAAAATGAAAAATATAATTGTAATTTTGGAGAAGTGGCTTACAAAACAACAAATTCCCAAGCATTCGAATACAGATATCAAATTTTTAACAATAGAATTACTATAAATAAAGAGAATAAAAGAGCAAACATGATCTTATCTGTTATATTGTTTAAAATGACTACTGTTTCAATTTTACTTATTGTTTTTTTTCATCTTTTGTAACATATTATAATTTTTAATATATTTAATTTTTTGAACTGTTTCATGAAATAAATAAATAACAAACATGAAAAAAGTCAAATATGATAAAAAGTATAACAAAATGTTTATTTTATAACAAGTTGTTTAACAATTTCATCATGGCCAGAAAAAACATAAACATCTAAAGTTTCATGAGTAAACTTAACCCTTGTACTAGTTTACTGATGACATGTGATTACAGTTCCTAAGATTTTTGGTAGCCCATGGTTAAAAAAATGAAAACGAGACTCTTTTCAAAATATTATCTTTACAAAAAAAAAAAAAAAACAAATTTTATCTAAAAAAGTATATTTTCGAAATTTAAAACATAATAATTTGGGTTTCAACATTATATTAGAGTTGGCCCAGTTAAATTCTTAAAAATTTATTGGGCTCTGAAAATTACTTTTTTTATACCAATATCATTATATATTTATATTTTAAATTTCACACATAAATATATACCATATATATAAAAAAAAAAAATAAATTGGGGCCTCCGACCCACCCGTGCTCAGTAACTGCCTGCATGTGAAGCATTACTGAAAACCTTGCAAAAGTAACAACTGAAAATATTAGGAGAAACATTTGATACTCTTTTACTTTAGGTTTCTGTTTTTATTTCCCAACTATTTATTTTGTTGGGTCATATTTTAAATTTCACTTCATTCTACTTATTAAGAATAACAATCAAATCAGCATGATATAGTTGCAAGTTTAGGGCATAAATCTAGACCAGATAATCATATGTACAGTAAGGTATGGAATTCACAATAAATATAATTTAGAAAAGAAGAAACAATATATATATATATATATATATATATATATATATATATATATGGAAAAATTACACAATTAAGAAGTCCAAAATTGAGTGATTTTTTTGAAATTTATTTTTCCTGGCATAGTCAATACAAGTCAATACTACATGCATTGACATGGAACATTGCTTATTTAGAAGAGAAGAAGATCACATTGAACAAAGAGCAAATTCAAGAAAGTTCAACAATATTTTATAAGAAGAAGAAAAAGAATAAGAACAGTAACAATACCTAAGAGTTGGATTGTAACAAAGAGGTGTTTTATTATATTTGAAATTTTCAAAAATAATAAAATAAAATAAATATTATTCATTCATCAACAACAAAATAAATGAATTAGTCAAAACACATGAACAAATTATACTGCTTGGTGATAATGCAACTACAGCAATAAAGAAAAAAAAAATTGATAGGGAAGAATAATGAGGTGCAGTGACAGTACAGTAAGTACATAATGCAAGCAAAGACTCTGGTCTAAGTACATTTCCAAATTAAATTAGTGAGATTTCCAATGAATAAAAAGAAATTGATAGGAACAAAACACAGTCACCTACTTGTGCGTCACTTGAGTTCGCCCTTGATATTCTAAACCTGGGAAGTCGAGTGACAACGGTATAAACCCAAACTGTCGATTTCTGAACCAACAACCAATGTCACCAGTAATCGCCACAAGAACAAACGCCATCCTTGAAATGATGAAAACGGTTAGAATCCCTCACAATAATCTCCCTTTCAGTAATCTTTGATATAAGTTTAGTTGCATTGTGGCAATCCCCACACACTCGCAAGTTCTTGAAGATCTGAATAGGGCTCTTAGGAGGAGTGCTGATTATTCCATATGCAATAGCTAATCTCTCACTATGACTTGTAAGTATGTGTTGTTTCTCATCCTCTTCAACATCCTGCAGCACAAAGCTATAATCTGGAACATAACCGAGGCTCTTCATTTTAGCAGTTAAAATTTCCAACTCGTTGTATATCTCCTCGCATTGGGGGTGAGATTGGTTTCCTGTGTAAAAGACTTCGACCCTATTGTTTACTTCCATAGAGCTCCACCCAGGAGTTTTCCTTAATCCCCTTTCTCTAGCCAATGATCTCACTTGATCTAGTTCCTCCCATTTCCCAACATTTGCATACATATTTGACAAGAGTACGTAATAGCCAACATTCTCTGAGTCAACTTCAAACAAGCGGTCCGAAGCTAAGTTACCCAACTCAATATTTCCATGGATTCTACAAGCACCAAGTAGAGCACCCCAAATTGAAGCATCAGGTTTTAAAGGCATACTCTTTATAAAGTCATATGCCATATCCAAATGCCCGGCCCTACCAAGCAAGTCCACCATGCAGCCATAGTGCTTCAAACTTGGTTTGATCCCATACTTACGGTGCATCAGATCAAAGCACCACTGACCCTGAGAAACTAACCCCGAGTGGCTACAAGCTGACAATAAGGATATAAAGGTTATGTGATCTGGGTTGACCCCCTCATCCAGCATATTCCTAAATAGCTGTAGAGATGTCTCACCATGCCCATGAATTGCATGACATGATATAACAGCATTCCAGGGGACAGAACTCACCCTGGGCACATTGTGAAACAAGGACATTGCATCATCTAGTCTCCCACATTTTCCATAGAGGTCAATGAGGCAGGTCCCCACAAAGACATCCACATCAAGACCAATTTTCAGTACCCTCGCATGAATTTTTGTCCCTCCTCGCAAGCCTCCAACATGAGCATAAGCTGGCAAAATACTCACCCAAGTGGCTTCATTCGGCACTATGTCGTTACACTCTTCAAGCATGCTATATACTTCAATAGCCTCACTTGCAAGACCATTCTGAGCATAGCCCGTGATCATTGTATTCCATGAGATCAAATCTTTAGAAGGAAGTTCTTCAAAAACTTTAAGTGCTGAATCAACGATACCCAACTTTGCATACATGTCCACAACCGCATTTCCAATGGCGACGTGTTCTATAATCCAACATCTCTTCAGTATAAATGCATGAATAGAACTGCTATTTGGAGAATCCTTGGATTGAGCAACACTAGAAGCTAAGCTCACCAGTGTCAAAAAATCAGGCTGTATTCCATTCAATTGCATCTCGCCATATAAGTTAAGGGCAGTATTTGGATCGTCATTCTGCTCATATGCAGCAATTATGGAGTTCCATGAGACTAAATCTCTCACCTCCATCTGATCAAAGAACTGCTACAAGATACCCCAATTTACCAAATTTGGCATACATGTTAATTAAAGCATTACCCACAAACAAATCAAACTCTAAACCATGCTTTATGACATATAAATGTATCAAAATTCCTCTCAAAATATCATCTGTCTGTGCACAAATTGGAAGAATAGTTGAAACTGTCACAGAATCCATTGCAATTCCCTCCAATCTCATCTCATCCAAGATATCAAGCGCCACTACAGAATTTCCATGCTGACATAGTCCAGAAATAATAGCGTTCCAACAACCCATGTCTCGGAAAGGCATACCGTTGAAAATTTCATGAGCAACACGAAACAAGCCAAATCGGCAATACATGTGCACCAAAGAAGAGGCTATAAATACATCCCATTGAAAACCCATTTTAAATACCCAGGAATGTATCCTCCTCCCATCAATTAAATTACTGCAAGCTTTCAACGCAGTAGGAAAAGTATAAAAATCAGGCCGAACTTTAGAGGCCATTAACATTTCATATAAACAGTTTACCGCATCACGGAAACAGCCATTACGAACATTAGAAGATATCATCGAGTTCCAGGCATACACATTCTTTCTGGGGGTGTGATCAAAAGTTCGG
The DNA here is from genome assembly GCA_020205615.1 of Panax quinquefolius. Lineage (NCBI taxonomy): Eukaryota > Viridiplantae > Streptophyta > Magnoliopsida > Apiales > Araliaceae > Panax > Panax quinquefolius. The sequence goes on along the minus strand of CM035164.1, from coordinate 3,108,580 downwards.
CGTGACAAAAATATATCGCCAAGATTAGCATAGAGGTTAACAAGTCTGGTCGAAATGAAGACACTTTGAGCCTCCCCCGATACAATAATAAGGGTGTGAAGGCACTTAGCGAGATGGGTTTTAGTGCATGATTGGAACAGAAGCTCAAAATCAATCTCTCTATTGTTGCTCTCACTTCCATTAGTTGATATCTGAATACAACTGGTAGCAGTAGAATATAACCGATAACCGGCAAATTTCAGCAGATGAGATGTTAAAAAAGGCCTACCCTTGCAGGCTGGCTGCAATCAAAATAGACAAATAATGAAGTAACATCAGAAAAAGAAAGAAAGAAAACAAAAGCTTGCATTGCAAGTGTTATGAGTACAAATTTTATCACCCAACCCAAAACAAAACAAAACAAAAAAAGAAGCATAAATTGAGTAAAGAGAACAGGACTTGTAAGTGGAAAATACCGAATCAAATTAGGGACAGAGTCAAAAGCTTGCATATGCAAGTACTTAAGCAGTCAAAGTTAGAATTATTGAACGCTTGAAGGGAGAGCTAATTAGAAGAAATGAAAATAAAAATGTAAAAATATAGTATATTAGCGACCATTAATTTTCACTAGAATGGGATGAAATCTATAGAGCAGTATTGTACTTTCAGATATATAAATCAATTTTACATTCAAGAAACATGAAAATTTAGTACCTGAACATACATGTACCTTCACTGCAATACCAGGTGATAGACAAAGTTCATGTGGTATTTTGCCTTATAGTTATATTGCTGAATAAGAATGTTGAGCCGAACTAATAACTATTTTTTCGCGCACTGCCTCAACTTTACCTGCACGACCTTTGATTCATCACCTTAAAAAATTATGGATTATAAATCAAAATAATCAGTAAAAGCTTCACTAGAACTAAAGAAAAAAGTATACAAATCAAACAGTGAACTAATAACTATACATGGATTAAACATAGAAAATTAAAGATGATGATGGTGAAGTCTTTGATAGTCTGTTAGCAGCCCAAATCGGGTATCTAAAATAACCTCTAATATTACATAATTTTGAGAAATATGGGGATAGACAATAATAAGTGCAGTAAATGTGGGCTTCTTCTTTTTTAACACAGCAAATATGTGCTTAAATGTGAAAACGTGACTAACTAATATTCTAAATTCAAAGAGATATTACAATTACTTTTAATTTACTACATAGTATAACAAAGTTAGGAATCTAAGTTAGAAAATTCATAGGGTATCTCCCGTGAGCCCAAAAAGAATTATACATACATATAGACCTGGCAAAATTTAGTTTGGGTTAGGTTGGGTTGGGTTGGGTTGGGTTTGGGTTAAATAATACTCCGTCCATTTCACATTATAAGATTATTAATACTTCATTTTTTTCCAAATTATAAGATTATTATTGACATTTGAAAGTCAATTTGAGACATTTTTAAACTCAAATTGACAAGATTCATTAAAGTTATGAAGCAATAAAGCTTATAATTAGTAGTACTTTTTAGATAGTTTACACTATTACACTATTCTTAATTTTATTGACTAAAACAAATGAATCTATGTCAATTTTGAGTTCGAAAATATCTCAAATTGACTTCAAAAAGTCAATAAAGATACTATATTTTGCAATGGAGGGAGTATACGCTTTTAGGTTAGTTAAAAACCAAAAGTATATAACCTATTGAGTAGGTTGAACCCAAATAATTTTGGGTTAAAACTATGTAACATATATTTCAGACCATGAGAGAGGATCCAATGCTTGTGATAGGCTTCATACACACAAGGCTTGAAACACCAAATGTAACAAGCAAAATTTAACATTGAGGAATAGTGTATCGATTCATGATTCAAGAGAGGATTTGAAACTAAGGGAAATTTTCAGATAAGCTTGTATATATATGCATGGACATGTTTTGTTATATATATATATATATATATATAGTTGAAAAAGAGAGAGAGATTTTAAGAAAATGCGGAGAGGAATTCTCTCTCTCTCTATATATATATATAGAGAGAGAGAGAAGGCTGAGGGGATAGAGGACCAAGTGTCAAAGTAAAACAGAGGAGTAGAATTTGACGACAAAATTGTGGTGGTTGAGGTATTAGATTTGACAAAGGTAGCTTCACTAATATGGAGGAGAGCTGGGTGGCGGCGTTAACGATGGCGGAGAAGGAGCCGATGAAGAGAATAGATAGAAAATCAATGTTAGTGTGACACGGAAATTTTTCCTCTTCATTAGCCGCGTCGACCTGCTACATTATTTTTCTTTGTCTGGATTTGCATCATCTATTAATGTTGATCACCATTTGCTGGACTCTTTTTCCTTGTATGATTCTTGTAATCTTTGCTTATGGAATGATATTTATTCTTTTGTTTCTAGTCCAGACACTTCGTTCTAATATCTCAGCACACAAAAGGAAACCACATTTATCTCAAATGACTAAAATAAAAAATAATACAGTTTAGTATCAAGATAATAAGTTGTTGTTTTTACCCAATTTTTATAGAAGTAAAAAATGTAATCTTACTACTACTAATTTGAACCCAGATTATATAAATTCCAAAAGAACTCAATACAGAGATGCAGCCAAAAAAAAATCCAATACTGGACTGTGAAATGAAGTAAATGTCATCCAATAACATTGGAGCACAATTCCATTAATATGAAAGAACGGAGAAGGCTCAAGCAGAGAGGATGATAATTAAGTTTGTGCACAGATAAAATCCTAGAAATCATTTAAGAAGATTCCCAAGAAGAACTAAGTGCGACATAAAACGTATCTTCGCCTATTACTCTCTCTTTCACACACACATACACATATATACGGCACAGCAACTGTAGCTTCACCTCTAGTATCCACTACTATAAACAAGATTAAGCATATTGCATTCCCACCCACATAGAAGGTCATAAAAGAATCTCAAAAAAAATACACAAAATTTCCAGAGAGGTAATAGCAGAATTATGAATGCATAGAAACTGAAGCTTATAATTGATTGCAACTTTAGAATTAAACAACATTTTGCTATCAAACAGGCACAGATACACAAAAAAAAAAATTGTCCCATATTTCATACAAGCATATAAACAAACACATAGCCTACTGCCATAATCAAAATCGAGTATGAGAGTTTTTCATCAACAAGATACAAAAAGTATAAACCTAATACATTAATTCCAGCGTTGTTTATACCGAACAAAGGCATGATTCGAATTAAGACCCAAAAAAAACTTGAATTAAATGAGAAGATGAAGAAATTCAGGGGCTTACTTTGAATATTTAGAGGGGAAAATGACAGTCCTTTGCAAATTAATCTCAGCAAGTCGAAATCTTTTGGAAAGCCAGAGGCTCAGAACGAATTATTAAATTCTACTCTTCCAAATTTTATTAGTAATTTGCTTGATCTGTGAAGAGTGAGAACCAGAGAGAGTCCTATAGCGCAATTATATTTTTCACTTTTAGATGAATATGTTTTTTCAAAAAAACATTATATTATATTACAATGAAAAGTTATTTTGATTTTTGTATCAATTTATAGGCTGAAAAAATTTGTATTGTGATTAAAAGATATTGATTTTTCATGTATTTATAGTACTGTACAAATTATATTATTTTATCTATTCATAACAAATATCAATATGTTCCTCTTATAATATACAAAATAACTTTTTATATACCATATAATATTGTTTACTTATAACAAAAAAATTGGCATATTTTATTTTAATTGTAATGTATAGAAAGACTCTAATATTTTGAATGTGAGTTTTATTTATGAATTTTATTTATTTATGAGGATAGATGATAAAAAAAAAAAAGAGTAATTAGTGCCCAATCTATAGTTATGCATAAATAGAGGGGAAAAATTATGTGTACCTAAAATTAAAATTATTGATGACATTTATTATTTTATTTTTATTTTTTTTACTATTCAATACATGGATTAATAGTTGGGAACTGATATTTTTACATAAAAAATTAATATTTTTATGTGATTCTCATATACCAACCGCAGAATTATTCTATAAATAATCGATGTGGGCGCTTAAAAGAAATCATTAATTTTTTCTGTTCTACATAATTTTTCCCGTTCTTATTCTTCGTTCTGCAGTAGTTCCTATTCCCCGTTCTGCAGTATTTTCCGTTCCCGTTCTGCACAGAATAGTTTCTCGTTTCGTTTCTGCAATAAAATTGTACAGTAAGTTTTTTTAATGTTTTCTTCATGCATGCATTATTATTCATACAGTTCAGTACATAACATAAAGTTGTGTTCGTAGTTTTCTTAAATTTGAAGTGCTTTTAATTAAGAACTGGGAATCCGTTTTATCTTGGGAAGCAATTATTCAATTAATCATTTAGCACCTGTGAGGGAATAAATTTGCTTTAAGGAGACTTTGTGAATTCAAAGGACTCTGATTTATATGTTTATATTTTCCTGTGTTATAATTTTGTTCTGTTTTATTATATCTATATATATTAAATATTACTATATATTACAGAATGCAATCTTAAAGTAAATTTATCGTTCTGTAATTGTGGTATTATTTAATATCGTTTGTTTATGTGAACAGAAAATAGATTTTTTTTTATATATATATATAACATACCGTCAAATTAGTAGTTTAATGTAATATAAATATATCTGCTTTTGCATGTTCGGAATTTTATTGCATGTTAATACGTAATATAAAGTATTCTGTTATTATATATCTTACTGAAATAGTACATATATTACATGTTAGTTGATTTATATATTCGTTATTTTATATACTACATGTTAACCTGAATTATATATTTTGTTATTGTTTGCATGTTGCATGTTAATATAACAGTTTATTTTGTTTGCATGTTAATATATACTATTGTGTTAATATACAGAATATTATGTAAAACAAATTTGTAAACAAAATTTGTTAAATTTTGTATATCAGAAATTGGTTTCTGTTTATTGATAAATGTGTTCTTTGTATAACAGAAATGGCATCTACTAGCACCATTCCTGCCGTGAGTTTGTCTCATGGAGAAAAGCCTGAAAAGTTCAATGGAATTGATTTCAAGCGTTGGCAACAAAAGATGTTCTTCTATCTCACAACATTGAATTTGTCAATGTTTCTACAAGAGGATTGTCCTACTCTTGTTGAAGGAGAAACCGACAAGGAAAAAGTGGTTGCAGTTGATGCATGGAAACATGCGGATTTCCTTTGCAGAAATCATGTAATGAATGAATTAGACAATACACTGTATAATGTGTATTGTACAATTCAAACTGCAAAGGAACTTTGGGAATCTTTAGACAAGAAATATAAAACTGAAGATGCTGGCATGAAGAAATTCATAGTTGGTAGGTTTCTTGATTATAAGATGGTAGATTCTAAAGCAGTCATCACTCAAGTTCAAGAATTACAAGTGATTTTACATGATATTCATTCTGAAGGAATGTCACTAAGTGTTTCATTCCAAGTTGCTGCAATGATTGAGAAACTTTCACCGTTATGGAAAGACTTCAAGAATTATCTTAAGCATAAACGCAAAGAGATGAATCTTGAAGAACTGATTGTGCGACTTAGGATTGAAGAGGACAATCGAGTATCTGAAAAGAAGAGTGGAAAAAAAATTTATGAAGCAAAGGCTAATTTGGTAGAACAAAGGTCAAACAACAACAACAAAAGGAAGCGCGAAGTAAATTCTAATTTCAAAGCCAAGATGAAATTCAAAGGCAAATGCTTCAATTGTGGCACTCCATGACATAAATCAAATGAATGTTGCAGGCCAAAGAAGTTCAAGAAAGAACAAAAGGCTCAAGCAAATGTGACGGTACTGAAAAACTGTCTGAAAATGTTTCAGACATTAATCTCTCTGCAGTTGTATCCGAATGCAACTTGGTAGGAAACACCAAAGAATGGTGGGTGGACACTGACGCACTACTAGCCACATTTGCTCCAACAAATGGATGTTTTCTACCCACAAACCAAAAGAGAAAATAATGAGCAACTCTTCATGGGAAACTCCTCAAGTTCAAAGGTTCAAGGACGTGGGAATTTCAAGTAGGTGACTTTGGAGTCAATTTTCTCATTCAATTCTTAATGGATTTGAATACATAAACATCTTGTCAAATTAGTAGTTTAATGTAATATAAATATCTTGTCTTTGCATGTTCGGAATTTTATTGCATGTTAATACGTAATATAAAGTATTACGTTATTATATATCTTACGTAAATAAGTACATATATTACATGTTAGTTGATTTATATATTCGTTATTTTATATACTACATGTTAACTGAATTATATATTTTGTTATTGTTTTGCATGTTGCATGTTAATATAATGATTTATTTTGTTTGCATGTTAATATATACTATTGTGTTAATATACGTAATATTATGTAAAACAAATTTGTAAACAAAATTTGTTAAATTTTGTATATCGTAAATTGGTTTCATTTATTGATAAATGTGTTCTTTGTATAATGTAAATGGCATCTACTAGCACCATTCCCGCCATGAGTTTGTCTCGTGGAGAAAAGCCCTGAAAAGTTCAATGAAATTGATTTCAAGCGTTGGCAACAAAAGATGTTCTTCTATCTCACAACATTGAATTTGTCGATGTTTCTACAAGAGGATTGTCTACTCTTGTTGAAGGAGAAACCAAACAAGGAAAAAGTGGTTGCGATTGATGCATGGAAACATGCGGATTTCCTTTCTTAAATCATGTAATGAATGAATTAGACAATACAATCGTATAATGTGTATTGTACAATTCAAACTATGCAAAGGAACTTTGGGAATCTTTAGACAAGAAATATAAAATCGAAGATCTTGGCATGAAGAAATTCATAGTTGGTAGGTTTCTTGATTATAAGATGGTAGATTCTAAAGCGATCATCACTCAAGTTCAAGAATTACAAGTGATTTTACATGATATTCATTCGAAGGAATGTCACTAAGTGTTTCATTCCAAGTTCACGCAATGATTGAGAAACTTTCACAAGTTATGGAAAGACTTCAAGAATTATCTTAAGCATAAACGCAAAGAGATGAATCTTGAAGAACCGACATGCGACTTAGGATTGAAGAGGACAATCGAGTATCCGAAAAGAAGAGTGGAAAAAAATTTATGAAGCAAAGGCTAATTTGGTAGAACAAAGGTCAAACAACAACAACAAAAGGAAGCGCGAAGTAAATTCTAATTTCAAAGCCAAGATGAAATTCAAAGGCAAATGCTTCAATTGTGGCACTCCATGACATAAATCAAATGAATGTTGCAGCCAAAGAAGTTCAAGAAAGAACAAAAGGCTCAAAGCAAAATGTGATTTAAGATTGGAAAAAGCGTCTCAAAAATGTTTCAGACATTAATCTCTCTGCAGTTGTATCCGAATGCAACTTGGTAGGAAACACCAAAGAATGGTGGGTGGACACTAGCACTACTAGCCACATTTGCTCCAACAAATGGATGTTTTTACCTACAAACCAAGAGAAAATAATGAGCAACTCTTCATGGGAAACTCCTCAAGTTCAAAGGTTCGAGGACGTGGAAATTTCAAGTAGGTGACTTTGGAGTCAATTTTCTCATTCAATTCTTAATGGATTTGAATACATAAACATCTTATCAAATTAGTAGTTTAATGTAATATAAATATAATTGTCTTTGCATGTTACGGAATTTTATTGCATGTTAATACGTAATATAAAGTATTCTCGTTATTATATATCTTCTGTAAATAGTATATATATATTACATGTTAGTTGATTTATATATTACGTTATTTTATATACTACATGTTAATCGAATTATATATTTTGTTATTGTTTGCATGTTGCATGTTAATATAATGATTTATTTTGTTTGCATGTTAATATATACTATTGTGTTAATATACGAGAATATTATGTAAAACAATTTGTAAACAAAATTTGTTAAATTTTGTATATCGTAAATTGGTTTCGCATTTATTGATAAATGTGTTCTTTGTATAATGTAAATGGCATCTACTAGCACCATTCCCGCCATGAGTTTGTCTCACGGAGAAAAGCTGAAAAGTTCAATGAAATTGATTTCAAGCGTTGGCAACAAAAGATGTTCTTCTATCTCACAACATTGAATTTGTCAATGTTTCTACAAGAGGATTGTCCTACTCTTGTTGAAGGAGAAACCGACAAGGAAAAAGTGGTTGCAGTTGATGCATGGAAACATGCGGATTTCTTTTCGTAAATCATGTAATGAATGAATTAGACAATACACTGTATAATGTGTATTGTACAATTCAAACTGCAAAGGAACTTTGGGAATCTTTAGACAAGAAATATAAAACTGAAGATGCTGGCATGAAGAAATTCATAGTTGGTAGGTTTCTTGATTATAAGATGGTAGATTCTAAAGCAGTCATCACTCAAGTTCAAGAATTACAAGTGATTTTACATGATATTCATTCTGAAGGAATGTCACTAAGTGTTTCATTCCAAGTTGCTGCAATGATTGAGAAACTTTCACCGTTATGGAAAGACTTCAAGAATTATCTTAAGCATAAACGCAAAGAGATGAATCTTGAAGAAGTGATTGTGCGACTTAGGATTGAAGAGGACAATCGAGTATCCGAAAAGAAGAGTGGAAAAAAATTTATGAAGCAAAGGCTAATTTGGTAGAACAAAGGTCAAACAACAACAACAAAAGGAAGCGCGAAGTAAATTCTAATTTCAAAGCCAAGATGAAATTCAAAGGCAAATGCTTCAATTGTGGCACTCCATGACATAAATCAAATGAATGTTGCAGGCCAAAGAAGTTCAAGAAAGAACAAAAGGCTCAAGCAAATGTGACGGTACTGGAAAAACTGTCTGAAAATGTTTCAGACATTAATCTCTCTGCAGTTGTATCCGAATGCAACTTGGTAGGAAACACCAAAGAATGGTGGGTGGACACTAGCACTACTAGCCACATTTGCTCCAACAAATGGATGTTTTCTACCTACAAACCAGTAGAAAATAATGAGCAACTCTTCATGGGAAACTCCTCAAGTTCAAAGGTTCAAGGACGTGGAAATTTCAAGTAGGTGACTTTGGAGTCAATTTTCTCATTCAATTCTTAATGGATTTGAATACATAAACATACTGTCAAATTAGTAGTTTAACAGAATATAAATATACTGTCTTTGCATGTTCTGGAATTTTATTGCATGTTAATACGTAATATAAAGTATTCTGTTATTATATATCTTACAGAAATAGTACATATATTACATGTTAGTTGATTTATATATTCTGTTATTTTATATACTACATGTTAACTGAATTATATATTTTGTTATTGTTTGCATGTTGCATGTTAATATAACAGTTTATTTTGTTTGCATGTTAATATATACTATTGTGTTAATATACAGAATATTATGTAAAACAAATTTGTAAACAAAATTTGTTAAATTTTGTATATCAGAAATTGGTTTCTGTTTATTGATAAATGTGTTCTTTGTATAACAGAAATGGCATCTACTAGCACCATTCCTGCCATGAGTTTGTCTCATGGAGAAAAGCCTGAAAAGTTCAATGAAATTGATTTCAAGCGTTGGCAACAAAAGATGTTCTTCTATCTCACAACATTGAATTTGTCAATGTTTCTACAAGAGGATTGTCCTACTCTTGTTGAAGGAGAAACCGACAAGGAAAAAGTGGTTGCAGTTGATGCATGGAAACATGCGGATTTCCTTTGCAGAAATCATGTAATGAATGAATTAGACAATACACTGTATAATGTGTATTGTACAATTCAAACTGCAAAGGAACTTTGGGAATCTTTAGACAAGAAATATAAAACTGAAGATGCTGGCATGAAGAAATTCATAGTCGGTAGGTTTCTTGATTATAAGATGGTAGATTCTAAAGCAGTCATCACTCAAGTTCAAGAATTACAAGTGATTTTACATGATATTCATTCTGAAGGAATGTCACTAAGTGATTCATTCCAAGTTGCTGCAATGATTGAGAAACTTTCACCGTTATGGAAAGACTTCAAGAATTATCTTAAGCATAAACGCAAAGAGATGAATCTTGAAGAACTGATTGTGCGACTTAGGATTGAAGAGGACAATCGAGTATCTGAAAAGAAGAGTGGAAAAAAAATTTATGAAGCAAAGGCTAATTTGGTAGAACAAAAGGTCAAACAACAACAACAAAAGGAAGCACAAGTAAATTCTAATTTCAAAGCCAAGATGAAATTCAAAGGCAAATGCTTCAATTGTGGCACTCCATGACATAAATCAAATGAATGTTTGCAGCCAAAGAAGTTCAAGAAAGAACAAAAGGCTCAAGCAAATGTGATTTAAAATTGGAAAAAGCGTCTAGAAAATGTTTCAGACATTAATCTCTCTGCAGTTGTATCCGAATGCAACTTGGTAGGAAACACCAAAGAATGGTGGGTGGACACTGGCGCTACTAGCCACATTTGCTCCAACAAATGGATGTTTTCTACCTACAAACCAGTAGAAAATGATGAGCAACTCTTCATGGGAAACTCCTCAAGTTCAAAGGTTCAAGGACGTGGAAATTTCAAGTAGGTGACTTTGGAGTCAATTTTCTCATTCAATTCTTAATGGATTTGAATACATAAATATACCATGTTGTACTCCTCGCGGAGGAGAACGCATTAGTGCATGGACCCGACATTTCTGGAGTGTGGGTCCCACATTAAATTAAGCCTCAAAATGCCTTAATATTTATTATTGTCAAACCCATTTCTAACAGAATAGTGGTTGAATCTCACTTCCATGTGAGCGAGACTCACGTGAAAATGTTATTTATCAGTTTTGTGAACAACCGTTTTGTTAACATTTGCACATAAAATTACTTTTTAATAATTACAAGCCCACCAATACCATTTGTGATTATTTTATGTATAATTATTAATATATTTAATTAAATATAATATAGATATATTCATTTAAGTATTTGAGAATATAATTACTGATTTTAAATTTTTATTAAAATAAATAATTGAACTATATGGTGTAGATTTTCTAGCATTCACATTGATTTAATCAATTTAATGTACTGTAAATTTATTAGAAATTATTGAATTTTTCAATATAAGATTATGTTTGATCTTTTAAAGTTAACTTAAGATGTTTTCTAATTTAAAATTAATATGAATTTATTTTTAAAATTAAGATTTATGAAAATCATAATAAAATGTGAGATATTTTAATATGTATACAAGACCCAATTAAGAAATGGGATAAATCAACTTTTGGTACCTGTATTGGGACACGGCTTACAATTTGGTATCTGAAGTGAAAAAAGTTACAAATTGGTGATTGTACTAAAAAAATGTTACAGTCCGTTAAACAGTAAGGACACGACTTACAATTTGGTACCCAAAGTGAAAAAAGTTACAAACTGGTGATTGTACTCGAAAAATGTTACACTCCGTTAAACAATATGGTTTCATCTTTATTCTGTTTGAAAATTAGGGTTCTCTTTTTCTGTCCTTCTTCTTCTCTCATTCTTCTTGTAAGACCCCGAATTTTTTTTAAAATAAAAAGGAATTTCCTTTATTTATTATTTTGAAATAGTAAGGGTTGATTTGATTAATGTGGATAGTTAAGGGTTAAATACGCAAATATTTCAAAATAAGCAAGTGGTTATAAAATATTCATTTTTGTCGGGGAATATTCGTTTGGTCGTGGAATATTAGATCTTGTTTGGGAATATTAAATGACGACAGCCAGACCATGTGGGCCCCATAACGTGAAGCGATTGGATGAGGAAAACGACAAAGTTTGGGTGGTTATAAATAACGGCGTAGTTATTCTGAATTATTAAAGATCATTTGGAATACCCGATTGGTTAAAATACTGATGTCTGGCGTCAGACAAGAGTGACACTCAGATAGACAAGATATTGTTGAATTATTGATTCGCACGTAAGATGGCACTACTCAATAATTTTCACGTGAATTCTTATCAATATTTTATTTTATTGATTCAATAATTCTTTGCGTTGATATTTTATATTATTGTTGTTCAATAATTGTCACGCACATGATATTTCCCATTATCGGATCAATAATTCATATTATTTGAATAATATTATTAGATAACATTATTGGCAATGTCTAGAAAGTTACATCTAAGGAGAGGTTTGGTCACCTAATTCTTGCTACCAAGAAGGAGAGATCCTTATTGGAAAGCCCCTTTCCGGGAACTACTGGTCATTATAATTGTGATTACGTAATATTATTTGTGAATAATTAATTATTGATTCATATGATAAAGAAATATTTATTTTATGTGGATATAAATGATGGATTTATTTATGTGGTTATAAATGAAGAAATTATGTTGAGGTGTTTTATCAGTATTTTATCGGATTGGAGGTATTAAAAATTAAATCAGGGGTTTTGAGATATATTATGGGGTTATAATTTTTAATCCGACCGTTGGATTGTGGTAATTTTTGGGTATGTTATACATACATAAGTTGAGTATATGTCCACAAATTTTGAACCGTTAAAAATTCACGAATGATTTGTTATGAATTTTAAGAGGTGTCGATTTAAATTAGGGTTATAATTGATTTTGGTGGAAAATTCTAGAATTGAGTGGGCCCCACTTGTGGTTGGTGAAGAAATGTGCTGAATTTTATTTCAAATGTGGTGGGTGGCAATAGTAGCAGGTAAAGCCATCAGTAAAGCAAGTCAAGTCTCGCTTTTGGGCTAACATTTTCCTATAAATAGAGGGCTAAGTTAGAATTGAAAATCACACCGTAAACAAAGTTTTCTCTCTTTCTCTCTATATTATTGGCGTATTTTGTGAGTATTTAGATACTTTGAGAGTTCTTATTCAAGATAAGTTTCATTCAAAGATCACTTGACCTTTCCTTCCGAAGTCTCGATTCTTTGAGGTAAGGGATATTATTTTTTTTTTCAGAATGATATTATTTCTTCAATATCATTATCTTTGAAATGTTGATCTGAAGTTTTATCAAATTTGGAACTTTTTCATGTCGGGGTTATTTATTCATGAGTTACTATTCACGAGTTACTATTCATGAGTTACTATTCACGAGTTACTATTCACGAAAGTACTATTCATGAAGCGTGAAAATGTTTTTTTTTTATGGAATTTCTATCTTTTGGTGTCTGAGTTACTATTCACGATACGGCCTTTATTCACGATATCTGAGACTATTCACGATATCAAGACTATTCATAGAAAAATAAAATTTCTTCTTTTCATTCAAAATATCTATTCGGATACTAGCTTTGATTGTATCCATGTTTTGATCATTCTTGAATTTTACACCACTATGATTATTTTTGAGGTATTGTTGGACATGGATAAAATAAAGTACGAATCATTAATCCTTAATCCTTGTCATTTTGTTTCATTGGATTCGTTCTTTAAAAAATATTTTCATCATCCTCGGTCTTAAATGATGATATTATTGAATATCTTTGGCACAGTAGTAAAGATTAATGATTTACGATGAATATCTTTAGCCTTTAGTGCAAAGATGAGCAGTGTTGAGATGAACATAACCGATTGATGAATATCTTTGGCCCAGTAGTGCAAAGATGAATATTTGATTTGAGATGAATATTGATTGATGTTACGGGGATAAAATATTGATGATGGATTCGTTAAATTCATAGATTATAGTAGATTTCATTTCTACGTAACTCTTCTATGAATTATTATTTCGCGAATATTGATCCGAAACTTGTTGTCTATTGTATTCTATCGATTTTTCCTGTTGGAGACTAACGATAATTTGTTGTATATTATCTTAGTCATAGTATTCTTCTTGGGCTAGTTGAGCTCACCCTTTTCCTTGTTGTTCCATTTTTCTTCTCGGGAGGCGAGAATGTAGCGAGTACTACTTAGTGGAGGTATGGAATGAAGGTTCTAGAGAGAGTTGTTTAGTAGTCCTCACCATTTTTGTAAAATAATGTATCAATAAATGTGATGGGGATTTATTTGAGTATAGATATTGCCTAAAAGATAATATTTGTATTTAAACTCACAGTTTTACTGTTGTAATAATAAAGTTGTAGTTGTTTCTATACCATGTATTTGGCGACTCAGAATGGGTGTGGTGTATACCTATTTTGGGGGCGTCACAGTTGGTATCAGAGCTTAGGGATATGATCTCTGGCGGAGATCTGGGAATAAAACTAGGAGGGAGAGACGAGTAAATCCTTCGCTTAGTGTGTCCTACTAAGCTTATTTGTTGGTTGGTCATATTATAGGGGTATTATGTGATTTGTTAATTTATTTAATTAACCCTTGTTTTATGATAGTTTTTTTAGAACGGGCATTTTGAGAGAAGCGTTAACAATGGAGTGAATGAGATCGTGGAGACACCTCTAATCGCCAACCGAGGATAATGTGATGTCGGTGAAGAAGGAATTAGAGATATCCATGTGGTGAGTGAAGAATTGATAGTTGCACCCGAGATAATCGCAGAGAGGTAGCAAATGAGAGTGAGGAAGAAGAGGAAGAAGAGGTACCTGAAGAGAGTTTATTAGAGGTATTTTATGATCGAAATATAGAATTGCAAAATCGTATTCATGAGTTAGAAGAACAGGCTAAAGAATTGCAGGCAGTCGTGGAGCAAAAGGATGCAACGATTCAAGCTTGTGTTACCCGATACGTGATGCTTGAACAGAAGCACTCTTTGGCAGAGTATAAGATGATAAAGCTGGAATCTGAGCTGAAAGAAGAAATAAGCGAACGAGTGAGAATGAGTGATGCGTGGGTAAAAAATTTGCACGACGCGTTGATATTATGGAAATAGATGTCCAATCTAAAAGAGAAGATTTAAACGATGAGCGGGAAGGCGTTTAAAGAACATCAAGACCATCAACAAATTCTAGGGAAGAAGAACGATCGCCGGTTAGATCTACTGAGATGTGGAGAGAGGGACATATAAGGTCAAACTGTTCAAAGCCTTCCAAGGTATGCTATAATTGTGGAAAAGAAGGACATATCGCTCGAGATTAGACGATATCGAAACCCAGATCCAGCGTGAATGGTGACTCAAAAAGGATGTCCCGAGAAAAGTCAAAGTCAATCGGTTCTTGGAAGAAGCGTTTGTCGTGTGGCCGGTCGAAATGCGAGGAACCCGAACAAAGTTAACGGGTTAGTTAATTATAAATTCTTGCGAAGTTTATACCTTACTAGAATCTGGGGTTCTACCCATTCTTTTATCTCTCTTGCTTGCGCTCAACGTTTGAACTTGACTACGGAGAAATTAGACTTTGACCTATTTATGGAGAATCCGTTAGGAGAAATTTTCATTACATCTTTTGTTTAGAAATCTTGTTTGATTCAGGTTGGCACTATCACATTACCTGTTAACCTTATTTCTATAGAGATATTTGCTTTTTAAGGTTAACTACTCATCATGCCAAATTGATTGCTTTTGTAAGGTTGTTAGTTTTCATATTCCTAAGCAACCTGTTATTCGAATTCAAGCAATCAAACCATTGTAATCAAACATTTTCATATCAAGCCATGAAGTCATTCGTTTATTACGGATGTCAAGTTTTCTTAGTCCATGTTATGGATTTGAATAAAGACACGTCAGATTTGAATAATATTCTTGTTGTTATTGATTTTTCCTGACGTATTTTCTGAAGAATTTCTTGGTTTACTCCCAAAACCTGATATTAAATATTGTATCGACTTTGAACCCGGTACAAAACTCATTTCTAAAATCTCATATCGAATGGCTCCTATTGAACTTCAGGAGTTAAAAATTCAACTATAGAATTTGGTACCTGAGCCTTTATCTTGTGACTTCCTTTGTGGAATTCACTAAGCGAGACTCTCTGTAGGGACGTCATATTCGATGCGATAGTAAAGCGATAGGTGTCATTGTGACGTGCTTATCCAAGATTGGGATATGAGTCACGGTTGAGAGCAACCTAAGTCGATGAATCGAAATACGTAGCTTTTAAGCTTAGTTGGTTATTATCGGAGATTCTTTTCAAGGATATTCTCGAATCGCTATTCCATTATCGCAAATTGACTCGTAGAGATACAAAATTCGAATGGAGCAAGGAATGTGGGAAGAGCTTCAAGAACTCAAGAGGAGACTCATTTCAAGACACATGTTCGACCATGCCATCCTCGGAAAAAATAACGTGGTAGGCGACGTGTTGAGTAGAAGATCGTATATAAGCACGAGTACGATATTGTCAAAGACTAATTTCATTATAATTTACAAATAATAGAGATGGAGATGAAAACTCTAGGTACCCACGTGATGATATATATTGAGTATAATCGACTTTAATCGATAAAGTTAAAATTTCGCTCAAGCCACGAATCGGGATGATGCGTATGAAGAAGAAAGTACAAGAAGGAGCTATTAGGGCGAGAATTGATGAAGAAGGAATACTTGAGTCCACTCTAGAGACTTTGTGTTCCTAACTACTCGATTTGAGGTACAAGATTATGATGGAGGCACACAATACACCATTTGCAATCCATCTCGGAAGTACTAAAATGTATCGTGATCTTGACATACATTTTGGTGGAATAATATGAAGAGAGAGATTGCAAAGTTTATCTCGATGTGTTTAACTTGCCGGTGTGTAAAAGCGGAGCATCTTGTACCTAAGGGTCCATTGCGAACCACTTGAGATTAGGGAATGGAAGTGGGAACACATTACTATGGATTTCAATTACGGGTCTTCCTACGGTTTCTCAAGGCATCAATGCTATTTGGGTTATTGTTGATAGATTAACCAAGTCCGCTCATTTCTTGCCGATACGGAGACTTATTCCTTGAACGTCTTGCTAGTATATGACGTGAATGAGATTGTTAGGTTGCATGGCATGCCCTGTATCCATAGTTTTGGATCGTGACCCAAGATTCACTTCAAGATTTTGGGTTAACTTCAAAAAGCTATAGGGCACGGATTTGCGATTTAGTTAAGCATACCATCCCCAAACAGACGGACAATCGAGAGGACTATTCAAACTCTTGAAGATCTATTAAGACTCGTGTCCTAGACTTCAAGGCGGTTGGGATAAGTATTTACCATTGGTGGAATTCTCCTACAACAACAGTTATCGAGCAAGTATAGCGTGGCTCCATTCAAGCATTATATGGACGAAAATGTCGTTCTCAATATGTTGGGATGAGGTGGGTGAAGCAACATTGTTGGGACCCGAGTTAAATACGTATGACTACCGAAAAGATCCAAATGATTCGACAACGATATAAACAAGACAAGATCGACAAAAGAGTTATACGGATCTTCATCGAAAGGACGTGGAATTTAATGTAGGGGATCATGTATTGTCATGAAGTTGCTCCATGGAAGGGAGTTACAAGATTTGGGAAGAGAGGAAAGCTCAATCCACGATTTATTGGTCCATTTCAAATTCTTGACCGAGTAGGAAATGTAGCCTATAGACTTGCGTTACCTCCGAGTATGTCTCGTGTTCATAATGTGTTTCACATATCTGTACTTCGTAAATATGTGAAAGACCCGAACCACGTTATAGAGTTAGAACCGGACGAGATAGCCGAAGACTTAACGTATGAGGAGGTACTTGTCAAGATTTTGGATAGGAAGGAGCATGTCCTACGCGTAAAGGTCATACCACAAGTTAAAGTTTTGTGGAGGAATCATGCTATAGAAGAAATGACCTGGGAATTGGAAACGGAAATGAAAGCGAGGTATCCTCACCTTTTCAAACACTGTGTATCGCACGTCAATTTCGAGGACGAAATTTCATAAGGAGGGAGGTTGTAAGACCCCAATTTTTTTAAAATAAAAGGAATTTCCTTTATTTATTATTTTGAAATAGTAAGGGTTGATTTGATTAATGTGGATAGTTAAGGGTTAAATACGCAAATATTTCAAAATAAGCAAGTGGTTATAAAATATTCATTTTTATTCGGGAATATTCGTTTGGTCGTGGAATATTAAATCGTCGGGGAATATTAAATTACGATTTCAGGTAGCGACCATGTATGGGGCCCCATGTGAAAAGCGATTGGATGAGGAAAAAGCGACAAAGTTTGGGTGGTTATAAATAACTTGGCGTAGTTATTCATGAATTAAGATCATTGGAATACCCGTTGGTTAAAATACTGATGTCTGGCGTGGTTTAAAGAAGATACGGTATTGCAGACAAGATTGTTGAATTATTGATTCGCACGTAAGATGGCACTACTCAATAATTTTCACATGAGTTCTTTATTCAATATTTTATTTTATTGATTCAATAATTCTTTGCGTTGATATTTTATATTATTGTTGTTCAATAATTGTCACGCACATGATTTCCCATTATCGGATCAATAATTCATATTATTTGAATAATATTATTAGATAACATTATTGGCAATGTCTAGAAAGTTACATCTAAGGAGAGGTTTGGTCACCTAATTGCGGCGCCAAGAAGGAGAGATCCTTATTCGAAAGCCCCCTCTTTCTGAGGAACTACTTTGGTTGTCATTATAATGTGATTCGTAATATTATTTGTGAATAATTAATTATTGATTCATATGATAAAGAAATATTTATTTTATGTGGATATAAATGATGGATTTATTTATGTGGTTATAAATGAAGAAATTATGTTGAGGTGTTTTATCAAGATTTTATCGGATTGGAGGTATTAAAAATTAAATCGGGGTTTTGAGATATATCATGGGGTTATAATTTTTAATCCGACCGTTGGATTGTGGTAATTTTTGGGTATGTTATACATACATAAGTTGAGTATATGTCCACAAATTTTGAACCGTTAAAAATTCACGAATGATTTGTTATGAATTTTAAGAGGTGTCCGATTAGGAAATTAGGGTTATAATTGATTTTGGTGGAAAATTCTAGAATTGAGTGGGCCCCACTTGTGGTTGGTGAAGAAATGTGCTGAATTTTATTTCAAATGTGGTGGGTGGCAATAGTAGCGAGGTAAAGCCATCGGTGTAGAAGTCAGTCCGCTCCTTCACGGGCTAACATTTTCCTATAAATAGAGGGCTAAGTTAGAATTGAAAATCACACCGTAAACAAGTTTTTCTCTTTCTCTCTCTATATTATCGAGCGTATTTTGTGAGTATTTAGATACTTTGAGAGTTGCTATTCAAGACAAGTTTCATTCAAAGATCACTTCCGACCTTTCCTTAGGAAATCATCGATTCTTTGAGGTAAGGGATATTATTTTTTTTCAGTAATGATATTATTTCTTCAATATCATTATCTTTGAAATGTTGATCCGAAGTTTTATCAAATTTGGAACTTTTTCATGTCGGGGTTACTATTCATGAGTTACTATTCACGAGTTACTATTCATGAGTTATTATTCACCGAAGCTATTATTCACGAGTACTATTCATGAAGCGTGAAAATGTTTTTTTTTTTATGGAATTTCTATCTTTTGGTGTCTGAGTTATTTATTCACGATATCCAGACTATTCACGTGATACTAAGACTATTCAATAGAAAAATAAATTTCTTCTTTTCATCAAAATATCTATTCGGATACTAGCTTTGATTGTATCCATGTTTTGATCATTCTTGAATTTTACACCACTATGATTATTTTTGAGGTATTGTTGGACATGGATAAAATAAAAGTACTAATCATTAATCCTTAATCCTTGTCATTTTGTTTCATTGGATTCGTTCTTTAAAAATATTTTCATCATCCTCGGTCTTAAATGATGATATTATTGAATATCTTTGGCCTGTAGTGTAAAGATTAATGATTACCGATGAATATCTTTAGCCTTTAGTGCAAAGATGAGCAGTGTTGAGATGAACATGACCGATTGATGAATATCTTTGCTTCAGTAGTGCAAAGATGAATATTTGATTTGAGATGAATATTGATTGATGTTTGAGGATAAAATATTGATGATGGATCGTTAAATTCATAGATTATAGTAGATTTCATTCTCTACGTAACTCTTCTATGAATTATTATTTTCATTGCGAATATTGATCAAACTTGTTGTCATCAGATTCTATCGATTTTTCCTCGTTGGAGACTAACGATAATTTGTTGTATATTATCTTAGTCATAGTATTCTTTACCGGGCTAGTTGAGCTCACCCTTTTCCTTGTTGTTCCATTTTTCTTCTCGGGAGGCGAGAATGTAGCGGAAGTACTAGTCGAGGGTATGGAATGAAGGTTCTAGAGAGAGTTGTTTAGTAGTCCTCACCATTTTGTAAAATAATGTATCAATAAATGTGATGGGATTTATTTGAGTATAGATATTGTCTAAAAGATAATATTTGTATTTAAACTCACGCTTTCATTGTTGTAATAATAAAGTTGTAGTTGTTTCTGTACCATGTATTTGGCGACTCAGAATGGGTGTGGTGTATACCTATTTTGGGGGCGTCACACTTCTTGTCTCAATTCTCCATTGATCACTGGTTCCCATATATTTATTAAAGGGTTTTCAATGTTTAATTGAAAGGATGAGCTCGTCTTGGAGTGGAATCGTAAATGAAATCGAGGAAGAAGATTGTAGTTCATGCAACAAAAATGAATGGATTACACTAGAGTTCCCAAATCGGTGCCACTGTAGAGCAATGATGCGAATGTGGAAGGCAAAGAAAGATGGAACAAAACATCGAGGATCTTCTTCGCGTCGACTTCGCTTCTCTCTCTGTATGTCTGTCTCTTCCGTTGGATCAATTTTAACGATTATTTAAAATTTGGAAAGTACAAGCACCAGATGACAACATTTTTCGAGTACAATCGCCAGTTTGTAACTTTTTTCACTTCGGGTACCAAATTGTAAGTCATGTCCTTACTGTTTAACGGAGTGTAACATTTTTTGAGTACAATCACCAGTTTGTAACTTTTTTCACTTCGGGTACCAAATTGTAAGTCGTGTCCCAGTACAGATACTAAAAGTTGATTTATCCCATTAAGAAACTATTACTCTATTAGCGGTACGTTCAATCATTAATTTTGGGTTGGGTCATTCAATCAAAGGAGTATATAAGTGTTCGGGTCGGGTCAACCAATCATGTATAACAATTCAAGTCAAATCATATCAAGACCCAAATCTAATATATAACACTATCTTCTTATGTTATCTTAACTCATCATAAACTAATGAGTAATGTTCATATCACCACCTGGGGTTTGGGGTCTTTTCCACTTAACTACATGTAGTCATTAAAGCTAAATTTAAACTCCCAACTTTTTGAGTTGAAGTGAATAAATGCTTTCCATCTTAACTCTGTTACTTGAGTTGGCTAAAGACTTAATTACCCTCCATATATATATTGAAAACGACGGATGATCCTACCAAAGAAACAGAGCGTGTATATATAGAAAAGACAGGGCTACTCAATTTAACATGTATGTAATCTGCTTCTGTTGCTTCTTCTGCTGCTGCTGATTCTTAGAGGAATTTGACTTTGCCCAACAACATAATTGTAACTGAATTAGTGAAAATTTTCATTATTTTGTGCACATAATTACTTATCAGACCTGTACAGGAAGAT
This sequence comes from Panax quinquefolius, assembly GCA_020205615.1. Taxonomy (NCBI): domain Eukaryota; kingdom Viridiplantae; phylum Streptophyta; class Magnoliopsida; order Apiales; family Araliaceae; genus Panax; species Panax quinquefolius. The sequence goes on along the minus strand of CM035164.1, from coordinate 3,087,085 downwards.
AACTTGGAAAACTAACTATGGAATATTCAAGCAATTCCTAATTACAAAAAAATAATAAGATACGTGTTTGTTTTTTGTGCTCAACTCACTATAAGCAGAAAGATATGTTGTTTCACTTATTTCTTAAATTAAATTAATAGCTACTTTGTTGTTATATATAACTAAAGTATAAACAAGGATAATATAACTAGAGTGATTGGATTGGTTTGGATGTATTTTAAGCAAAACAATTCAAACCATTACCTAAAGAATCAATAAAAACATAATTCCCCAAAAATTATTGTGCATTTACTTCTTTTTTTTATGGTTTAACTGCTATTAGAGATTTCACAAACAGAGCTTCTTTACATGCATGCCACATAAATATTACCATAAAATGGATATATCATCCATGCTCATTATTCGGTCCATGACAATTCTTCACCCAGCTTGTGGCACTTACAAAAGGTGGTCCATGAAAATGATCTGGAGATGATGATATTAATTGATGAACTCATTTGTCATTAAACTTGCATTTCCGGCATTTACAGTATGAGAAAATAGATAACTACCAATAATAATTGCACAGACAGTTTCCTTCTTTGAAAGTGTGGAAACGAGTGCGGTCTCTAACAATAATTTCCCTGTCAAAAACTTTAGAAATGACCTTTAGAGCTGTATGACAATCCTCACAAGTTCTCAAGTTATTTATTATCTTAATACAAGTCCTTGGCTCAGTACTCATCAGACCAAAGGCAACTGCTAGCTTATCACTATGCCAAGCCACTGCTTGCTCTTTTTCTTCCTCGCTTAAATCAAATTAGACTTGCATTCTGTCGCCCCAGAACTTCCTTTACCAATAGACATTACTCAAGAAAATCCACTACCATTCTGTTGGCTTCCTCATCAGATTTTAATAGATCACCTAATTTAGAAATGCCGACAAGAACTATTATTAAAGAAGTGGTGCAAGTCGTGCAACTTGTGGAAATTGAGAATATTATTTTTCTACTTTAAGTTGTAACAAGGTATGTAGCATGTATGCAGTAATGCTATACAACAGTTGTCTTGGCTAATGCCTCTCTATTTCTTCAAAACATTATCTAGGACAAAAGATATTTCATATCTTAGCTAGCATATTATTCTTAATATATCATTTTGGCATTTTCACAAATACCTTACATGCATACATTGAAAATTTTCATATTTCATGAAATCAATGTATATATAAACATTCTCCATAACCAATTCACCTTATTTCTTCTAAACCCTTCATGGTTCCTCATCAATTAAATTTTCCCATAACCAATTTCAGTCACAATTCATATATTAATTGTGACGCCCTCAAAGTAGGTATACATCACCCATCTTGAGTCGCCAAATACATGGTACATAATTTAAATACAAACTTCTTTTTTATGAGACGACAAAACGTGGTGAGAGTTTCAAAATGGATAATGTCTCGTAGAGAGTATCCAAACTCAAATAAAGTCCCCATTACAATTATTATCACACTATTTCACTGAATAGTGAGGACTACTAATGCAAACATTTGGACCGTCACTCCATTTCCCGACTAGTAAAAATTACGTTCTCATTTTCGAAGAGAACAATGAAAGCAAAAGGGTGAGCTCAACTAATTTAAAGAAGAAATATTATGACTAAGATAATGCAGAATAAATTATCGTTAGCCTTCATTGATGTTAAACCGATAAAATATAATAAACATCAAGTTTAAGCTGCGGTGAACAAGCAATCCATTAGAAGAGTCAAGTAGAGCATGATATCTACTATCTTCTATGATTTAAAAGGTTTATCATAAATTTTATCATTTGAGACTTAGCTTAAACCACATCATCGAATCATCCACGCACTACGGGCGAGAATATTCATGTAATCATCAATGGTCATGATTATACTAGAATAATCCTCGGTCATAATCATACCAACAACCGTCCATCAATGCACTACTGAGCCAATGAGGATTTTTACCACATCATTTTGTAACATTATGGTCATAATTATCCGAATAATCCACAGTCGTCATAAATTATACCAATCAATAGTTCATCTATGCACGTAAGCCACAGATGACTTTTATCACAATATAAGTATGAGGATGATGACAATGACATAAGAATTCAATTAAAAGAAAGTAAAGGATGATTTTTTAAAGATTATAACTTAATTTATCCAGAATTCAATAATGTCAAAATTGTCAACACGATACTGCTTTGTGGAGTAAAATTCAAGAATAATATTGTATCAAAAATGATTTAGACAACAAAGAAATCAATTTTTGTCATGAATAATTCCCCGGGTGAATAATACCCGAGTGAATAGTACCCCATGAATAGTACTTCGGGAATAGTACCCCGGGAATAATACCTGTGAATAGTATTTTGTGAATAGTTCCCCGTGAATAGTACCATAAAAATGAATACTACTCATGAAAGGTACTTCGGCATGAAAAGCTTAAAATTTAACAAGAATATGCAAAAAATATCCTTGTGGAACGATACTATATGAAGCGCAAATTTCAAGGATATTCTACTAATTTAACAGAGTATAGAAGCAATACTTTAACAAAATGAGGGTATAATTAGGAATACGAGACAAAATAATATTACTCACATACTACAGAGTATGGAAGACAATAATATTCCTATGAATACTAAAAAAAATAATATCCCTTACCTCAGAAGAAGACTGGATACTGGAATAGTGAGGTAGCAGACTTCTCTTCTACTTTCTCTCTAAAGCTTCTCTCTCTATAGCTTCTCTTTCTATAATTTCTCTTGTGAGTCTTAATGAATTGGTGAGAATGAAAGAAGAATGAGCTTCTATTTGTAGGAAAACATAGTTTTGATAATTGCACGTTTTGGGGCTCGAAATATTACAGTATAATACCTTCATCTTTTCCTTCATTTTTAATTTAGTCATGCAAGTATTATCAAACTTGCACCACCTCCCCTAATAGTACATCTTGTGAATCAATAGTACAATCATGTGAATCAATAGTACACTCATGTGAAAAAATAATTACAGTATAGTACCTTCATCTATACCTCCATTTTTAATTTAGTCATGCAAGTATTATCAATCTTGCACCACCTCCCCTAATAGTACATGCATGTGAATCAATAGTACACACATGTGAACAAATATTTATAAGCATGTGAATTAATAACAATTAATTGCTCATTTATCCGATTAATTACCCGATTGGTCAATATAACCTCCATACATCCATTATTATCGAAATAGATGTCGATTTCCACTAACACTAATAATCCCAACACAATGGAAATATCAATTTCCTCTTTAATCAACACGAACTTATTCATCATTAATATTATAACTCACAATATTTAACAACCAGATCATTCCTAGGAAAGAGGGGGCTTTCCGATAAGGATTTCTCCCTATTGGCGCGCAATTAGGTGACCAAATCTCTCCTTGACAGAACTTTCTAGACATTGTCAATATTGCAAATAATAATATGAATAACTTTTTCGTCTCAATTATTGATTTAATAATATAAGATATTATACAGATGATACTGTGACAATAATTGAATTAATAATATTAGAGATATTATGCAAAGAACTCATCGTAGTAATAATTGAGTATAATGAGTGACTTTTCACGTAAGCATCAATAATCAATCTTGTGTGCTCTTATGCAACCAAAGCGTGACATCGTATTTTTTACCACCGAGTAGTTCAATAGTTTAAGCAGTAAAACTTTGGCTATTATTTTTATAAAAGATAATTACATCATTTTCTAACTACAACAATACTCCGTTGGGGTCCACTAATGATTGTCTTTAGTCATCGAATATTCCCTGCTAAAATGAATATTCCCCGACCAATCGAATATTATATAACCACTTGCTTACTTTACAAAATTTATAAATAATACCCACAACTATAACATTATATCAAATCCACACAATAATATTCAAAAATATATTTCGAGAAAAATTAATCTTTATTCATAAAAATTGGGGTCTTACAACCTCCCCTTCTTATGAAATTTCATCCTCGAAATTAGGGTGCGTACCTGGTATGTCGAAGAGGTGAGGATACCTTGACTTCATTTTAGATTCTAACTCCCAGGTCATTTCCTCAACATCGTGGTTTCTCCACAAAACTTTGACTTGAGGTATAACCTTGGAGCGTAGAATATGATCCTTCTTATCCAAGATTTTAACAGGTACCTCTTCATACATTAAATCTTCCGCTATCTCGTTCAGTTCTAATTCAATAATGTGGTTCGGGTTTTTCATATATTTACGTAACATAGATATGTGAAAAACGTTATGAACACGAGATATATTTGGCGGTAAGGTGAGTCTATAAGCCACAGTTCCTACTCGATCGAGGATTAAAAATGGGCCAATGAATCAAGTATTGAGCTTTCCTCTCTTTCAAAATCTCGTAACTCCTTTACATGGAGCAACACGTAACAACACATGATCTCCAATATTGAATTCCACGTCCTTTCGATGAAGATCAACATAACTCTTTTGTCTATCTTGTGAGGTTTTTATACGTTGTCGGATCGTTTGAATCTTTTCCGTAGTCATACGTACCAACTCCGGTCCTAACAACGTTGCTTTACCCACCTCATCCTAGTATACTGGAGAACGACACTTTCTTCCATACAACGCCTCAAATGGATTCATGTCAATACTTGCTTGATAACTATTTTTGTAGGAAAACTCCACCAATGGTAAGAACTTGTCCCAACTTCCTTTAAAGTCAAGGACACAGAGTCTTAACAAATCTTCAAGAGTTTGAATAGTCCTCTTCGACTGCCCATCTGTTTGAGGATGATATGCCGAACTAAATCGTAAATCCGTGCCCATAGCTTTTTGCAAACTAACCCAAAATCGTGAAGTGAATATTAGGTCTCGATTAGAAACTATGGATACTGGCATACCATGCAATCTTACAATCTCGCTTATGTATATACGAGCAAGACGTTCAAGCGTATAAGTTTCTCGCATCGGTAAGAAATGAGCAGACTTGGTCAATCTATCAACAATGACCCAAATCGCATCTATGCCTTGAGAAACCTTGGGAAAACCAGTAACAAAATCCATGGTGATATGCTCCCACTTCCATTCTGAAATTTCAAGTGGTTGCAATGGACCTTTTGGCACTTGATGCTCCGCCTTGACTCGTTGACAAGTTAGAAACCTTTAGATAAACCCCGCTATCTCTCTCTTCATATTGCTCCACCAAAATGTATGTCAAAGATCACGATAAATTTTGGTACTCCCAGGACGGATTGCAAACGGTGTGTTGTGCGCCTCCATCATGATTTTATATTTCAAGTCAGAATCGTTAGGAACACAAAGTCTGGAGTTGACTTGAAGTATTCCTTCTTCATCGATTCTTGCTTCCGAAATAGCACCTTCTTGCACTTTCTTCCTCATACGCATCAGCTCCAAGTCTGTAGCTTGAGCAGCTTTAACTTTATCGATTAAAGTCGATTCTACTTGTATATTTGCCATCATCACATGGGTCCCTGGAGTTTTTAACTCTATCTCCATTCTTTATAAGTCATACAAAATGGGCCTTTACGTTGACAATATCGCACTCGTATCCGCATATGATCTTCTACTCAATGCGTCAGCTACTACGTTCGTTTTTCCAGGATGGTATTGAATGGTATAATCGTAATCTTTCAACAGCCCAAGCCATCGTTGTTGCCGCATGTTGAGTTCCTTTTGAGTGAAGAAATATTTGAGGCTTTTATGATCCTTATAGATCTCCACCTTCTCTCCATACAGGTAATGCCTCCAAATCTTAAGCACAAAAACGATAGCTGCCAACTCTAGATCATGAGTAGGATAATTCCTCTCATATTCCTTGAGTTGTCGTGAGGCATAGGCTATGACTTTCCCATGTTGCATGAGAACACATCCCAACCCTTTGCCTGAAACATTAGTGTGACAACCCCAAAATAGGTTCATTCCATCCAACCCATTCTGAGTCGCCAAATACATGGTACAGAAAATAACTACAACTTTATTACAACAATTGTCGTACAAAATACAACAACACATATGCTGTGAGTTTGGATACGAATGTATACCAACTGTGACTCGTGTCCCAACCGTAATGTGACAAATGTCCCATCAGTGGACAGCACCTCACAGTGATACCTACATAAAGGTATAGTCAAAAACTGTTTTAGAAATTAGAATCTTTGGGAAGTGCTCAAGGAAACCTTCATACATGGGAGGCCATGCGTCTAGGTTATAATAGATATCATATGGCCACATAATTATCCTTGGTTGACCCAATAGACCCCAAAGAAAAATGAGAAGATTACTATCATATTCTTTCCAATGGTGAGTCTTCTCTTGACATATCATTCTCTCCACTGTCTCTAATTGAGAGTTATACTTCAACCAAACACCAAGATTATATAGGTAGTGCTCGTAGATATACTCAGTAAGTGGATGTGCACAACCCTGTCTTATGATGACACGAGGTTGTATGTCTTTAGACATCTTGTATGATAGTGGCAAAACACCCTTCCAACGTTGGGTTCGCCTCACCCTATTTGATTCACCAAATATAACTACTAAATGATGACCACCGTTCTATTCCCCTGTTACCCCCGCCGACCCAAATTTACACTCAGTATTACACGAAAAGGAATTGTGAAGCAAAAGGGTGAGCACAACTAGCTCAGTAAAGAATATCATGACTAAAGATAATTAAATTATCAATAGCCTTCATCAATAATAAATCAGAGATTTAGAACATATGGTAGATGATAAAAATTTCAACCATAGTTGCAAAATGAACGAAAGCAATCCATTAGAAGAGTCAAATAGACCATAAAGTCTATTATCTTCTCCATGTTAAAAATCCACCAACAATATTTTATCCCTGAAACATCAATCAACAGTTCCTTTCCACAATTATATGAATAACTCATAATCATAATTGTAATTCTAAATTCCTCTTCGCATCCAGGACGAAGATAATTTTCATCACATATCTTTACCTGAAACATCAAAGATCATGGTTATACCAAATCACAGTTCCTGTTTATAATCATACTAACAATTTCATCTTTGCACTAAGGCCAAAGATATTCATCAACAGACCATCTTTGCACTACGGCTAAAGATATTCATCAATAATTCATCTTTGCACTACAGGCCAAAGATATTCCTCAACAGTCCATATTTGCACTACAGGCCAAATATATTCATCAACAGTTCATATTTGCACTACAGGCCAAATATATTCGTCAACAGTTCATCTTTGCACTACTGGCCAAAGATATTCAACAACAGATCATCTTTGCACTACAGGCCAAAGATATTCAACAACAGGTCATCTTTGCACTACGGGCCAAAGATATTCATCAACAGTTCACCTTTGCACTACATGCCAAAGATATTCATTAATAATTCATATTTGCACTACAAGCCAAATATATTAATATCTCAAAGAAATATATAATCATTTCAGAATTTATATAAACAATAATTATAACCATGTTGATCAATTCACCTTTGCACTTAAGCTAAAAATATTCAATTGTAAATTCAATGGTCATGATCATACCAGTCAACAATTCATCTTTGCACTACTGGCCAAAGAGAACCCATAGTCATGATCATACCAATAATCTACCCATCTTTACACTCAAGTCTAAAGAAAATCCATCACTAGGGTTATAAAAATGTTATATATGATAATAAAAACAATATGATCAACAACTACATTTATTTTCAAGAGCAACAATCATAAATCAACGATAATTTGGTCAGAAAAAGAAACCAATTTTTGTCGTGAATAGTACCCGTGAATAGTAACTCGTGAATAGTAACTCGTGAATAGTAACTCATGAATAGTAACTCGTGAATAATAACTCATGAATAGTAACTCGTGAATAGTACTCCGTATTCGTACATAATACCGTATACGTAAATAATGTCATATACGTAAATAAGTCGTAGTATACATGAATAGTCCGATATCGTGAATAGTAACCCCGACTCAAAAAGGTAAAAATTCCACAATAAGATCCATACCAATATGTCAGTATAATGATATTGAAAGAATAACATCATTATGAAGAATATAACATCCCTTACTATCCCTTACTATTCCTTACCTCAAAAGAGCAGTACTTCTAACTGGATATCGGATATGACGCTGAAGGAAACTTGCACTGATGAATAACAACTCACCAAGTATCTAAATACTCACAAAATACACTCGATAATCTAGAGAGAAAACTTATGAATTCTGGTGTGATTTTTAATTCTAACTTAGCCCTCTATTTATAGGAAAATGTTAGCACGCCGAAGCAGACTTGACCTGTAACCTGATGGCTTTACCTGCTACTATTCCACCCACCAAAAATCAGCCATCTTCCCCAACAATCAAAAGTGGGGCCCACCCATTTCTAGAATTTTCCACCAAAATCATTTATAAACCTAATTTCCGAATCAGTCACCTCTTAAAATTCATAACAAATCATTCGTTCATTTTTAACGGTTCAAAATTTGTGAACATATACTCAACTTATATATGTATAACATATCCAAAAATCACAACGATCCAACGATCAGATTAAAAATTATAACTCGCACAATAAAGCTGTAAGAACACTGATTTGATCTTTTAATACCTCCAATCCGATAAAATACTGATAAAATACCTCAACATTAATTCCTTCATTTATAACCACATAAATAAATCCATCATTTATATCCACATCAAATAAATATTTCATTATCATATAAATTAATAATTAATTATTCACAAATAATATTATGTAATCACAATAATGATAACAAAGCGCGTTCCTGGAAAGAGGGGCTTTAGATAAGGATTTCTCCTTCTTGGCCAAGCAATTAGGTGACCAAACCTCTCCTTGATGAACTTTCTAGACATTGCCAATAATGCTATCTAATAATATTATTCAAATAATATGAATTATTGATCCGATAATGGAGATCTTTGCAAAGTGACAATTATTGAAACAATAATAATATAAAATATTAACGCAAAGTAATTATTGATTCAATAAAATAAAATATTGAACAGTAATTACTGTAACAATTATTGAGTAGTGCATTCTCACGTAAGAATCAATAATTGAAAAAAAATATTGTGCAATACCGTGTACTATTGTGCAACCACGAGTATTACTGTATTTTAACCACGGGGTATTCCAACAGTGTTAATGGTAACAACTACGCCGTTATTTATAAAAACTCAAATTTGTCATTTTTTTCATCAAGCGGTTATTACATTATGGGGCCCATAAATGGGTTGGCCGTCGCGACGAATATTCCCACACACGAAAAAGAATATTCCACGACCAAACGAATATTCCCCGACAATAATAAGTATTTTATAGCCACTTGCTTATTTTGAAAATTTTATATATATCACCCTTAACTTTAAACTTTTATCAATTTAACCATTTTCTTGAATAGAAAAATTGAATACTTTTATTTCATAAAATTTGGGGTCTTCTGATTAGTAGATGACAAATCCTCCGAACTCGATGGTATTGTCGAGCAGTCTTTGAAATGAGTCTCTCTTGAGTTCTTGAAAACTCTTTTCACATTCCTCGCTCCAATAAGAATTTTATATCTTTTCGAAAGTCATTTGAGTTAATGGAGTAGTGATTCGAGAAAACCCTTATACGAATCTCCGATAATAACCAGCTAAGCCGAGAAAGCTACATACTTCTGTCAATGACTTAGGTTGCTCCTAGCTTTGAATTGCTTCAATCTTTGTCGGGTCAACAGATATTCCATAATTTGATATCACGTGCCCAAGGAATGCTACTTCCTCAAGCCAGAACTCGCATTTCTTCAACTTGGCATATAACTTGTTTTCACGAAGCTTTTGGAGTATCAGTCTCAAGTGTTGCTCATGATCTTCACGGCTTTTGGAGTAAATGAGGATGTCATCAATAAAGACGACCACAAAGTGATCCAAATATTCCTTGAATACTCGGTTCATCATATCCATGAAGGCAGCAGGAGCATTAGTCAATCCAAAATACATGACTAGGAATTCGTAATTCACGTGCCGAGTTCTGAAAGCAGTCTTTGGAATGTCATCGGTTTTAATCTTCAACTAATGATATCTAGAACGAAGATAGATCTTTGAAAAGAACTTGGCGCCTTGCAACTGGTCAAACATGTCATCAATACAAGGCAACAGGTACCTATTTTTGATGGTGATGTTGCCTAATTTTTCAATAGCACTTTACCACGCAAGTATACGCGTTCAATTGTAATATTCAGCAAGCAAGGATATCGTTCCCACAAGGAAATAGACTAATATTTATCAATTACTAATTCTAATGTAATTAATCCTATTTTAAACTACAAAATATTGTTTGTGATTTGAAAATTAAACTTAACAAAACTAATAATTAAAATCAGAATTTCACAAGAATAACTGCAGATTTAACAGGTTAAGATTACAACTTCCCTTAGTATTTCATTTAAACCAATTTACTTTCCATTTAAATCAATTAATTAATATGAATCATTATCCAAGATAGCTTTATAAAATTCACACACTTTTTCCAAAACACGTGAACAAATCCTCCTAACTCCGATCCTTAAGACACAAAATTACAAGGAACACCCTAGTCAATTAATTCACTATATTCCTATGTAAATCAAGTTAATTAGAATTCTTTCAATGGATACAAAAGACACATAGGTATATTCCTATCCTACATGCTAATCATATTAACCCTATTCAGATTATATGAACAGATGTTATCATATCCAGATCTCAATCTATACCCCATCTTCCAATTTTATATAGATTATCACAATAATTGTTGGCCAAACAAGTAATCAATAAGCAAAAGATATAATAAATAATTCAATAAAAACCAACTTTCATTCAATGAGAAGATTTAATTTAAACTACATACCAAGTTCTGTTGCAATCTTAATGAAATTTTAGTTCATTATAATAATAAAGAAGAACATCATCCAAATTAATAATCCAAACATCCCAGATAACTTCAAAAGATAAAACTAGATAAGAGAAGAAGAAACTCTAAATTTGCTCCAATACTCTCTATTTGATCTTCAACCCTTGCAATTCTCCTTCGTGTTTTTCTTCGTTGTCCTCTCTGCAAATCTCTTGAACAATTCAGTGATACGTCTTTTCTAAAGTCTTCTACTATTTGTATTAGTCTCAACCCTCCTTTAGATTCCTTCTTGGCTTCAACAACCCACTTAACAGTAGAAAAATCCTTCTTTAGCCGCACATGAGCGCCTAGGCGCTCAACCCAGGCCATTTCCAAGCGCCTAGGTGCTTGACCAGGACCGCGTAATTACAAAAATGCCACTCAGCTCTAATTTTAATGAATTTTAACCTTTTTCTTCTCCCAAATGACCAATTTGTCCCTCCAGCTCCAACCTATAAGAAATAAACACAAAACACATAAAAAGATACTATAAAATAATTAAAGATAGCAATAATTAAGTTTAATAATATAGGATTCATAGTTATAAAACCTACTCATCAAATACCCCCAAACTTAACCAATTGCTTGTCCCCAAGCAACAAAACACAATGCAATAACTAAATGTTCAATGCAAAGGCAAATGCAGCTATCTACATGCCTAAAATTCCAGCAGTCAAACAGAACAAAATCTATTCATCAAGCCTCAGAGAAATCACAATAAACATGCTAGTACATCATACCAAGATAGATCAATAATTTCCTAGTAAATCATCAAATCATACCCTGTTATTACTGATATAGTGTGTGTGTGCTCAACAACAATGCTAACTAATATAATGCTAAATACAACACATAATATATCTCGTTAAAGGCATCATACAGTGTAAACTCACAAAATTCACGAATAAGCTAAATCCAACTAAAGTCAAACATCCACCAAATTCAAGAGTCCAATCCGGGATACTTATGTTTTACTTATCATTACGGGGGATTTTTGCTCTTTTCCCGTTTTATTGCTTTTTTTTTTTATGTTTTTTTTAACCATGACTGTGCAATGTCTCATTCCATTAGGCTAACAGTGTTACCCCTTAACGAGCTTTTGACCAACGACTCCCAGACCATATAAGACCTTAGAGCGCTAGGTGTAAAGACACTCCCTCGGGCGTACTTGCTCAAGTAACAAAGGCCCCGAAACAAGACTAGCCACGGTATCTTTTTCATCATTATTTTTTTTAAGCTTATATAACCCAAATTTTCCCCCAAACTTAAGTTTTTGTCTAAATTCAGTCATCTCCGCCTATTCATGTCTTTCATTCATTCAAACTAGTATTATCCTCAAGAAGTCCATTATGTGTCAATTTAGACTCAATCAATCAACGTAGTTATTTTTACCGTGCTATCCTTATTATATCAGTTTCAAACAGGTAAAGATTCTAATCATGACAAGAAATCACATCAAAGTCTTAACAGTCAATACTATACTTGTCTACTCAATTCCAATCTCATCACTGGCCAAAACAGACTTAAACTATCTAACAGCTGGAAACATGCAAATACTTGATTTTTTTCTTTTCTTTTCTTTTTCTTTTCTTTTTTTTTCTTCTTCTTTTTTTAGAAATTAGAATGAAAACTACATGAAAAACTACTAAATGAATGCAACTGGAACTGGAAGAATGCACCCCCAAACTTAATATATGCAATGTCCTCATTGTATATAACAAACAAAACATAAGAAATTAGGCACTGAGGACTTCCTTGAAAGATCGAAGCCTTATTCCTCATTAGTATCCTCTTTTTCTTCTTCATCAACCTCATCCTCAGGGGGTAAATTAGTCGGGGGGGTACGCAGACAAGGGTGGAAATTGGTAGAGAGCGCCTGCTGGATTCATACGGTCGAACATCTCTAGGAATGTTGCACTACAGTTCTGATACCTCTCTGTTTGTCGCTGAGCCAGGCTATCCTGATTTATTTCCACCTGGCCCAATCCATGCTAAACTTGAGTAGCCACCATGTCAATCCTTATAGTTTAATTTCTTAATTCTTGACGAATATGCTCAAAAAAATTTGGTGGTGGCCCATAACTCCCAGCTGCAGTAGGATTGTCATTTGATTGTTGATTAGGCTCGTCAGCAGGCTCTGGAGGCACAATAATGAAACCTAACCCTCTTGGATGTGGTGTACCCCTAACCCATACCTTGTACTTCTTAATAAGTGAGTGGTCAATTACAGCTAAAGGAGGCTGTCTAGCTTCTTCAGCATCCCATTTGACTCAAACTTGTTGACATAGTCCGATTGATCAAAGATGGGTGAGGCGGTCCACGAGGTCCCTCCTCAAATTGCTTTGTCGAAAATGAATCACGTATATACATGACCCACATCTATAGTTTTTCCTTCAGGTAACGCAGGAAAAGCAACGCCTTCGTTGATTTATGACATCACTCATACGCCTACACGACATCAACTTGGCACAAATAAAGGCATGCCATGCTTTTCCGTAACTACTTAGTGCGAATGCAGGGAACAAAACAGCTTCTTGTTGATCTGTTAATTTCCATGTTGTTCTAGGTACACATAAAGCTTGAATGATCTCACTGTAGTCTAGCTCATGCTCTAAATATTGCATGTAGCCAGTATTGGGTATTGTGTTCAAGCCGTAGTAAGCATTTATTGTCCTGAAACTGACCTCCACTGATTTTTCGCGAACCCAAATCATGTTACCAACAGTATCTTTTGCATTGGCGTAGAATTCCTTAACAATTTTAATGACCGATGAATCCGGTTGGGATGTAAAGTTCACCCATCTTCTACTTCCAATCATTTGTAGTAACTCCCCATCTTCTGCCTCTGGCAATAATCCACGCAAAAAAATAAAAAAAAAACTGATTTTGTCCGTCTAAATCTGTAGTCAACTTTTTCCCACTTCTAAGTGTAACTGCCTTACATTGTTCATTTCCATCATTCCTTAGATTTTTCTCCGTATCACTAGGTAAAGAACCTGGAGTTCTAGTATTCAAAGCACTAGCTATTTGCCCAATTTGGTTCTCAAGATTCTTTATTGCAGCTGATTGGTTTTTCGTTGTGGCTTCAAACTGAGTTGCCAATCTTGCCAACAATTCTTCCATTTGTGATAGCTTATCAGGTTGATGAGGTTGTGGGTGTTGTTGAGATTGTTGATGTGGCTGAAATCCAGGTGGATATGATTGCCTTGGAGCTTGTACTTGAGCATGTGACTGATTATTACTCCAAGAAAAATTCAAGTTATTTCTCACTCCTGGATTGTAACTGTTAGGATAACTGACCTGCTACCTGTTATAACTGGAAACAAACTGGACTGATTCAGGATTTATTGCACATTGATCACTTGAGTGGCTACCCGCACATATTTCACAAATAGTTTCCATTTTTGAATCGGTTGTACCCTTCAAGTGCATCTATCTTCTTTGTAAGAGCGTAAATCGGTATCACTTGGTGAGCCGATTTGTCATTGCATCCACTTTATAAACCCTCATCGTCTTTGGTGAGTCATTCTTCCTGTTAGTAATCGATAATTATTAATTTGCCATGGTTTCAAGCAATCGATACCCTCATCACAATTCTTGGCCATAATAGCTCCTCATTGCATCATCTATACTCGATCTCACCGTCTTTGAATAAACCGTTATAAAAGTTTTTTGAAGCCATTTAGGAATCCCATGGTGTGGACATTTTCGCAATGAGTCTTTAAATCTCTCACATGCTTCATATAGTGATTCTGAATTGTGCTAAACGAAAGAAAAGATATCGTTTCGCAACTTTGTTGTTTTTGCAGGCGAGAAAAACTTTGCAAGAAATTTCAGGCCTAGGTCGTTCCATGTAGTAATCGAGCCTGGTTGTAGTGAATGGAGCCAACTCTTAGCCTTATCTCTGAGAGTAAATGGAAACAGCCTTAGCCTTATTGCATCCTCTGACACATTATTGTACTTAAAAGTATCGCAAATTTCTATAAAGTTGACAATGTGATCGTTCAGATCATCATTCGGTAACCCTCCAAACTGACATGAATTTTGAATCATCTGTATTGTCCCCGATTTTATCTCAAAACTTGTAGCAGTAATGGCAGGCCTTGTAATACTCATTGAATTTCAAAGATTTCATGCGTAGTATAATCATGATGCTTTTTGCTCTTCTTGACCCATAGTATCTTTCTTATCAAGTGCCTCTTTGGTTTCTTAAATCCACTTACGCAACCGCTGAAACTTTTTTCCGATGTCGTCCTCGTAAGGCAATAAATCTGGCTTCTTCGATCGCGTTTGCATACACTAGTCAAGAACACCTGAATAGAACAAAAAAGAAAAAGTTTAAATTAAGATTAACTCTATCAAAATCAATATTGACAAAATATTAAACTAAATTCCCCGACAACGGCGCCAAAAACTTGTTGCCTAATTTTTCAATAGTACTTTACCACGCAAGTATACGCGTTCAATTGTAATATTCAGCAAGCAAGGATATCGTTCCCACGAGGAAATAGACTAATATTTATCAATTACTAATTCTAATGCAATTAATCCTATTTTAAACTACAAAATATTGTTTGTGATTTGAAAATTAAACTTAACAAAACTAATAATTAAAACCAAAATTTTACAAGAATAACTGCATATTTAACAGGTTAAAGATTACAACTTCCCTTAGTATTTCATTTAAATCAATTTACTTCCCATTTAAATTAATTAATTAATATGAATCATTATCCAAGATAGCTTTATAAAATTCACACACTTTTTCCAAAATACGTGAACAAATCCTCCTAACTCCGATCCTTAAGACACAAAATTACGAGGAACACCCTAGTCAATTAATTCACTATATTCCTATGTGAATCAAGTTAATTAGGGTTTTACGCACAAATTCTTTCAATGGATACAAAAGACACATAGGTATATTCCTATCCTACATGCTAATCATATTAACCCTATTCAGATTATATGAACAGATGTTATCATTTCCAGATCTCAATCTATACTCCATCTTCCAATTTTATATAGATTATCACAATAATTGTTAGCCAAACAATTAATCAATAAGCAAAAGATATAATAAATAATTCAATAAAAACTAACTTTCATTCAATGGGAAGATTTAATTTAAACTACATACCAAGTTCCGTTGCAATCTTAATGAAAATTTAGTTCATTATAATAATAAAGAAGAACATCATCCAGATTAATAATCCAAACATCCCAGATAACTTCAAAAGATAAAACTAGATAAGAGAAGAAGAAACTCTGAATTTGCTCCAATACTCTCTATTTGATCTTTAACCCTTGCAATTCTCCTTCGTGTTTTTCTTCGTTGTCCTCTCTGCAAATCTCTTGAACAATTCAGTGATACGTCTTTTCTAAAGTCTTCTCCTATTTGTATTAGTCTCAACCCTCTTTTAGATTCCTTCTTGGCTTCAACAATCCACTTAACAGTAGAAAAATCCTTCTTTAGCGCTTTATGGCGCCTAGGCTTTCAACCACAACCATTTTCAAGCGCCCAGCGCTTTACGAGACCAGCGTAATTACAAAAATGCCACTCAGCTCTAATTTTAATGAATTTTAACCTTTTTCTTCTCCCAAATGACCAATTTGTCCCTCTAGCTCCAACCTATAAGAAATAAACACAAAACACATAAAAAGATACTAAAAAACAATTAAAGAAAGCAATAATTAAATTTAATAATACCGAATTCATAGGTATGAAACGTACTCATCAGGTGACATGATTCAACTCCTGATAATCAATACAAAGTCGCATACTTCCATCTTTCTTTTTCACGAATAGAACAGGAGTACCCCAAGGAGACGTACTAGGTCGAATGAAACTGATGTCAAACAATTCCTGCAGTTGGGTTTTTAACTCCTGAAGTTCAATATGAGTCATTCGATATGGGGCTTTGGAAATGGATTTTATACCGGGTTCAAGGTCGACACCAAACTCGATTTCACGCTCTGGGGGTAGGCCAGGAAGTTCTTTAGGGAATACGTCAGGAAATTTATTAACAATAGAAATATCATTAAAATCTGACGTATTTTTGTTTAAATATGTGACATAGCTAAGAAAGCTTGACATCCGTTTTTCAATAAACGAATAACTTTATGGCTTGAGATGACCGTGATTGATTTTAATGGTTTGGTTGCTTGAATTCGCATAATAGGTTGATTAGGAATATGAAATCTAACAACCTTACGAAAATAATCAATTTTAGCATGATGAGTAGTTAACCAATCAATCCCTAGAATCACGTGAAATGTAAGTATTTTTAAGGAGATAAGATCGACGGTGTAACGCATGCGATTCCGATTTGAATCAAACAAGACTTATAAGCGATTGGATGTAATGAAGGTTTCTCCCAACGGAGTTTCAACAGATAAGTCAAAGTCTAATTTCTCTGGAGTCAAATTTAAACGTTGAGCGCAAGTAGGTGAAATAAAAGAATGGGTAGAACCGGTATCAAATAAGGTATAGACTTCACTAGAGTTTATGATTAACTTACCCGTGATCACCTCGTTTGGATTCCTTGCTTTTTGGGAGGTTACGACAAACGCTTTCCCTTGAACTACCAGTTTTGCCTTGTCTGGGATGGCCTTTAATGCCTCCATCCTAGCTGGACTTGACTTCGGTGCACGACAAAATCGGGCTAGGTGACCTTCACTTCCACAATTATAACATGCTTTGGACTGCTGCATACAGTTTGGACTGATGTGTCCCTCCCCTCTGCATTTGTAACATACGATCGGTGGTCGTTCTCCTTCCTTAACAACAGGTGCTGGTGCTGACGTCCTTCCATCATTATTGAATCTCCTCTTCTTGAAACTCTCACTTTTATTGTCTTGTCCATGATTAACACCGAAGTGGTTACCATTTATGGCATGTTGATTCCCTCCACATTTGTTGTCACCGCTTCGATGACTGCTACCACTGGTATTATCATTTTATCGGCTGTTCTCTCTTGTTTGGGTTGACTCGTTATCGCGCTCCAATAACTGAGCCCTATTTACAATATCTGAATACAAACACAGTTTGTGAGAAATTAATTATTGACGTATCTCGGGTTTCAAACCTCTTAGAAACATCCGCGTCATTCTCTCCTCATTATCAACCAAGTGGGACACAAACCGGGATAACTCGACAAACTTAGCTTCGTACTGTGACACGGTCATATTGTTCTACTCCAGCTTGATGAACTCTACCTCCTTCATGCGATGAATAATTTTGGGAAAGTACTTATCGTTGAACAGTTCTAGGAATTTCTCCCAAGACATCTTCAGTGTGGCAGTTTGAGTACACTTTACCGATTTCCACTAGTAATTTGCCTCTCCTCGCAACATAAAGGTGGCAAAGGGAACCTTTTGCTCCTCGGAGCATCCCAAGACATCAAATATCTTGGTGATTTGCTTTATCCACTTCTCCGCCTTAAGTGGTTTTGGCTCTCCAATAAACTCCGGTGGTCCCAGCTCCTTGAACTATTTAGCGGTGACCGTCCGAGAGTTGCTAGTGTTTCCACCTGCATTTTGAACACGAGTCGTTATTGCCTGATGTTCCATGGATTGCATAAAGCTTCTGAACATCCCATCGTTCATCATTTGGTCAGCATTGTTGTTTTCTTGAAGATTATTGTCATCCTGATGCACATTATCCTGAGTATTGATCGTTGGTGACTCAAAGGTCTCATGTGCTTCATTGCTTATCTCAACATTTTCGGATGCCATTTTCAAATACTGCCACAAAACAAGGGTTAATTGGCATATCACATATTATCCCTATACTCTAACCGATCAATTAAATACCAAATAAACTTAGGTAGGTCATACTAGCGAAGGAATTCCCCGTCTCTCCCTTCCTAGTTCTTGTCTCACATCTCACCGGGGATCATATCCTAAGCTTTGATACTAACTGTGATCCCCCAAAATAGGTATACATCACCCATCTTGAGTCGCCAAATACATGGTACATAATTTAAATACAAACTCTTTTTATGAAGACAACAAAAGCGTGGCGAGAGTTTCAAAACGGATAATGTTTCGTATAGAGTATCCAAACTCAAATAAAGTCCTCATTACAATTATTATCACACTATTTCATTAAAAAGTGAGGACTACTAATGCAAACATTTGGACCATCACTCCGTTCCCCGACTAGTCCCAACTACGTTCTCATTTCCTGAAGAGAACAATGAAAGCAAAAGGGTGAGCTCAACTAGCCCAGTAAGAAATATTATGACTAAGATAATGCAGAATAAATTATCGTTAGCCTTCAACAGTGTTAAACTGATAAAATATAATAAACATCAAGTTTAACTGCAGCGGAACAAGCAATCCATTAGAAGAGTTAAGTAGAGAATGATATCTACTATCTTCTATAATTTAAAAGGTTTATCATAAATTTTATCGCTGAGACTCAGCTTAAACCACATCATCGAATCATCCATGCACTATGGGCCAAGGATATTCATGTAATCATCAATGGTCATAATTATACCGAATAATCCCTGGTCATAATCATACCAACAACTGTCCATCAATGCACTACAGGCCAATGAGGATTTTTTACCACATCATTTGTAACATTATGATCATGATTATACCGAATAATCCCTTGTCATAATTATACCAATCAATAGTACATCTATACACGTAAGCCACAGATGACTTTTATCACAATATAAGTATGTGGATGATGACAATGATATAAGAATTCAATTAAAAGAAAGCAAAGGATAAATTTTTAAAGATTATAACTTAATTTATCCAGAATTCAATAATGTCAAAATTGACAACACGATACTGCTTTGTGGAGTACAATTCAAGAATAATATTGTATCAAAAATGATTTAGACAACAAAGAAATCAATTTTTGTCATGAATAATTCCCCGGGTGAATAATACCCGAATGAATAGTACCCCATGAATAGTACTTCAGGAATAGTACCCGTGAATAGTACTTTGTGAATAGTATCCCATGAATAGTACTTTGTGAATAGTACTTTATGAATAGTACCATAAAAATGAATACTACTCATGGACAGTACTCCAGCATGAATAGCTTAAAATTTAACAAAATGTGCAGAAAATATCATTGTGAAACGATACTAGATAAAGCGCAAAGTTCAAAGATATTCTACTAATTTCACGGAGTATAGAAGCAATACTTTAACAAAATGAGGGTATAATCAGGAATACGAGACGAAATAATATTACTCACATACTACAGAGTATGGAAGACAATATTATTCCTATGAATACTGAAAAAAAATAATATCCCTTACCTCAGAAGAAGACTGGATACTGGAATAGTGAGGTAGCAGACTTCTCTTCTACTTTATCCCTAAAGCTTCTCTCTCTATAGCTTCTATTTCTATAATTGCTCTTGTGAGTCTTAGTGTGTGACAACCCCAAAATAGGTCCATTCCATCCAACCCATTCTGAGTCGCCAAATACATGGTAAAGAAAACAACTACAACTTTATTACAACAATTATCGTGCAAAATACAACAACACATATGTTGTGAGTTTTGATACTAAAATATACCAAGCTGTGACTCGGACACCAACTTGGATAAGACGTCACCATGACACCTTACATAAAGTGCAGCCAAAAAAGCGTTATAGAAATTAAAACCTTTGGGAAGTGCTCAAGGAAACCTTCGTACATGGGAGGCCATGCGTCTAGGTTATTATAGATATCATATGCCCACAAAATTATCCTTGGTTGAAAAGATTACTATCATATTCTTCTCAATGGTGTGTCTTCTCTTGACATATCATTATCTCCACCGTCTCTAATTGAGAATTATACTTCAACCAAACTCCAAGATTATATAGGTAGTGCTCGTATATATACTCAGCAAGTGGATGAGCACATCCCTGTCTTATTATGATACGAGGTATATGTCATTAGACATCTTGTATGATAGTGGCAAAACACCCTTCCAACGTTGGGTTCGCTTCAC
This sequence comes from Panax quinquefolius, assembly GCA_020205615.1. Classification (NCBI taxonomy): domain Eukaryota; kingdom Viridiplantae; phylum Streptophyta; class Magnoliopsida; order Apiales; family Araliaceae; genus Panax; species Panax quinquefolius. The sequence goes on along the minus strand of CM035164.1, from coordinate 3,066,131 downwards.
CCTATTTGATTCAACAAATATAACTACTAAATGATGACCACCGATTCTATTCCCTCATTACCCCGCTTCAAACAATTTTACACTCGTATTACAAAGGAATTGTGAAGCAAAAAGGGTGAGCACAACTAACTTCAAGAAGAATATTATGACTAAAGATAAATAAATTATCAATAGTCTTCATTAGTAATAAATCGAGATTTAAAACATATGGTAGATGATAAAACTTTTCAACCATAGTTGCAAATGAACGAAGCAACCCATTAGAAGAGTCAAATAGACCATAAAGTCTATTATCTTCTCCATGTTAAAAGTCCACCAACAATGTTTTATCCCTATAACATCAATCAACAATTCCTGTCCACAATCACATGTATAACTCATAATCGTAATTGTTGTTCTAAATTCCTTTTTTCATCCAGGACAAAGATAATTTTCATCACCTGAAACATCAAAGATCATGGTTATACTAAATCACAGTTCATGTTCATAATCATATTAATAAATTCATCTTTGCACTACGGGCCAAAGATATTCATCAACAGACCATCTTTGCACTACATGCCAAATATATTCATCAATAATTCATCTTTGCACTACGGGCCAAAGAAATTCATCAATAAGTCATCTTTGTACTATGGGCCAAAGATATTCATATCTCAAAGAAATATATAATCATTTCAGAATTTATATAAACAATAATTATAACTATGTTGATCAATTCACCTTTGCACTTAAGCTAAAGATATTCAATTATAAATTCAATGGTCATGATCATACCAGTCACAATTCAACTTTTCACTACTAGCCAAAGAGAACCCTAGTCATGATAATACCAATAATCTACCCATCTTTACACTCCAGTGAAAGAGAATTTCAATATCAGGGTTATAAAAATGTTATATACGATAATAAAATCAATATAATCAATACATAGTTTTAATCTCCAGAGTAATATTCATAAATAAACTATAATTTGGTTAGAAAAAGAAACCAATTTTGTAGTGAATAGTACCTGTGAATAGTAACTCGTGAATAGTAACTCATAAATAGTAACTCATGAATAGTAACCCATCGTGAATAGTAACTCATGAATAGTAACCCCGACATGAAAAAGTTCCAAATTTGATAAAAATTCAAACCAATATTTCGGCATAATGATATTGAAGAAATAATATCATTTATGAAGAAAATAATCTCCCTTACTATCCCTTACCTTAGAAAGAATAGTATTTCTGACTGGAATAACGCTAAATGAACTTGCACCGTATAGCAATACTCGAAGTACTAAAATACTCACAAAAATACGCTCGATATATAGAGAGAGAAAGAGAGAGAAATCTTTAGTTTCTGGTGTGATTTTCAATTCTAACCTAAGCACCATATTTATAGAAAATTGCTTAGAACACCAAAGCAGAAAATTTAATATAATAATAATATATATATAATCAAATTTCCTACGCACACAAATCTGGTCCAAACTTCAGCCACACATGTGCCAAAAATAATAAAAACGTTTTTCTTAATAAAAATAATTAAAACTTCCAAAAATCAATTATTTCAGAACTTCGGAACTTCAATAATTCATAATAAATAGCCTTTTATCAGAAAATTCGAATCTTGCGAATATTTATAGGAAATTCAATTCTCTACAACTTTGCAGAAGAAATTTTTTCCAAATTCCAAACAAAAATTGACCGAAATCCATATACGGACGATTTTACAGGCTATAATCAAATTTCAGTCAACAAATGGGGTCCACCGACACACAAAACATGTGTTAATCATTTAATGAAACAAAAATACTCTCATATACTCATATATCACACATTCATTGTAAAAATATCATCATTATTATATTATAATAATATAATAAAATATTATTTTATCAGAAAAGATAAAATATCGATTTTCAACAATTGTCACTTTAAAAATTTTCTCCATCTATATCCACATAAAATGAATATTTTCCTCATCATATAAATCAATAATTAATTATTCACAAATAATATTACAGAATCACAATACTGACAACTAGGTAGTTCCCAAGAAAGAGGGGGTTTTCCAATAAGAATTTCTCCTTACTGGCGCGCAATTAGGTGACCAAACCTCTCCTTAGACAGAACTTTCTAGACATTGCCAATAATGTTATCTAATAATATTATTCAGATAATATAAATTATTGCTCCGATAATGAAAAATATTATGTAGTGACAACTATTGAAACAACAGTAATATAAAATATCAACGCAGTAATTATTGAATCAAAAATAAAATATTAAATAGTAATTACTGTAACAATTATTGAGTAGTGCCTTCTTACGTAAGAATCAATAATTGGTGCAATACCAGTGTATCTTGTGCAACAACGCCAGACATCTTGTGTTTTAACCAACCGGGTATTCCAATAAGATTAACTGTAACAATTCACGCTGTTATTTAAAAACTCCTTTTTGTCGTTTTCTTCATCATCGACAGTTATTACATTATGGGGCCTACAAATGGTTTCATATTGTCAGAAGAATATTCCCCGACAGAAAGAATATTTTATAACCATTTGCTTATTTTTTTAAAAAAAATTCATATATCACCCTTAACTTTAAACTTTTATCAATTTAACCATTTACTAAATAGTAATTATAAGAAAAATTGAATACTTTTATTTCATAAAATTCGGGGTCTTACATAGTGAATTAGTGAGAATTAAAGAAAAATGAGCTTTTATTTATAGGAAAACGTAGTTTCGATAATTACACATTTTGGGGCTCGAAATGTTACAGTATAATAATACCTTCATCTTTTCTTTCATTTTTAATTTAGTCATGCAAGTATTATCAAACTTGCACCACCTCCCCTAATAGTACATGTGAGACCCCAGACTTTATGAATAAAGATTTAATTTTCTCAAAATATATATATTTTTTAATATTATGGTTTGGATTTGATATAATGTTATAGTTGTGGGTAATATTTATAAATTTGAAAAGTATGCAAGTTGTTATAAAATATTCGATTGGTCAGGGAATATTTTTTTTGTCGGGGAATATCCGTACGAAGGCACAAACATTGGTGGACCCCACGACGAAAGTATTGTCGTATTTAGAAAACGACAGAATTATCTTTTTATAAAATAACGGCGGAAGTGTTACCGTTAAAACTGTTGAACTACCCGATAGTAAAAGTATTGTAATACACGCGGTTGCATAGTAGTACACGGTGTTGGTTATTAATGCTTACGTGATAAGTCACTCGGTTTTGTTTTATTAGTATTATTAATGTAATAAAATAGAAAAACTTTTTATATAAAACAGAATACTTTTATAAAGTTATTCTATAAATAGAATATATTATATTCTATTGTGCATAGTGTTTTGCATAGTAAAATCCATTTATATAAAACAGAATACTTTTATAAAATTATTCGTTTTATTAGATTATAAATAGAATATATTATATTTTATTTAAAATATTTTGCTTTAAATACTTAACCGATTCGATTAAAAGTAAATCCATACGGACCGTTCATGAATTAGTTACTACGTATCCATTCTTCTATAAATAGAAGCTCATTCCTTCATTATTTCTTACGAATTCACTTTGAAACTCAGAGAGAGAAACTATAGAGAGAATTCTTCTTCTATAATCTTGGCGTATTTCTTTAGAGTTTAAGAAAGCTTTGAGTGTGTAAGACAAGTTTTCTTCGAGTATATCCTCGCCCTACCAGTAGGAATACTCTTCTTTCAAAGGTAAGGGATATTATTTGATGTACTCGTAGGGGATATTATTTGTTGTACTCGTAAGGGGTATTATTCTTTCATATTCATGAAGAGAACTATTTTTCTTTCAATACTCGTAGGGAATATTATTTGTTGTACTCGTAAGGGGTATTCTTTCTTTCTTATTCATGAAGAGAACTTCGTTATTCCATTCTTTATTATTACATTGGAATAACTTTGTATACGCTGGATACCTATACTTGGTAAAATTATTACATTATTCCATTCTTATTATACATTGGAATAACTTTGCATTTATGCCAAGTACCGCATACATGGTGAAATTCTTCTAATATTCCGTTCTTTATTATTCTCGCCGTAATATCACATGCGTAATGCGTTACATGGGGCTTGGTTCCATTATTTATTATTCCGCCGGAATATCCGTCGCTCGTGCATTTACGCATTTTGGGACCTAGTCCCATTATTTATTATTCGTCGAATATCTTGTCGTGCGTGCTGTGGGACACGGTTCCATTATTTATTATTCATTGGGAATAACTTCGCTCTATGCGATCTTAGCGCACGCATGGTGAATCCTTCGTTATTCCATTCTTTATTATCCTGTTGGAATAACTATGCATGTGGATTACCACATGCATGGTGAATGATCCTTTGTATTCATTCCTTATTAAATTGTGAAAATGATCAGATATCGTGGATTACTGCATGGCGAGTGAAAATCCATTTGCGCTTTTACATATTCTCTTATACTCAAGTAAGTTAAAGCTTTGACTTCTATACTCTATGAAATTAGTGGAATATCCTTGACATTTGCGCTTCATCCAGTATCTTTTCATAAAAATATTCTTCTGAGCATTCTTGAATTTTACTCTACAAAGAAGTATCCTGTTGACAATTTGGACATTATTGAGTTCAGGATAAATTAACTTATAAATCTTTAAAATAAATTTTTGAACTTGTTTTATTGAATTATTATGTCATTGTCATGATTAGTTATGTTGGTTATTATGTGAACACAGGAAAGTTTCTTAGAAATCACAAAGGGTTAAAAATCAGATTTTGGTGAAAATGAAACATGAAATTCAATTGACCATATCTCCTATTATATTTTAAATTTTTGAGTGTGGTCTAGTTCTAGAGTTAGATCTATGAGTTTGCTAACTTATCCAAGTAGAATCACTGAAAAAGGTATTGTAGATTTTAAAGTGTGGGTGATTTTAGCAAAGGAGTCAAAAGTCGTAGAATTACAAAAAAGGCCACGCCGAGGAAGTTTAAAAAGGAATTTTCGCCAATTAAATTATGAGAAAAATTCCGGCCTTTTGGGACATAGAAATATATGGTATAAAGTACCTCCTGTCCAAAAATGAGCTCATTCCGACTTAAAATGAGCAAGTTATGACCATTTCAATATTTAGGTTTTTTCGACGGAAAACGCTATAACCGGAGTACATAGATGGACTTGGTATGATTATGACCAGGGATTATTCGGTATAATCATGACCGTAATGTTATAAATGATGTGGAAAAAGTACTCATTGGCCCGTAGTGCATTGATGGACAGTTTTCGGTATGATTATGACTATGGATTCTCTTCGGCCAAGGGTGCAAAGATGAATTGTTTTATGGCATGATCAGGACCGTTGATGAAAACACGATTATCTTTGGCCCGTAGTGCATGGATAATTTGTGGTCGTGATACTAAAGAATATCCTTGGCCTCTAGTGTAGGGATGATTCGATGATGTGGATTAATTATTGAGCTGAGTCTCAGCAATGAAATATTAATTCATGGATGTGATAATAATGAATATCTTTGGCCGTAGTACAAAGATGATTTAATGATTACGAGCAGGAATTGTGATTTGGTATAACCATGATTTTTTATGTTTCAGGTGAAGACAGGTGATGAAAATTATCTTCTTCCTGGGTGCGAAGATGAATTTAGAATGACAATTGTGATTATGAGTTATTCACATGATCGTGGACGGGAATTGTTGATTGATGTTTCAGGGATAAAATATTATTGGTGGACTTTTAACATAGAGAAGATAATAGACCTTATGGTCTATTTGACTCTTCTAATGGATTGCTCGTTCCGCTACAACTATGGTTGAAAAGTTTTTTTATCTACCATATGTTTTAAATCTCTGATTTATTATTGATGAAAGCTATTGATAATTAAATTATCTTTAGTCATGATATTCTTTATTGGGCTAGTTGTGCTCACCCTTTTGTTTCACAATTCCTTTCAGGTAATAAAAGTGTAGCTGGGTCGAGCGGGGTATTAAGAGGATTAGAACAGTGGTCTATAGTTGTTGAGGTTCTCCCTAAATAGTATGGAAATAATTTTATTGAGAACTTTAGATAAGTGTGTCGTATTGTATACGTCATTTAATATTTAATTTTGGTGAACTGAATAGGGTGAGGCGAACCCAACTTTGGAAGGAAGTTTTGCCACTATCATACAAGATGTCTAATGACATGCAACCTCGTGTTATCATAAGACAGGGTTGTGCGCATCCACTTGCTGAGTATATCTACGGGCACTACCTATATGATCTTGGAGTTTATTTGAAATATAATATTCACTTGGAGACAGTGGAGATAGTTATATGTCAAGAGAAGACTCACCATTTAAAAAAGATGATAGTAATCTTCTCATTTTTTTTTTGGGGTCTATTGGGTCAACCAAAGATAATTATGTGGACATATGATATCTATTATAACCTGAGCGCATGGCCTCCCTTCATACTGAAGGTTTCTTGAGCACTTCCCAAAGATTTTAATTTCTAAAAGCAGTTTTTGACTTTACTTTTTTATGTAAAGTACCATTGTAAGGTTGTGGTCAAAGCACCATGAGAGTTACATATATTTGTATTAAAACTCACGATTAATCGTGGTATTATTCTATCTGACAGTTCAACAATTGTATAAATGAAGTTATATTTGAATTTTGTACCATGTATTTGGCGACTCAGAATGGGTGATGTATACCTAATTTTGGGGGTGTCACATTTAGTATCAGAGCTTAGAGATATGGTCGCTGGCGGAGATAAGAGTCTAGAACTAGGAGGGGAGAGCGAGTTATATACTTCATTTAGTGTGTGACTTACCTAAGTGAAATTATTTACTTGAATAAGTTGCAAAATGTGATATGTCAATTAACCTTTGTTTTGAAGCTATATTCTAGAATGATATCTGAAATACAGGAGATGAGAAATGGGAAAATCATGATAGCGAGGAAATTACCGGGAAGGTACAATCTGAAAAGAAAGTAAGGTATTCTCATCCCTTCAAATATCAGGTACGTACGTAAATTTCAAGGGCAAAATTTCATAAGAAGGGGAGATTGTGAGACCCCAGATATTGTGAATAAAGATTTAATTTTCTCAAAATATATATTTTTTTTTAATATTATGGTGTGGATTTGATATAATGTTATAGTTGTGGGTAATATTTATAAATTTTGAAAAGTATGCAAGTTGTTATAAAATATTCGATTGGTCTGAGAATATTCTTTTTTGTTAGGGAATATCCGCAATTACGACAAGACAAACATTGGTGGACCCCACGACATTTAAAGTATTGTCGTATTTATAAAACGCACGTAATTATCTTTTATAAAATAACGGCGGAAGTGTTACCGTTAAAACTGTTGAACTACCGGTAGTAAAAGAAACAACGATGTCTGGCGTGGTTGCATAGTAGCATTACCGGTGTTGGTTATTAATGCTTACGTGATAAGTCACTCGGTTTTGTTTTATTAGTATTATTAATGTAATAAAGCGTAAAAGCTTTTTATATAAAATGAATACTTTTATAAAGTTATTCTATAAATAGAATATATTATATTCTATTATGCATAGTGTTTTGCATAGTAAAATCCATTTATATAAGCAGAATACTTTTATAAAGTTATTCGTTTTATTAGATTATAAATAGAATATATTATATTTTATTTAAAATATTTTGCTTTAAATACGGACCGTCCGATTAAAAGTAAATCAATCTGAACCGTTCATGAATTAGTTACTATGCAGTCCATTCTTCTATAAATAGAAGCTCTTTCCTTCATTATTTCTTACGAATTCATTGAAACTCTAGAGAGAGAAACTATAGAGAGAATTCTTCTTCTATAATCTTGAGCGTATTTCTTTAGAGTTTAAGAAAGCTTTGAGCGTAGTATAAGTTTTCTTCGAGTATATCCTCGCCCTACCAGTCGAAATACTCTTCTTTCAAAGGTAAGGGATATTATTTGTTGTACTCGTAGGGGATATTATTTGTTGTACTCGTAAGGGGTATTATTCTTTCATATTCATGAAGAGAACTATTTTTCTTTCAATACTCGTAGGGAATATTATTTGTTGTATTCGTAAGGGGTATTCTTTCTTTCTTATTCATAAAGAGAACTTCTGTTATTCCATTCTTTATTATTCTGTTGGAATAACCTGTATACATGGATACCCTATACTTGGTGAAATTCTTACATTATTCCATTCTTATTATTACATTGGAATAACTGTTTGGCGCAAGTATCGCATACATGGTGAAATTCTTCTAATATTTTGTTCTTTATTATTACGCCGGAATATCACATGCAATGCGCTTACTACGGACACGGTTCCATTATTTATTATTCGCCGAATATATCACGTCTGCGCGTTACTGTGGGACACGGTTCCATTATTTATTATTCTGTTGGGAATAACCTGTCTATGCAGTCTATCGCACGCATGGTGAATTCTTCTGTTATTCCATTCTTTATTATCCTGTTGGAATAACCTGTCTATGTGGATTACCACATGCATGGTGAATGATCCTTTGTATTCATTCCTTATTAAATTGTGAAAATGATTTGTATACGTGGATTACCGCATGGCGGGTGAAAATCCATTTGCAGTTTTACATATTCTCTTATACTCAGTTGGTTAAAGCTTTGACTTCTATACTCTATAAAATTAGTGGAATATCCTTGACATTTGCACTTCATCCAGTATCTTTTCATGAAAATATTCTTCTGAGCATTCTTGAATTTTACTCTACAAAGAAGTATCCTGTTGACAATTTGGACATTATTGAGTTCAGGATAAATTAACTTATAAATCTTTTAAATTAATTCTTGAACTTGTTTTATTGAATTATTATGTCATTTTCATGATGAGTTATGTTGGTTATTATGTGAACACAGGAAAGTTTCTTAGAAATCACAAAGGGTTAAAAATTAGATTTTGGTGAAAATGAAACATGAAATTCAATTGACCATATCTCCTATTATATTTCAAATTTTTGAGTGTGGTCAAGTTATAGAGTTAGATCTATGAGTTTCTTAACTTATCCAAGTGGAATCACTTGAAAAGGTATTGTAGATTTTCGTGTGGACTGATTTTAGCAAAGGAGTCAAAAGTTGTAAATTACAAAAAGGCTACTGCCCAGAAGTTTAAAAGGGCATTTCCGGCAACTTAAATTATGAGAAAAATTCTGGCCTTTTGGGACATAGAAATATATGGTATAAAGTACCTCCTGTCCAAAAATGAGCTCATTCCGACTTAAAATGAGCAAGTTATAACCATTTCAATATTTAGGTTTTTCCGACGGAAAATGCTATAACCGGAGTTCTATAACTCCGATGACCATAAAATTTAAACTGGAAGCTCACGTTAACATGTGTAAGATCCTGCCAAGATTTGGGAATTTCTGGAGTTAACCTTGAGGTAGCTAATTTCTTAAGGAATTAATTAGAAATTAATTTTTGAAAAATAGTAAATGAATTTTAAAAATTCCGAGAAAAATATATATATTCAATATAGGACTATATTCTGCTTAATCCCAGAAAAGAATAATTTTTGGGACTGATTTGGTATTTTTCATGAAAATGGTTTAGTTACGAACATATGAATTAAATATGTTATGTGAAGTTGAAAAATTGGTAAATAGGATTTTATGGCTTGAAAATCCTATATAAGGTATATGCAGATTTTTGATGAGTAATTTGATTATTGGTGATGAAATCTTATGAGTATGTCATTTTTAAATGATTAATTGCATTATTTGAAAAAGTATAAATAATTAAATTAAATTATGTATAAGTTTAAGGAGTGATTAAAATATTGTTATAATATTGACAATATTAGATTATGATTTTATTAAGTGATTGATAATGTTTGGATAAATTTAAAGTCTTTAATATTTATCCTTGATTTAGTTTGACTAATGCTTATAATATTGTCATCATCCTCATGTTTATAATATGTTGAAAGTCATATGTGGCTTTGTAGTGCATAGATGGACTTGGTATGATTATTACGATGAGGATTATTCTAAGTATAATCATGCAGTAATGTTACAAATGATGTGGAAAAAGTCCTCGTTGGCCCGTAGTGCATTGATGGGACGAGTTTTTGTATGATTATGGCTATGGATTCTCTTGACCAAGGTGCAAAGATGAATTGTTTTATGGCATGATCAGGATCGTTGATGAAAACACGATTATCTTTGACCCGTAGTGCATGGATAATTCGTGGTCGTGATACTAAAGAATATCCTTGGCCTGTAGTGCAGGGATGATTTGATGATGTGGATTAATTATTGAGCTGAGTCTCAGCAATGAAATATTAATTCATGGATGTGATAATAATGAATATCTTTGGCCGTAGTGCAAAGATGATTTAATGATTACGAGTAGGAATTGTGATTTGGTATAACCATGATTTTTGATGTTTCAGGTGAAGACATGTGATGAAAATTATCTTCGTCCTGGGTGCGAAAAGGAATTTAGAATCACAATTATGATTATGAGTTATTCACATGATCGTGGACGAGAATTGTTGATTGATGTTACAGGGATAAAATATTATTGGTGGACTTTTAACATAGAGAAGATATTAGACCTTATGGTCTATTTGACTCTTCTAATGGATTTCTCGTTCCGCTGCAACTATGGTTGAAAAGTTTTATTATCTACCATATGTTCTAAATCTCTGATTTATTATTGATGAAAGCTATTGATAATTTAATTTTCTTTAGTCATGATATTCTTTACTGGGCTAGTTGTGCTCACCCTTTTGCTTCACAATTCCTTTCAGGTAATAAAAGTGTAGCTGGGTCAAGTGGGGTATTAAGATGATTAGAACGGTGTTCTATAGCTGTTGAGGTTCTCCCTAAATAGTATGGAAATAATTTTATTGAGAACTTTAGATAAGTGTGTCGTATTGTATACGTCATTTGATATTTAATTTTGGTGAACTAAATAGGGTGAGGTGAACCCAACTTTGGAAGGGAGTTTTGCCACTATCATACAAGATGTCTAATGACATACAACCTCGTGTTATCATAAGACAGGGTTGTGCGCATCCATTTGCTGAGTATATCTACGGGCACTACCTATATGATCTTGGAGTTTATTTGAAATATAATATTCACTTGGAGACAGTGGAGATAGTTATATGTCAAGAGAAGACTCATCATTGGAAAGAAGATGATAGTAATCTTCTCATTTTTCTTTGGGGTCTATTGGGTCAACCAAGGATAATTCTGTGGACATATGATATCTATTATAACCTAGACGCATGGCCTCCCATGTACGAAGGTTTCCTTGAGCATTTCCCAAAGATTTTAATTTTTAAAATAGTTTTTGACTATACTTTTATGTAAAGTACCATTGTAAGGTTGTGGTCGAGGTTCCATGAGAGTTACATACATTTGTATTAAAACTCACAGTTAACTGTGGTCGTATTCTATACGGCAGTTCAACAGTTGTATAAACGAAGTTATATTTGAATTTTGTACCATGTATTTGGCGACTCAGAATGGGTGATGTATACCTACTTTTGGGGGCGTCACAGTACATCTTGTGAATCAATAGTACAATCATGTGAATCAATAGTACAATCATGTGAAAAAATAATTATAGTATAATACATTCATCTATACCTCCATTTTTAATTTAGTCATGCAAGTATTATCAATCTTGCACCACCTCCCCTAATAGTACATGCATGTGAATCAATAGTACACACATGTGAACAAATATTTATAAGCATGTGAATTAATAGCAATTAATTGCTCATTTATCCGATTAATTACCCGATTGGTCAATATAACCTCCAGACATCCATTATTATCGAAATAGATGTCGATTTCCACTAACACTAATAATTCCAACATAATGGAAATATTAACACGGACTTATTCATCATTAATATTATAACTCACAATATTTAACAACCGGATCATTCCCGGGAAGAGGGGATTTAGATAAGGATTTCTCCCTATCAAGTGCAAATTAGGTGACCAAACCTCTCCTTGATAGAACTTTCTAGACATTTTCAAAATTACAAATAATAATATGAATAACTTTTTCGTCTCAATTATTGATTTAATAATATAAGATATTATCTGAGATGATCTTTGTGACAATAATTGAATCAATAATATGAGAGATATTATGCAACAACTACTATAGCAATAATTGAGTATAATGAGTGACTTCTCACGTAAGCATCAATAATTAATATAGTGTCTATTATATGCAACCACAGCAGTATTCTTGTCTTTTTTATCGGATAGTTCAACAGTTTAACAGTAAACTTTCATTTGTTATTTTATAAAAGATAATTACATCATTTTCTAACTTACGACAATACTTCCGTTGTGGGGTTCACCAATGATTGTGTTGTCGTCACGAATATTCCTCGTTAAAAACGAATATTCCCCGACCAATCAAATATTATATAACCACTTGCTTACTTTGTAAAATTTATAAATAATACCCCTAACTATAACATTATATCAAATCCACACCATAATATTCAAAAATATATTTCGAGAAAAATTAATCTTTATTCATAAAAGTTGGGGTCTTACATTAATTAACTGGAAATTTGAAACAAAACTGTGAGACCCCGAATTTTATGAAATAAAAGCATTCAATTTTTCTATTTTGGTAAATAGTTAAATTGATAAAAGTTTAAAGTTAAGGGTAATATGAGATTTTTTTTTGCAAAGTAAGCAAGTTGATATAAAATATTCGTTGTGTCGGGGAATATTCGATTAGTCGGGAAATATTCTTTTTGTCGGGGAATATCAGTACGATGGTACAATCATTGGTGGACCCCACAACGGAATTATTGTCGGATTGAGAAAACGACAAAAATATTTTATTGAAAATAACGACGGAAATTTTACCATTAATCTTGTTGAACTACTCTAAGAGTAAAGTACAAGAATACGATGTCTGGCAAGAGTATAACACCATGGGTATTGATTATTAATGCTTATGTGATAAGTCACTTCGATTTTGTTTTATTGGTATTATTAATGTAATAAAACAGAAAAGCTTTTTATATAAAACAAAATACTTTTATAAACTTATTCGTTTTATTAGGCTAATAGTAAAATCTTTTATATAAAATGCGAATACTTTTATAAAGTTATCTCATTTTATTAGAAAATAATTAGAATATATTATATTTTATTATACATAGTGTTCAGATAAGTACTCTGATAGTGTTTGCATATAGTAAAATCTTTTATAAAGTTATTCATTTTATTAGATTATAAATAGAATATATTATATTTTATTTAAAAGATTTTGCTTTAAATATGGACCGTCAGATTAAAGTAAATCAATCTGGACCGTTCATGAGTTAGTTACTATGCAGTCCATTTTTCTATAAATAGAAGCTCATTCCTTCATTATTTCTTACGAATTCACTAAAATTGTAGAGAGATAAACTATAGAGAGAAAGAAGAAAAGTATTCTACTACTTCACTACTCATATATCCAATACTCTTCTTCTTAAGGTAAGGGATATTATTTGTTGTACTCGTAAGGGGTATTATTTCTTTCTTATTCATGAAGAGAACTTCTGTTATTCTTTTTTTTTATTCTGTTGGAATAACCTGTATACGCGGGGTACCCTATACTTGGTGAAATTCTTCTGTTATTCCATTTTTTATTATTCTGTTGGAATATCCTGTCTGTACGTTTTACACCAGGACTGGTTTCATTCTTTTTACTATTCGCAGAATATCCTCGCTCGCAAGGCTTTTACGTGGGATTCGGGTTCCGTATTTATTATTCTCATTGGGAATAACCTGGCTCATGCGTGTTTATCGCATGCCCGGTAAATTCTTCCGTTATTTCATTATTTATTATTCACATTTTGAATATCATGCTTGCATTTACGCATGACTTGGGTTATTATTTATTATTTCATTGGAATAACACATGCGCGGGCCTATCGCATTGCTCGGTGAATTCTTCATTATTTCATTATTTATTATTTCATTTGGAATATATCGTCTGTAAGCGCTTACGCATGACCTGGTTCCATTCTTTATTATTCTGTTGAAATAACATGTCTATGTAGATTACCGCATGCATGATAAATGATCATTCGTATTCATATGAATAGTATTTTCATTAAAAAGGGGTTTCTGCCAGGGGCAGATTCGTAATTTTTCTAACCCTAAAAAATTCTAAAAAATATTGAAAAGATAATTTGATGAGTTTTCTAGATTGTGTCCAAAAATGGCAATTTTTGGATGTATAGATTAAGAGTTATGGATTTTATGGGAAAAGACTATTTTAATAGTAAACCCTTATAACTCCTTGTGGTTAACTCCAAAATTGGTGAAATTTGTATTGGGAGTACATGTATATAACAGGAGTATACCTTGTAAATTTCAGAATTTTTGGACAAAAGTACAATTTATGATAAATGTCTAAAAATTAGGCAGTTTGAGCCATATGAAAAATAGTAAATGAATTTTAAAAATTCTGAGAAAAATATATGTTCAAGATGGGACTATATACTGCTAAATCCCAGAAAAGAAATATTTTTGGGACTGATTTGGTATTTTTCATGAAAATGAACTAGTTATGAGTAAATGAATTAAATATGTTATGTGAAGTAATAAAATTAGAAAATAGGATTTTATGGCTTGAGAATCCTATATAGGGTATATCTTGATTTTTTTACGATTTGATTTGATCATTGATGATGAAATCTTATGAGTATGACATTTTTGAATGATTAAATGCATTATTTGATAAAGTGTAAACAATTGAAATAAATTATTTATAAGTTTAAGAAATGATTAAAATATTGTTATAATATTAATGATATTAGATTATGAGATTATTAAGTGATTGATAACATTTGGTTATTATTGAGCTATTTGGATAAATTGTATTATAAATGTTTAATATTTATCCTTTATCTCATTTGATTGATTCTTATATCATTGTCATCATCATCATGCTTATATTGTGTTGAAAGTCATCTGGCCGTGTAGTGCATAGATGGACTTGGTATGATTATGACGACTGTTATTATTAAGATAATCATGACCGTAATGTTACAAATGATGTGGAAAAAGTCATCATCGTTGGCGCAGATGCGTTGATGGACGCTGATTTTGGTATGATTATGGCTATGGATTCTCTTTACGCCAAGGGTGCAAAGATGAATTATTTTATGGCATGATCATGACCGTTGATGAAAACACGATTATCTTTAGCCCGTAGTGCATGGATAATTCATGGTCGTGATATTAACGAATATCCTTAGCCGTAGTGCATGGATAATTCAGTGATATGGATTGATTATCGAGCTGAGTCTCAGCGATGAAATATAAATTCATAGATGTGATATTAAACGAATATCCTTGGCCGTAGTGCAGGGATGATTCGATGATGTGGATTATTTATTAAGCTGAGTCTCAGCGATAAAATATTTGTTATATACTTTTAATTCGTAGAAGATAGTAGATATCATGCTCTACTTGACTCTTCTAAAATACAGTTGTATGTCTTTGGCATGTAGTGAAAAGATGAATTGTTAATGAATATCTTTAGCCGTAGTGCAAAGATGAATTTATTAGTATGATTATGAGCAGAAATTTTGATTTGGTATAACCATGATTTTTGATGTTTCAGGTGAAGATAGGTGATAAAAATTATATTCGTCCTGGTTGCGAAGAGGAATTTAGAACCATAATTATGATTATGAGCTATTCATATGATTGTGGACAGGAACTGTTGATTTATTTTACATGGATAAAACATTATTGGTGGACTTTTAACATAGAGAAGATAATAGACCTTATGGTCTATTCGACTCTTCTAATGGATCGCTTCGCTCACGTTAACTATGGTTGAAAAGTTTTATCATCTACCATATGTTCTAAATCTCTAATTTATTATTGATGAAAGCTATTGATAATTTAATTATCTTTAGTCATGATATTCTTTACTGGGCTAGTTGTGCTCACCCTTTCTGCTTCAAAATTTCTTTCAGGTAATAAGTGTTAGATTTGTAAAATTCATGTGCGCAATCAAATTGCAAAATAATGCGGAAGCGTGTAAAATCAGAGTTTAAAAAAATTTACAAACCATATACCCGGATCACCCTTTATGCATAATTATTAATTAAACGAAAAGATAAAGAATAAAATCATACCTCAAGATCGAGCTTCCTCGTGTACAAGTTCACCTCCAAATCCTTTCGCTCAACTTGAATCCACCGGGTTTGGTTCCTTCCTTTGATCAACGTTAGCCACCCATATGTTTGGCCTCTAGAGGTGATCCACCAAGGAAGAAGAAAATTCAAGAAGAAGGGTGGTTGGCTCAAACCCTAGTTTTCTATCTCTATAGAAAAGGGTACTCTCCAACAAATTAGAATTATGTCGTTGTAAAAGTCAACAACCCCCCACCCATAATAAGACTCCTCTTATTAATAGATGTGGGCAACCCACCTTAACAATTAAGGAATTGGATTTTATTTAATTAATTAAATTCTTTTAATTAATTAAGCTCCCTAATCTTATTAGGGATAATTAATTAAACTCCTTTAACTAATTTTCCCTCCTAATCCTATTAGGAATAAATGAGAGTACTTATATTAAATTAATTCCTAAACTCTTTTAGAAATTAAAATAATAATAATTGTAATAATATTAATAAGACTCCTCTTATTAATTTATATTTAATATTTCTAAAATATCAAATAATAAATATTAAGCTATTTAATTTATTCTATCACCATAGATTAAATTAAATATACATAACATATTATTACGATTATGCCATTAACTTCTTAAATAATTATTTTTCCTTTTATGGTGTGACCCTTTAGGTTCTCCATATTAAACCTAATTGTGAATAAATCAATTAGAACAATTTTAATCTTATTTAAATAAATAAATTAAACAATTAATTTATTTAAATAAATAATATTTATTCTACAATAGGGATAAGCCTCCTAGCGATCAACGACTTTCCGATAATATAGATTTCAACATTAATCATAAAAGAACCTTTGAGTAAATAGTTATCATGACAATTCAATCCTTCCACCATACAATGTCCCAATTAAATATAAGACATGGAATTCTTTGTCAAGTCTTATTTTATTTAATTATATGTATTTCGATCCTTAAATGCACAACTCAAATAATGCAAATTAGAAACTCCTTTCTAATTTCATTCGCTCGCCGCCAAGGACTCTTTGGGTTGTCATTTATCGAATCACATAGGACATTTCTCTTTATATTAAGTGGTAGATTCTTTATTGATCATACATTATCTCCATATACAACTTATTATACCCAAGCATACCTTTGATATACCCTAAGGGTCTTAAGGAATAAGTCAAAGTATAACTCATCATACACAAGATACTATGATGATCTCAAGTCCAAGGATCACTTAGACTACTATCACTACAGAATTCCTATCGACAGCAAATAAAACTCCATTAGGTATTCCTTAGCGAGCCACGTTCAAATGAACTTATTCTCTAATAAGCACCTACATACTTGCTTTAGTGTCTCCACACAAATGATCACGAGATCAATCATCCTCATCCAATGAGCAAGCAACGTATGTACCAATCTATCCGGATTCACTAATCCCCAATTTAGTAATCCAATGATTGGGAACTATTTTAGTTTTAAGCTTTCTAAGAATTTAGATCTCATTAGAATGATCATCATCATTATTCTAAAAGCATTGCTTAAAACTATGGGTTTATCACATATTTTAAAACAGCATCATGTAGATAATTAAAAGCCTTTAATAAATTAATACTTTTTATTAATAAATGAATAAGATTGTTACAAAGTATATGCTTTATCATCAAACATGATTGGCTTGTGTGCATACTACTTTCAATAAGAGTGTTACCGTAAGAGTGTTGTCGGGTCGAGCGGGGATAACAGGGGAATAGAACAGTGGTCTCTAGCTGTGGAGGTTCTCCCTGAACAGTATAGAAAAGTGTGTTGTATTCTATACAACATTTAGTAGTTATATTTGGTGAATCAAATAAGGTGAGGTGAACCCAACTTTAGAAGGGTGTTTTGCCACTATCATACAAGATGTCTAATGACATACAACCTCGTGTTATTATAAGACAGGGTTATGCGCATCCACTTGCTGAGCATATCTAAGGGCACTACCTATATGATCTTGGAGTTTATTTGAAATATTATATTCACTTGGAGACAGTGGAGATAGTTATATGTCAAGAGAAGACACACCATTGGAAAGAAGATGATAGTAATCTTCTCATTTTTCTTTGGGGTCTATTGGGTCAACCAAGGATAATTCTGTGGACATATGATATCTTTTATAACCTAGACGCATGGCCTCCCATGTACGAAGGTTTCCTTGAGTACTTTCCAAAGATTTTAATTACTAAAACAGTTTTTGACTATACTTTTATGTAAAGTACCATTGTAAGGTTGTGGTCGAGGCACCATGAGAGTTACATACATTTGTATTAAAACTCACAGTTAACTGTGGTCATATTCTATACGGCAGTTCAACAGTTGTATAAATGAAGTTATATTTGAATTTTGTACCATGTATCTGACGACTCATATTGGGTGATGTATACTTAATTTTGGGGCGTCACATTTGGTATCGAGCTTAGGGATATGGTCATTTGGCGGAGATAAGAGTTCAGAACTAGGAAGCGAGAGACGAGTTATATACTTCGCCAAGTATTCGACTTACCTAAGTCAAATTGTTTACTTGATAAGTTGACAAATTGTGATATGTCAATTAACCTTTGTTTTGAATATATATTCTAGAATGATATCTGAAATACAGGAGATGAGCAATAAAAAAATCATGATATAGAGGATATAACCGGGAAGGTACAATCCAAAAAGAAAGCAAGGTATTCTCATCTCTTCGAATATCAGGTACGTACGTAAATTTTGAGGGCGAAATTTCATAAGGAGTGGTGATTGTGAGACCCCGAATTTTATGAAATAAAAGTATTCAATTTTTCTATTTTGGTAAATAGTTAAATTGATAAAAGTTTAAAGTTAAGGGTAATATTTAAATTTTTTTTTTTTGCAAAGTAAGCAAGTTGATATAAAATATTCGTTGTGGTTTGGGAATATTCGATTAGTGGGGAATATTCTTTTTTTGTCGGGAATATCCGTGCGACCAGCATACAATCATTGGTGGACCCCACAATGGAATTATCATTTCGGATTGAAAACGACAAAAATATTTTATTGAAAATAACGGCGGAAGTTTTACCATTAATCTTGTTAAACTACTCGGTAGTAAAAAAATAAGAATACGTGTGGTTTCATAAGAATAATACCAGATTGATTATTAATGCTTATGTGATAAGTCACTCGCTTTTTGTTTTATTGGTATTATTAATGTATTAAAAAGAAAAGTTTTTTTATATAAAACAAAAAATACTTTATAAAGTTATTCGTTTTATTAGGCTAATAGTAAAATCTTTTTATATAAAAATGTAATACTTTTATAAAGTTATCTATTTTATTAGACAATAATTAGAATATATTATATTTTATTATGTATAGTGTTTTGCATAAGGCTGCATAGTATTTGCATAGTAAAATCTTTTATAAAGTTATTCGTTTTATTAGATTATAAATAGAATATATTATATTTTATTTAAAAGATTTTGCTTTAAATATGGACCGCCGATTAAAGTAAATCAATCTGGACCGTTTCATGAGTTAGTTACTTATGCGATCCATTTTTCTATAAATAGAAGCTCATTCCTTCATTATTTCTTACTTAATTCAATTCCTTGGCGTAGAGAGAAAACTATAGAGAGTTCTTCTTCTATAATCTTGGCGTATTTCTTTAGAGTTTAAGAAAGCTTTGAGCGTAGTGCAAGTTTTCTTCAGTATATTCACTTTTACCAAATGGAATACTTTTCTTTTTAAGGTAGGGGATATAATTGTCGTACTCGTAAATGATATTATTATTATTATTATTATTATAGTAAGGGGTATTATTTCTTTTGCATTCATGAAGAGAACTTCTGTTATTCTTTTTTTTATTATTCTGTTGGAATAACCTGTATACGCGGGGTACCCTATACTTGGTGAAATTTTTCTGTTATTCCATTCTTTATTATTTTGTTGGAAGACCTGGTTCCGTCTTTACTATTCTCATTGAATATCTTATGTGCGTTTTACGCATGGGACTGGTTCTCAGATTTATTATTTCATTGGGAATAACCGTCTGTGGTCTATCGCATGCCCGTGAATTCTTCGTTATTTCATTATTTATTATTCGTTGGAATATCGCTTGCATGCGTTTATGCATGACGGTTCCATTATTTATTATTACATTGGAATAACTCGTCTGCATGCGATCTATCGCACGCTCGGTGAATTCTTACCGTTATTTTATTATTTATTATTCATTTGGAATATCCGTCATGCATGCTTACGCGTGACCTGGTTCCATTCATTATTATTCTATTGAAATAGCATGTAAGACCCCGAATTTTATGAAATAAAAGTATTCAATTTTTCTATTCAGTAAATGGTTAAATTGATAAAAGTTAAAGTTAAGGGTGATATATGAAATTTTTTTTCAAAATACGCAAGGGGTATAAAGTATTCATTGTTGTTTGGGAATATTCGTTTAGTCGTGGAATATTCTTTACGTGGGAGAATATTAAATGCGACGGCAAGTGATCATTAATGGGCCCCATAATGTAATAAGCGCCGGATGGAGAAAAGCGACAAAATTAGTTTTTATAAATAACGACGTAATCGTTCTATCAATTAACACTTCGTTGGAATACCAGGTTGGTAAAATAAAAGTACGTCTGGCGCACAAGAAAGATGTACGCAGTATTACACAAGATTTTTTCAATTATTGATTCTTACGTGAGAAGGCACTACTCAATAATTGTTACGATAATTCTTGCTCAATATTTTATTTTATTGATTCAATAATTGTCGTGTTGATATTTTATATTATTGTTGTTCAATAATTGTCATCGCACAAGATTTCCATTATCGGATCAATAATTCATATTATTTGAATAATATTATTAGATAACATTATTGGCAATGTCTAGAAAGTTACATCTAAGGAGAGGTTTGGTCACCTAATTGCGCTGCCAAGAAGGAGAGATCCTTATTCGAAAGCCCCTCTTTCCCGGAACCGCTTTGGTCATTCATAATTGTGATTACGTAATATTATTTGGGAATAATTAATTATTGATTTATATGATAAGGAAATATTTATTTGATGTGGATATAAATGATGGATTTATTTATGTGGTTATAAATGAAGGAATTAATGTTGAGGTATTTTATCGATATTTTTTTGAATGAAGGTATTAAAAATTAAACCAGTGTTTTTGAGATATATTGCGTGAGTTATAATTTTTAATCCGACCGTTGGATCGTTGTAATTTTTGGATATGTTATACATATATAAGTTGAGTATATGTCCACAAATTTTGAACCGTTAAAAATAAACGTATGATTTATTATGAATTTTAAGAGGTAACTGATTCGGAAATTAGGTTTTGGTGGAAAATTCTAGAATTGAGTGGGCCCCACTCTTGGTTGTTGGGGAAGATGGCTGATTTTTGGTGGGTGGAATAGTAGCAGGTAAAGCCATCAGGTTGCGAAGTTAAGTGCCTTTGACGTGCTTAACATTTTCCTATAAATAGAGGGCTAAGTTAGAATTGAAAATCACACCAGAAACATAAGCTTTCTCTCTTTCTCTCTCTAGATTATTGAGTGTATTTTGTGAGTATTTAGATACTTGGTGAGTTGATATTCATTAGTGCAAGTTTCCTTCAGCGTCATATCCGATATCCAGTCAGAAGTGCTGTTCTTTTGAGGTAAGGGATAGTAAGGGATGTTATTTTCTTCTCAGATGATATTATTTCTTCAATATCATTATCTTTGAAATATTGGTTGGAACTTTTATCAAATTTGGAACTTTTTCATGTCTGGGGTTACTATTCATGAGTTACTTATTCACGAGTTACTATTCATGAGTTACTATTCACGAGTTACTATTCACGAGTACTATTCATGGAAGCGTGAAGATGTTTGTTGTGGAATTTCTATCTTTTGGTGTCTGAGTTACTATTCACGATACTCACGGCCTTTATTCACGATATCTGGCCATTATTCACGAATACGGCACTATTCAAGAAAAATGAAAATTTTTCTTTTAAATCTAAAATATCTATTTTGGATACTAGCTTTGATTGTATCCATGTTTTGATCATTCTTGAATTTTACACCACTATGATTATTTTTGAGGTATTTTTGGACGTGGATAAAATCAATGCAAAGATGAATGATTTACGAAGAATATCTTTGGCATAGTGCAAAGATGAGCAGTGTTTAAATGAACATGACTAGTGATGAATATCTTTAGCCAAGAGTGCAAAAGATGAATTATTGATGAATATCTTTTTGCTCGTAATGCAAAGATGACTGTTGTTGAATATCTTTAGCCAAGAGTGCAAAGATGAATTATTGATGAATATCTTTTGCTCGTAATGCAAAGATGACCTTTGTTGTTGAATATCTTTAGCGATGAGTGCAAAGATGAATTATTGATGAATATCTTTTGCTCGTAATGCAAAGATGACTGTTGTTGAATATCTTTTTGGCGTTTAGTGCAAAGATGAATTATTGATGAATATCTTTTGCTTCGAAATGCAAAGATGACTGTTGTTGAATATCTTTAGCCACGTAGTGCAAAGATGAATTATTGATGAATATCTTTGGCTTCATAATGCAAAGATGACCCGTTGTTGAATATCTTTTGCTTTGTAGTGTAAAAAGATGAAGCTGTTGATGAATATCTTTAGCGTGGTGAAAAGATGAATTTATTAGTATGATTATGAACAGTGAGGCTGTGATTTGGTATAACCATGATCTTTGATGTTTCAGGGTAAAGACAAGTGATGAAAATTATCTTTGTCTTGGATGAGAGAAAGGAATTTAGAACTACAATTACGATTATGAGTTATACACGTGATTGTGGGACGTGAATTGTTGATTGATGTTACGGAGGATAAAACATTGTTGGTGGATTTTAACATGGAGAAGACAATAGACTTTATAGTCTATTTGACTCTTCTAATGGATTGCTTTCATTCCATTGCAACTATGGTTGAAAAGTTTTATCATCTACCATATGTTCTAAATCTACGATTTATTCTTGATGAAGACTATTGATAATTTATTTATCTTTAGTCATAATATTCTTTCTCGAGCTAGTTGTGCTCACCCTTTTGTTTCACAATTCCTTTCGAGTAATAAAGGCGAATGGGTCGAGCTGGGGATAGCGAGGGAATAGAGTGGTGGTCTATAGATGTTGAGGGTGAGGTGAATTTAACTTGGAAGGGTGTTTTGTCACTATCATACAAGATGTCTAATGACATACAACCTCGTGTTATCATAAGACATGGTTGTGCTCATCCACTTGTCGAGTATATTTACAAGCACTACCTATATAATCTTGGTGTTTGTTTGGAGTATAATACCCAATTAGAGACGGTGGAGATAATGATATGTCAAGAGAAGACTCACCATTGGGAAGAATATGATAGTAATCTTCTCGTTTTTTCTTTGGGGTTTATTGGAATCAACCAAGGATAATTTGCGTGGCCATATGATATCTATCATAACCTAAAAAGCATGGCCTCCCATGTATGTATGAAGGTTTCTTGAGCACTTCCCAAAGATTCTAATTTCTAAAGCAGTTTTTGACTATACCTTTATGTAAGGTGTCATTGTGACGCCGCTTCCAGTTGGTATATATTTGTATCCAAACTCACAAAGATATGTGTTGTTGTATTTTGCACGACAATTGTTGTAATAAAGTTGTAGTTGTTTCTCATACCATATATTTGGCGACTCGAGAATGGGTTGGATGGAATGAACCTATTTTGGGGTTGTTACATTTGGTATCGAGCTTAGGGATATGATCTCCTGGCGGAGATCGGGGAATAGAACTAGGAGGGAGAGATGAGTAAATCCTTCGCTAGTGTGTCTACCTAAGCTTATTTGTTGGTCGGTCATAATATCGAGATATTATGTGATATGTTAATTTGCTCAATTAACCTTTGTTTTGAAGTGATTCTAGAATGATATCTCGAAATGTGAGAGGAGATGAGCAATGGAGAAATCATGATGACGGGGAAGATGGAATCGAAATGAAAGCAAGGTATTCTCAACTCTTTGAAATACGAATGCACGTAAATTTCGAGGACGAAATTTCATAAGGAGGGAGATTGTAAGACCTCGAATTTTATGAAATAAAAGTATTCAATTTTTCTATTCAAGAAATGGTTAAATTGATAAAAGTTAAAGTTAAGGTGATATATGAAATTTTTTTCAAAATACGCAAGAGGGGTATAAAGTATTCATTGTTGTCGGGGAATATTCGTTTGGTCGTGGAATATTCTTTTTCGCCGGAGAATATTAAATACTGACGATTAGTAGCGATCATTTGTGGGCCCCATGCGAGAATAAGCGCCGGATGGAGAAAGCGACAAAATTAAGTTTTTATAAATAACGACGTAATCGTATCTCTGAATTAACCTTTGTTGGAATACCGGTTGGTAAAATAAAGTAATACGCGTTGTTGTTGCGAAAGATTAGCACGGTATTAAGATTTTTTCAATTATTGATTCTTACGTGAAGGCTTTACTCAATAATTGTTCTGATGAATTAATCGCTCAATATTTTATTTTATTGATTCAATAATTGTACGTGTTGATATTTTATATTATTGTTGTTCAATAATTGTCATCGCATAAAGATATTTTATTATCGGATCAATAATTCATATTATTTGAATAATATTATTAGATAACATTATTGGCAATGTCTAGAAAGTTCGTCTAAGGAGAGGTTTGGTCACCTAATTGCGCCGCCAAGAGAGAGATCCTTATTGGAAGCCCCCCCTCTTGAGGAACCGTGCGTTTATCATAATTGTGATTCGTAATATTATTTGGGAATAATTAATTATTGATTTATATGATAAGGAAATATTTATTTGATGTGGATATAAATGATGGATTTATTTATGTGGTTATAAATGAAGGAATTAATGTTGAGGTATTTTATCAAAGGTATTTTTGTTGAATGAAGGTATTAAAAATTAAACCCGTGTTTTTGAGATATATTAAATGAGTTATAATTTTTAATCCAAACCGTTGGATCGTTGTAATTTTTGGATATGTTATACATATATAAGTTGAGTATATGTCCACAAATTTTGAACCGTTAAAATAAACGTATGATTTATTATGAATTTTAAGAGGTAATTGATTAGGAAATTAGGTTTTGGTGGAAAATTCTAGAATTGAGTGGGCCCCACTCTTGGTTGTTGGGGAAGATGGCTGATTTTTGGTGGGTGGAATAGTAGCGAGTAAAGCCATCAAAGTTGCGGAGTTAAGTCTGCCTTGACGTCTTAACATTTTCCTATAAATAGAGGCTAAGTTAGAATTGAAAATCACACCGAAACATAAGCTTTCTCTCTTCTCTCTCTAGATTATTGAGTGTATTTTGTGAGTATTTAGATACTTGGTGAGTTGATATTCATTAGTGCAAGTTTCCTTCAATAATCATATCAGATATCCAAATGTAAGTCACGCTTCTTTTGAGGTAAGGGATAGTAAGGGATGTTATTTTCTTCTCGAGATGATATTATTTCTTCAATATCATTATCTTTGAAATATTGGTTGGAACTTTTATCAAATTTGGAACTTTTTCATGTCTGGGGGGTTACTATTCATGAGTTACTATTCACGAGTTACTATTCATGAGTTACTATTCACAAAGTTACTATTCACGTAGTACTATTCATGAAGCGTGAAGATGTTTGTTGTGGAATTTCTATCTTTTTGGTGTGGAGTTACTATTCACGATACTCAAGACTATTCACGATACTCTGACTATTCACGAATCACAAGACTATTCATAGAAAAATGAAAATTTTTCTTTTCGTCTAAAATATCTATTTTGGATACTAGCTTTGATTGTATCCATGTTTTTGATCATTCTTGAATTTTACACCACTATGATTATTTTTGAGGTATTTTTGGACGTGGATAAAATCAATGCAAAGATGAATGATTTCGAAGAATATCTTTTTGGCTGTAGTGCAAAAGATGAGCAGTGTTTAAATGAACATGACCAAGCTGATGAATATCTTTAGCCGTGAGTGCAAAGATGAATTATTGATGAATATCTTTTGCTCGTAATGCAAAGATGACTGTTGTTGAATATCTTTTGCTTGATGGTGCAAAGATGAATTATTGATGAATATCTTTTTGCTCGTAATGCAAAGATGACTGTTGTTGAATATCTTTAGCCAAGAGTGCAAAAGATGAATTATTGATGAATATCTTTTGCTCGTAATGCAAAGATGACTTTGTTGTTGAATATCTTTGGCCATTAGTGCAAAGATGAATTATTGATGAATATCTTTTGCTCGAAATGCAAAGATGATTTTGTTGTTGAATATCTTTTGCTTTGTAGTGCAAAGATGAATTATTGATGAATATCTTTGGCTTGTAATGCAAAGATGACCCGTTGTTGAATATCTTTGCTTTGTAGTGTAAAGATGAAGCTGTTGATGAATATCTTTAGCGTGGTGAAAAGATGAATTTATTAGTATGATTATGAGCAGAAGCGTGATTTGGTATAACCATGATCTTTGATGTTTCGGTAAAGACAAGTGATGAAAATTATCTTTGTCTTGGATGAGAAAGGAATTTAGAACTACAATTACGATTATAGAGTTATACACGTGATTGTGGATGTGAATTGTTGATTGATGTTACGAGGATAAAACATTGTTGGTGGATTTTAACATGGAGAAGACAATAGACTTTATAGTCTATTTGACTCTTCTAATGGATTGCTCATTCCATTACTGCAACTATGGTTGAAAAGTTTTATCATCTACCATATGTTCTAAATCTACGATTTATTCTTGATGAAGACTATTGATAATTTATTTATCTTTAGTCATAATATTCTTTCTTGAGCTAGTTGTGCTCACCCTTTTGTTTCACAATTCCTTTCGGGTAATAAAAGGCGTGGGTCGAATTGCGAGGGGATAGCGAGGAATAGAGTGGTGGTCTATAGATGTTGAGGTGAGGTGAATTTAACTTGGAAGGGTGTTTTGTCACTATCATACAAGATGTCTAATGACATACAACCTCCTGTTATCATAAGACATGGTTGTGCTCATCCACTACTTCGAGTATATTTACAAGCACTACCTATATAATCTTGGTGTTTGTTTGGAGTATAATACCCAATTAGAGACAAAGTGGAGATAATGATATGTCAAGAGAAGACTCACCATTGGGAAGAATATGATAGTAATCTTCTCGTTTTTCTTTTGGGGTTTATTGGGTGACAAGGATAATTACTGTGGCCATATGATATCTACCATAACCTAAAAGCATGGCCTCCCATGTATGAAGGTTTCTTGAGCACTTCCCAAAGATTCTAATTTCTAAAACAGCTTTTTGACTATACCTTTATGTAAGGTGTCATTGTGACGCTTCTGATTGGTATATATTTGTATCCAAACTCACAAGATATGTGTTGTTGTATTTTGCACGACAATTGTTGTAATAAAGTTGTAGTTGTTTTCTCGTACCATATATTTGGCGACTCAGAATGGATTGGATGGAATGAACCTATTTTGGGGTTGTTACATAGCATGTCTATGTAGATTACCGCATGCATGATAAATGATCATTCGTGTATTCATATGAATAGTATTTTCATTAAAAAGGGGTTTCGCTTGTAAGGTGATTCATAATTTTTCTGACCCTCAAAAATTTTAGAAAAAATTGAAATGATAATTTGATGAGTTTTCTAGATTGTGTCCAAAAATGGCGATTTTTGGATGTATAGATTAAGAGTTATGGATTTTATGGGAAAATAATATTTTAAAAGTAAACCCTTATAACTCCTTGTGGTTAACTCCAAAATTGGTGAAATTTGTATTGGGAGTACATGTATATAACAGGAGTATACCCTGTAAATTTCGGAATTTTTGGACAAAAGTAAAATTTATGATAAATGTCTAAATATTTGGCAGTTTGAGCTATATGAAAAATAGTAAATGAATTTTAAAAATTCTGAGAAAAATATATGTTCAAGATGGGACTATATACTGCTAAATCCCAGAAAAGAAATATTTTTGGGACTGATTTGGTATTTTTCATAAAAATGAACTAGTTATGAGTAAATGAATTAAATATGTTATGTGAAGTAATAAAATTAGAAAATAGGATTTTATGGCTTGAGAATCCTATATAAGGTATATGCAGATTTTTATATTTGATTTGATCATTGATGATGAAATCTTATGAGTATGGCATTTTGAATGATTAAATGCATTATTTGATAAAGTGTAAACAATTGAAATAAATTATTTATAAGTTTAAGAAATGATTAAAATATTGTTATAATATTAATGATATTAGATTATGAGATTATTAAGTGATTGATAACATTTGGTTATTATTAATATTTGGATAAATTGTATTATAAATGTTTAATATTTATCCTTTATCTTATTTGATTGATTCTTATATCATCATCATCATCATCATGCTTATATTGTGTTGAAAGTCATCTTTGGTAGTAGTGCATAGATGGACTTAGTATGATTATGACCGAGGATTATTCGGTATAATCATGGTAGTAATGTTACAAATGATGTGGAAAAAGTCATCATCGTTGGCGTGCGTAGTGCATTGATGATGGACGCTTTTGGTATGATTATGGCTATGGATTCTCTTGACCAAGGGTGTAAAGATGAATTATTTTATGGCATGATCATGGTAGTTGATGAAAACACGATTATCTTTGGCGTAGTCGCATGGATAATTCATGGTAAATGATATTAACGAATATCCTTAATAGTAGTGCATGGATAATTCAAATTGATATGGATTGATTATCGAATTTGAGTCTCGTGATGAAATATAAATTCATGGATGTGATATTAACGAATATCATTGGCCGTAGTGCAGGGGTGATTCGATGATGTGGATTATTTATTAAGCTGAGTCTCAGCGATAAAATATTTGTTATACACTTTTAATTCGTAGAAGATAGTAGATATCATGCTCTACTTTGACTCTTCTAAAATACAGTTGTATGTCTTAGGCATGTAGTGAAAAGATGAATTGTTAATGAATATCTTTGGCCGTAGTGCAAAGATGAATTTATTAGTATGATTATGAGCAGAAATTTTGATTTGGTATAACCATGATTTTTGATGTTTGGTGAAGATAGGTGATGAAAATTATCTTCGATCACAGTTGCATAAGAGGAATTTAGAACCACAATTATGATTATGAGTTATTCATATGATTGTGGGCGGAACTGTTGATTTATTTTACATGGATAAAACATTATTGGTGGACTTTTAATATAGAAGATAATAGACCTTATGGTTTATTTGACTCTTCTAATGGATTGCTCGTTCACTGCAACTATGGTTGAAAAGTTTTATCATCTACCATATATTTAAAAATCGATTTATTATTTATGAAAGCTATTGATAATTTAATTATCTATAGTCATGATATTCTTTACTGGGCTAGTTGTGCTTACCCTTTTTGCTTCACAATTCCTTTCAGGTAATAAGAGTGTTGCCGTAAGAGTGTTGCCGGGTCGAGCGGGGATAACAGGGGAATAGAATAGTGGTCTCTAGCAGTGGAGGTTCTCCCAAAATAGTATAGAAAAGTGTGTTGTATTCTATACAACATTTCGTAGTTATATTTGGTGAATCAAATAGGGTGAGGTGAACCCAACTTTGGAAGGGTGTTTTGCCACTATCATACAAAATGTCTAATGACATACAACCTCGTGTTATTATAAGACAGGATTGTGCGCATCCACTTGCTGAGTATATCTTCGTGCACTACCTATATGATCTTGGAGTTTATTTGAATTATAATATTCACTTGGAGACAGTGGAGATAGTTATATGTCAAGAGAAGACTCACCATTGGAAAGAAGATGGTAGTAATCTTCTCGTTTTTCTTTGGGGTCTATTGGGTCAACCAAGGATAATTCTGTGGACATATGATATCTATTATAACCTAGACGCATGGCCTCCCATGTACGAAGGTTTTCTTGAGCACTTCCCAAAGATTTTAATTTCTAAAATAGTTTTTGACTATACTTTTATGTAAAGTACCATTGTAAGGTTGTGGTCGAGGCACCATGAGAGTTACATAAATTTGTATTAAAACTCACAGTTAATTGTGGTCGTATTCTATACGACAGTTCAACAGTTGTATAAATGAAGTTATATTTGAATTTTGTACCATGTATCTGACGACTCATAATGGGTGATCTATACTTAATTTTGGGGGCGTCACAAAAACTAATTCCTTGAATAAAAATACTTCAAAACTTTAATTGAAGTTTAAATAACTTACATCTTGATTAAAGCTTAAATTAAATTAAACTTAAATCAATTGTTTAAATGACTTACATCTCGTTTACCTTTCTCTAACCTATCAATTATGGATTTAATTATTGTTGGAAATCAGATTTGAAAACATTAAATATTGGAGCATTTTGAGGCTAAATTAAATGAGGGACCCACATTCCGAAAATGTCGGGTCTTTGCACCAATGTGTTCTCCTTCATTAGGAGTATAACTTGGTATATTTATGTGTTCAAATTCATTAAGAATTGAATGAGAAAATTGACTCCAAAGTCACCTACTTGAAGTTGTAAATTGCAAAAGTCTCACATAGGACATTAGAGGGAAAATTGAAGAACATATATATGGTATGTTTGCTCAATGGGAAGGGCCCCAAGGGGCACCCCACTTTTGTGGAAGGGAGAGGACCTAGCCAAGGCATGGTTGAAAACCCATGCTGCGCACGCCGGCATGGCCGTCCGGCCCGATCGGTATGCCGGTGGGTCGTCGTGTGTGGGCATGATATATATTTTTTGGACAAAATTTATTTAATGTTTTATCAAATTTTGATAAAATAATTATCATGATACTACGTAGTTTTTATTTTAGTCATGATACTACGTAGTTTTAATGCCAACGGAAATAAAACAACGCCAACGGAAATAAACCAACTCCAACGGGAATAAACCGCGCCAACGGGAATATACCAACCGTGGATATTTTCTATAAATAGTCGATGTGGGCGCCTAAAAAAGATATAAAATTTTTCTCTGTTCTTCACAAAATTTCTTCCCGTTTCTTCCCTTCTACTGAAGTTCATTTGTCGAGAAATTTTCCGTTTCAGTTTCGCTGCTCGTCTCGCTTCCTTTCCGCGATAGAAAGCTTCCCTTCTCTGTTATTCCTATCGCTTCTTTTCCCTTTCTTCTAAAAGATACTTTTATGGTTTCTGCATACTTTTATGGTTTCTGCATACATGCATTATTATTCATACAGTTCAGTACATAACATAAGGTTGTGTTCGTAGTGTTCTTAATTTTGAAGTGCTTCTAATTAAGAACTGGAAACTGCTTTTATCTTGGGAAGCAATTATTCATTTAATCCTTTAGCACCAAAGTGAGAGAATAAATTTGCTTTAAGGAGACTTTTGTGAATTCAAAGGACTCGGATTTATTTGTTATATTTGGCATTTAATAATTTCTGCTTTTATTATATATATATATTTATTAAATAATACTATATATTACTTAATACAATCTTAAAGCAAATTTATATTTTTCATAATAAACAATATTATTTTATATAAATGTAAAATAAGTTTTTTGTATATATATAACATTACGTCAAAGTATATATATATATTGCCTTCGCATGTTCGAAATTTTATTACATGTTAAGTATTCTGTTATTATATATATATTACGTAAATATTACATGTTAGTTAATTATATTTATTATGTTATTTTATATATATCATATTAACTCGATTTATACATAATATTTCGTTTTGCATATTAATATAACAGATTAAATTTGTTTACATCGTGTTTGTATAATGTAAATTGGTTTCATTTTTATTGATAATGTAAAGATCGCTTACGTGTATAATTGAAATGACATCTACTAAAGCACCATTCTCGCCGTGAGTTTGTCTCATGGAGAAAAGCCTGAAAGGTTCAATGGAACTGATTTCAAGCGTTGGCAACAAAAGATGCTCTTCTATCTCACAACATTGAATTTGTCAAGGTTTCTACAAGAAGATTGTCCAACTCTTATTGAAGGAGAAACTGACAAGTAAAAAGTGGCTGCAGTTGATGCATGGAAACATGCTGATTTTCTTTGCAGAAATTATGTCATAAATGGAATGGACAATACACTGTACAATGTGTATTGTACAGTTCAAACTGCAAAGGAACTTTGGGAATCTTTAGACAAGAAATATAAAACTGAAGATGCTGGCATGAAAAAATTCATAGTCGGTCGATTTATTGATTATAAGATGAAAGATTTTAAAGCAGTCATCACCCAAGTTCAAGAATTACAAGTGATTCTATATGATATCCATGTTGAAGGAATGTCACTAAGTGATTCATTCCAAGTTGCTGCAGTGATTGAAAAACTTCCACCGTCATGGAAAGACTTCAAGAATTATCTTAAGCATAAACGCAAAGAAATGAATCTTGAAGAACTGATTGTGCGACTTCGGATTGAAGAGGACAATTGAGTATCTGACAAGAAGAGTGGGAAAAATTTATATGAAGCAAAGGCAAATGTGGTAGAACAAAGTCCAAACAACAATAAAAAAAGGAAGCACGAAGAAAATTCTAATTTCAAAGCCAAGATGAAATTCAAAGCCAAATGCTTCAACTGTGGCATTCCAGGACATAAATCAAATGAATGTCGAAAGCCAAAGAAGTTCAAGAGAGAACAGAAGCCTCAAGCAAATGTGACAGAACTGGAAAAGTTGTCTGAAAATGTTTCAGACATTAATCTTTTCGCAACAGATTCGAATGTAACTTGGTAGGAAACCCTAAAGAATGGTACGTGGACACTGGGGCTACTCGCCACATTTATTCCAACAAATGGATGTTCTCTACTTACAAACTAGTAGAGAATGATGATCAACTCTTCATGGGAAACTCCTCAAGTTCAAAGGTTGAAGGACGTGGAAAGATTATACTGAAAATGACATCTGGCAAAGAACTGACTTTGAATAAAGTGCTTCATGTGCCAGATATCCGCAAGAATCTAGTTTCTGGGTCACTACTTAGCAAGAATGGCTTTAAGTTGGTGTTTGTGTCTGATAAATTTGTACTTACTAAAAATGATATGTTTGTAGGAAAGGGCTACATGAATGATGGGCTCTTTAAGATGAATGTAATGATTGTTGTACCAAAGTCTATTGATATTAATAAAATTAATTCTTCTGCTTACTTATTGGAATCTTCAAATATTTGGCATGCTAGATTAGGACATGTTAATTATGATACAATGCGTAGATTAATTAATTTAGAATTCTTGCCTAAATTTGATATTAATAAAAAAACATAAATGTGAAATTTGTGTGGAATCAAAAATAACAAGATTACCCTTTCATTCTGTTGAAAGGAAAACTGAACCTCTAGATTTAATTCACACTGATATATGTGACTTAAAGTTTGTGCAAACTAGAGGTGGGAAAAAATATTTCATAACCTTTATTGATGATTGCACAAGATATTGTTATGTATATTTCCTAAGAAGCAAAGATGAGGTTGTAGAAAAGTTTCAACTTTATAAAAATAAAGTTGAAAATCAACTTAGCAAAAAGATTAAAGCAATAAGAAGCGATAGAGGTGGTGAATATGAATCACCATTTGAAGAGATTTGCTTTACTCATGGTATTATTCACCAAACTACTGCTCCTTATTCACCTCAATCTAACGGTATTGCTGAACGCAAGAACCGAATATTGAAAGAAATGTTGAATGCTATGTTAAACAGTTCTGGAGCACCCCAGAATTTGTGGGGGGAAGATTTGCTTTCTGCCAATTATATTCTTAATAAAGTGCCTCATAAGAAAACTCATAAAACACCTTATGAATTATGGAAAGGTCATAGACCTTGCTATAAATATTTAAAAGTGTGGGGGTGTCTAGCAAAAGTGATGGTTCCTAAACCTAAAAAGGTTAAGATAGGACCAAAAACAATTGATTGTGTTTTCATTGGTTATGCAAATAACAGCAATGCTTATCGCTTTCTTGTTCATAAATCTGAAATTAATGATATTCATGTTAATACATTTATTGAATCAAGAGATGCATCATTCTTTGAGAATATTTTTCCATATAATGGAAATAAAGATTTAAATTCAAACAAAAGACCTTTGGATGCTACTAGTAATAATCCTGAAAATATAGACAAAGAGTCTGTATTGGATGAATCTAGACGTAGCAAAAGGGCAAGGACTTCAACGTCTTTTGGTCCGGATTTTCTAACATTTTTGTTAGAAAACGATCCTCAAACGTACAAGGAGGAAATATCCACTCCAGATGCTTTTCATTGGAAAGAAGCAATAAATAGTGAAATTGAATCCATTATGCAAAATCATACATGGGAATTGATGGACCTTCCACCTGGTTCCAAACCCTTAGGGTATAAATGGATCTTCAAAAAGAAAATGAAAGCAGATGGTTCAATTGATAAATACAATGCAAGGCTTGTTGTTAAAGGCTATAGACAAAAGAAAGGATTGGATTATTTCGACACTTATTCACCTGTTACAAGAATTACATCTATTCGAATGCTAATAGCAATAGCATCTTTAAATAGACTTGAAATACATCAAATGGATGTAAAGACTGCATTCTTAAATGGTGAATTAGATGAAGAAATATATATGGAACAACCTGAAGGTTTCATTGCTCCTGGACAAGAGAGGAAGGTATGTAAACTTGTTAAATCCTTGTATGGATTAAAACAAGCACCAAAACAATGGCATGAGAAATTTGATAATGTTATGTTATCAAATGGTTTTAAAATCAATGAGTGTGACAAATGTGTTTATGTCAAAAGCACTCAAAAAGAATATGTCATTGTTTGTCTTTATATGGATGATATGTTAATCATGGGTAGCAACAATGAAGTTATCAACTCTACCAAACGGATGTTGGCAAATAGATTTGATATGAAAGATTTGGGGGTTGCTGATATAATATTAGGAATCAAGATTTCTAGAACATCTGATGGAATTATATTATCTCAATCTCATTATATTGAGAAAATACTTGAAAATTTTAATAAGTATAATATAATTCTAAATAAAACCCCAGTTGATATAAATCTTCATTTAGCCAAAAATGGAGGTAATAGTATATCTCAACTAGAATATTCTCGTATAATAGGCAGTTTAATGTATGTCATGAACTGTACTAGACCGGATATAGTTTATTCAGTAAGTAAGCTAAGTAGGTATACGAGTAATCCAGGTAAAGATCACTAGAAAGCTATTTTGAGAGTTTTGGGATATTTAAAACATACTCAAAACTATGGATTGCACTATACAAGATATCCAGCAGTATTGGAAGGATATACTGATGCTAATTGGATATCTGATACTAAAGATTCAAAATCCACAAGTGGATATGTATTTACACTGCAAGTAGGCAATGCAGTATCTTGGAAATCCTCAAAACAAACATGTATTGCAAGGTCAACAATGGAATCAGAATTCATTGCGTTAGACAAAGCTGGAGAAGAAGCAGAGTGGCTTCGTAATTTCTTAGAGGATATTCCAAATTGGTCAAAATCTGTGCCAGCTATATGTATACACTGTGATAGCCAATCAACAATTGGAAGAGCACAGAATCATTTATATAACGGTAAGTCACGCCATATACGACGAAGACATAATACCGTTAGACAATTGCTCTCAAATGGAATTATCTCAATTGATTATGTAAAGTCAAAAGATAATATTGCAGATTCGCTTACGAAAGGTTTAACAAGAGAGCAAGTGGAAAGTTCATCGAAGGGAATGAGTTTAAAGCCTATTGTTAAAGAGTCGTCATAGTGGAAACCCAACCTATTTGACTGGAGATCCCAAGATATAGGTTCAATGGGCAAACCTAACTATGTAGTACTTAGTAAAGCACTGAGGAGATATATACTCCTAACCATTCCTATGATGAGACAGTGCACATCTGCAGTGAGAATCAGGATAAGTTATGCTTTTAATGATTTCTATATCTTGAAATACATTCAAGTGGAGTATTGCAGGATACTCTTTATAGAAATCACCTATGTGAGTAAGAAGGGGGCCACTCCTATGAGAATTTGAAGGCTGAATTCTCTAATATACTCACGAAACCAAGAGGTGTTTCAAGGCCAAAATGAACACAAACGTGAGAACCAACTATGTTTGAAGAAATATTTTGTGATTTCTATTATCTTGGTTTACATGAAAAGCTGACAGTTCAAAGACATCAAGTCTACTGATTAGCCAAGTAAATCCGATAGATTTTACTATGGTAAGTTCAAAGCCACTAGGCTACTTAACCTGATGAAATATATTTTCTAATGTACTAAACTAGAGTCTGCATATTCATAACATTTTTATTTTATTTTCAATGTGTAAAGTAAATTTTACATTCATGTGGGGGATTGTTGGAAATGAGATTTGAAAACATTAAATATTGGAGCATTTTGAGGCTAAATTAAATTAGGGACCCACATTCCAAAAATGTCGGGTCTTTGCACCAATGTGTTCTCCTTCATGAGGAGTATAACTTGGTATATTTATGTGTTCAAATTCATTAAGAATTGAATGAGAAAATTGACTCCAAAGTCACCTACTTGAAGTTGTAAATTGCAAAAGTCCTACATAGGACATTAGAGGAAAAATTGAAGAACATATATATGGTATGTTTGCTCAATGGGAAGGGCCCCAAGGGGCACCCCACTTTTGTGGAAGGGAGAGGACCTAGCCAAGGCATGGTTGAAACCCTATCGTGTGTGCATTGCACCGCCGTCCGTCCGTCGGTCGGTAGGGGTAAATGGGCCGGTGGGTCGGGTAGAATGTCAATGGGCGGGTCATGATATATATTTGTTGGACAAAATTTATTTAATGTTTTATCAAATTTTGATAAAATAATTATCATGATACTGCGTAGATTTGATTACAGTCATGATACTACGTAGTTTTAATGCCAACGGAAATAAACCAACGCCAACGGAAATAAACCAACGCCAACGGGAATAAACCGCACCAACGGGAATAAACCGCGCCAACGGGAATATACCAACCGTGGATATTTTCTATAAATAGTCGATGTGGGCGCCTAAAACAGATATAAAATTTTTCTCTGTTCTTCACAAAATTTCTTCCCGTTTCTTCCCTTCTACAGAAGTTCCGCTGTCAGTAAAATTTCTCGTTTCTCGTTCTGGTCTGTTCCTTCCCGTTGCAGTAAAGCTTCCCTTCTCCTGTTCCGTTCTGCTCTTTCCCCATTGCAGTATACTTTTATGGTTTCTGCATACTTTTATAGTTTCTGCATACATGCATTATTATTCATACAGTTCAGTACATAACATAAGGTTGTGTTCGTAGTGTTCTTAATTTTGAAGTGCTTCTAATTAAGAACTGGAAATCCGTTTTATCTTGGGAAGCAATTATTCATTTAATCCTTTAGCACCAGTGAGGGAATAAATTTGCTTTAAGGAGACTTTGTAATTCAAAGGACTCGAATTTATTTGTTATATTTGGCATTTAATGTGACGCCCCCAAAATTAGGTATACGTCACCCATCTTGGGTCGCCACTTACATGATACATAAATTCAAATACAAACTTAATTATACATCTGTCATGTAACATACGACAATACATAAACTTAGAGTTCTAATAGGAATATTGTCATTTAGACAATATCCATACTCAAGGAGTCCTCATTACATTTATTGTCACACTATTTAACAGAATAGTGAGGACTACTAATGCTATCTTCGGGACCATCACTCTTTCCCCGACTCGTCCCAGCTATATTCTCATTTCCTGAAGAGAACAGTGAAAGAAAGGGTGAGCTCAACTAGCCCAGTAAGAAATATTATAACTAAGATAATGCAGAATAAATTATCAATAGTCTTCAACAATGTTAAACTGATAAAATACAATAGACAACCAGTTTAACTGCAGTGGAA
This sequence comes from Panax quinquefolius, assembly GCA_020205615.1. Taxonomy (NCBI): domain Eukaryota; kingdom Viridiplantae; phylum Streptophyta; class Magnoliopsida; order Apiales; family Araliaceae; genus Panax; species Panax quinquefolius. Next base: position 3,027,973 of record CM035164.1, on the reverse strand, counting down.
TATGCAATCCATTAAAAAGTCAGTAGAAAATAAAGTCTACTATCTTTTAGGTTTTAAAAGGTTTTCATCAATTTTATCACTAAGACTCGGTTTAATGAATAAACCACAATATCTAATCATCCTGTACCACGGTCGAGGATTTTTATCAAATTATCAATGGTCATGACTATACCTAATCACCCCTGGTCATAATCATACCAAAACTATCCATCATCGCATTACAGTGCCAATGAGGACTTTTGTCACATCATTTATATCAAGCCATGATTATACCGAATGATCCTCTGGTCATAATCATACTAAGTTCATCTATGCACGTAAGCCAAAGATAACATAATATAACATGAGGATGATGACAATGACATAATAATTCAATAAATCAAGTTCACTAATTAATTTATTCAGAACTAATAACGTCCAAATTGTCAACATGATCTTTGCTTTGTAGAGTAAAATTCAAGAATGCTCGGAAAAATATTTTCATTAAAAATCTTTGGATGAAGCGCAAATATCAAGGATATTCCACTAAATTCATGGAGTATAGAAGTCAAAATTTTAACCAACCGAGTATAATAGCGAATGAAATAACAAAAAGAAATCACCGTGCATGCAGATTGCGCCAGATGAGTTATTCCAATGAATAATAAATAGAATAATAAAAAGCGGAACCCGGTCGGGTGTAAAACACATGTGACGGGATATTCCAATAGAATAATAAAAGCGGAACCAGTCAGATGTAAAACACATGCAGACGAGCAGGATGTTCCAGCGGAATAATAAAATAATAGAAGAATATCACCAAGTATAGGGATTAAGATGATATCTGAGTTATTCCAAAAGAATAAATAAGAATGGAATAATATAAGATTTCACCAAGTATAGGTATTAAAGATATATGTGTCATGTATATAGGTATGCCACTTTTACAAAGTTATTCCAATGAATAATAAAGAATGGAATAATGAAGTTCTCTTCATGAATAAAAAAAATAACACCCCTTACTTAAAGTACAACAAATAATATTCCCTACCTTAGAAAAGCGAATATTGGAAAAGTGAAGTAGCGAGAATACTTTTCTTCTTTCTCTCTATAGTTTCTCTCTCTAGAGTTTGAGTTAATTCGTAAGAAATAATGAAGGAATGAGCTTTCTATTTATAGAAAAAAGCGAGGGTGGCTCTTGGTCTTAACGAAGCGGTCAAAATGACTTTTGGTAATATTGAAGAGACAACTACTTATTTGCGAAGGGTAATTAACTCTTGGAACAATCAAGAGGCGATTAACTCTTGATAATATTGAAGGACAACTACTATTTGCGAAGGGGTAATTACTATTGATTGAAGGTAATTACTATTGATGAAGGTAATTACTATTGACGAAGGTAATTACTATTGACGAAGGTAAATACTATTGTGTGAAGGTAATTACTATTCACAAAGGTAATTACTATTCATAAAGGTAATTATTATTGGCGAAGGTAAATACTATTGGCGAAGGTAAATACTATTGATTTAATGTAATTACTTTATTCACAAAGGTAATTACTATTCACAAAGGTAATTACTATTCGACGAAGGTAAATACTATATGACGAAGGTAATTACTATTCACAAAGGTAATTACTATTCACAAAGGTAATTACTATTGATTGAAGGGACTCTTAGATGATGACATATGGGCCCCCCATAAAATAATCAAACTTACCACAAACGTCTCATAATGAGACTCTTTATATACATCGAGGATTGAATAAATATTACCACAAATCATTTTATTTTAATCAAGACATATTTAATCTTTCAACAATTATTAATCATTTATAACTTGTCGTCTCAATTAATAATTTAATACTATAACATATTATACGAGATGATCTTTGTGATAATAATTGAATCAATAATATAAGAGATATGATGCGCAAGAATTATCGTAGCAATAATTGAGCATAAATTTGAGTGACTTCTCACGTAAGCATCAATAATCAATATCGTGCTACTATACAACTACTGGCAGACATCTTGTACTTTTACTACTGGGTAGTTCAACAGTTTTGACGCAGTAACACCTCTGCCGTTATTTTTTATAGAAAAATAATTTTGTCGCGCTTTTCTAACTACGACAATACTTCCGTTAATAGGGGTCCACTAATGATTGGAAAATCGTCATACGAATATTCCCGACAAAAAGAATATTCCCAGACCAAACGAATATTTTATAACAACTTGCTTACTTTGCAAAATTTATAAATATTACCCACAACTATAACATTATATCAAATTTATTCCATAATATTCAAAAATAATATTTATAGAAAATTCATCTTTATTTATAAAAGTGGGGTCTTATAACCTCCCTTAACATGAAATTTAGCCCTCAAAATTAGAAGTACGACACGATATGATAAAGAGGTGCGGATACCTTGAATACCTTTATCGTTAAAAATATTAAATTCATCTTCTTAATCCTACTAAAGATATTCATTAACAATTCATCTTTGCACTCTGGTGCCAAAGATATACAATCAGTAAAACCAATAATCCGAGACGCAGCGACTTAATAGTATCACGACCCACGAATTATCCATCCATGCACTCTTGGCCAAGGATATTCGTGTTTTCAATCTGATCATGATTATCTTTGAATAATCCTTGGTCATAATCATACCAAGTCTATCAATGCACTACTACCAAAGATGACTTTTACCACATCCATGAATTAATATTTCATTCACGAGACTCATTTCAATAATTAATCCATATCATCGAATCATCCCCGCACTACAAGCCCAATGATATTCATTAAGTATCACGACCACGAATTATCCATGCACTACGGCCAAAGATAATCGTGTATTCATTAGTATCACGACTACAAATTATCCATGCACTACGGCCAAAGATAATCGTGTATTCATTAGTATCACTGTGACGCCCCCAAAATAGGTATACACAACACCCATTCTGAGTCGCCAAATACATGGTACAGAAACAACTACAACTTTATTATTACAACAGTAAAACTGTGAGTTTGAATACAAATATTATCTTCTAGACAATATCTATACTCAAATAAATCCCCATCATAATTATTGATTCATTATTTTACAAAAATGGTGAGGACTACTAAACAACTCTCTCTAGAACCTTCATTCCATACCCCGACTAAGTACTATTTACATTCTCGCCTCCACGAGAAGAAAATGGAACAACAAGGAAAAGGGTGAGCTCAACTAGCCCGATAAAGAATATTATGACTAAGATAATATACAACAAATTATCGTTAGTCTTCAACAGGAAAAATCGATAGAAGAATACAATAGACAACAAGTTTTGAGATCAATATTCAATAAATGGAAATAATAATTCATAGAAAGAGTTACGTAGAGAATGAATTCTACTATAATCTATGAATTTAACGGTCCATCATCAATATTTTATCCCGTAACATCAATCAATATTCATCTCAAATCAAATATTCATCTTTGCACTACAGCCAAAGATATTCATCAATCGGTCGTGTTCATCTCAACACTGTTCATCTTTGCACTAAAGGCCAAAGATATTCATCGATCGGTCGTGTTCATTTAAACACATTCATCTTTCATCTTCAGACTCACGGGCCAAAGATATTCTTCAGAAATCATTCATCTTTGCACTACTGAGCCAAAGATATTCTTAAGAAATCATTCATCTTTGCACTACTGTGCCAAAGATATTCCATAATATCATCATTTAAGACCGAGGATGATGAAAAATATTTTTAAAAAAAACGAATCCAAAGAAACAAAATGACAAGGATTATGGATTAAGGATTCGTACTTGGTTTTATCCACGTCAAAAAAATACCTCAAAAAAATAATCATAGTGGTGTAAAATTCAAGAATGATCAAAACATGGATACAATGAAAGCTAGTATCCGAATAGATATTTTGGACAAAAGAAGAAATTTTATTTTTGATTGAATAAGTCAGATACGTGAATAGTCTTAGTATCGTGAATAAGGCCAGTATCACGTGAATAGTAATTCAGACACCAAAAGATAGAAATTCCACAAAAACATCTTCACGCTTCATGAATAGTACTCGTGAATAGTAACTCGTGAATAGTAATCTCATGAATAGTAACTCGTGAATAGTAACTCATGAATAGTAACCCATGAATAGTAACCCAGACATGAAAAAATTTCAAATTTGATAAAAACTTCAGATCAACATTTCAAAGATAATGATATTGAAGAAATAATATCATTACAAAAAAAATAATATCCTTACCTCGAAAGATCAAGATTTACAAATTTAGAATAATATAGTATAGTCTTTGAAGGAACTTGCACCTAATCTAGCAATACTCAAAGTATACTAAAAATACTCACAAGAATACGCCAAAATATCGAGAGAGAAATAGAGAAAACTTTGGTTTACGGTGTGATTTTCAATTCTAACCTAAGACCCTATTTATAGGAAAATGCTTAGAACACTAAAAAGCAGTAAAATTTAATATAATATTAATATAATTATACAAATTTTCCTTAGCCCACCTTTTGGTCAAAACACCAGCCACACATGTTAATGATGTCCAAAAAATACAAAAACGTTTTCTTAACAAAAATAATTTAAACTCCCAAAAATCAATTATTTTGAGCTTTGAACTTCAATAATTCATAATAAATAGCCCTTTCATCAGAAAATTGAATCTCATGAGTTTTTATAGGAAATTCAATTCTCTACAACTTTGCAGAAGAAAGTTTTTCCAAATTCCAAACAAAATTGACCGAAATCCACAAGCCAGGCGATTTTACATTTATAATCAAATTTCGACCAATAATTGTGTCCACCAACACACAAAACATGTGTTAAACATTTAATGCCACAAAAATACTCTTCCTCCTCATATACTCATATATCCCACATTCATTGTAAAAATATCACCGTTAATATATTATTAAAATAATATATTTAAATGAATTATTTTATCGGAAAAGATAAAATATTAATTTTCAACAATTGTCATTTTAAAATTTTCTCCATCTATATCCACATAAAATCAATATTTTCCTCATCATATAAATCAATAATTAATTATTCACAAATAATATTACAGAATCACAATATTGACAACAGGCGGTTCAAGAAAGAGGGCTTTCCAATAAGAATTTCTTCTACTTTGGCCATGCAATTAGATGACCAAACCTCTCCTTAGACAGAACTTTCTAGACATTGCCAATAATGTTATCTAATAATATTATTCAGGATAATATGAATTATTGCTTCGATAATGAAAGATCTTGTGTAATGACAATTATTGAAACAACGTGAATATAAAATATCAACGTAAGAATTATTAACTCAATAAAATATTGAATAAAGAATTATCGTAACCATTATTGAGTAGTGCCTTCTTACGTAAGAATCAATAATTGGTGCAATACTGGTGTCTCTCTCTGCTCAACAACGCGTATTAGTGTGTTTTAACCACGGGTATTCAACAAGATTATTCAGCAACAACTACTGTAGTTATTTAAAAACAACTTATATTTGTCGTTTTCTTCATCCAATCGCTTTCAGTTATGGGGCCCACATTACTACATGGTGCTTGCCGGCAATGCGAATATTCCCCACAAAGCATTTAATATTCCACGACCAAACGAATATTCCCCGACAACAATGAATATTTTATAACCACTTGCTTATTTTGAAATATTTGCGTATTTAACCCTTAACTATCCACATTAATCAAATCAACCCTTACTATTTCAAAATAAAGGAAATTCCTTTTATTTAAAAATTTGAGGTCTTCTAATCACGACCACAAATTATCCATGCACTACTACCAAAGATAATCGTGTATTCATTAGTATCACGACCATTAAATTATCCATGCACTACTACCAAAGATAATCGTGTATTCATTAGTATCACAACCACAAATTATCCACGACTACTGCGGCTAAAGATAATCGTGTTTTCAATTACGGTTATGATTATACCGAACAATCCACAGTCATAATCATACCAAGTCCATCTATTCACGTAAGTCACGGATGACTTTCAACACAATATAAGCATGTGAGGATAATGATATAAAGAATCAATCAAATGAGATAAAGGATAAATATTAAACATTTATAATATAATTTATCCGAGATTCAAGAATATCCCATGTTATCAATCACTTAATAATCTCATAATCTAATATCATTAATATTATAACAATATTTTAATCACTTCATGTAAATTTATAAACAATTTATCTCAATTGTTTACGCTTTACCATATAATGCATTTAATCATTCAAAATGTCATACTCATAAGATATCATCACCAATTATCAAATCCTCATCAAAAAAAATATGCATATACTCTATATAGGATTCTCTAGCCATAAAATCCTATTTTCAACTTTCATACTTCACATAACATATTTAACTCATATGTTACGTAACTAAACTATTTTCATGAAAATACCAAATCAGTCCCAAAATATTTCTTTTCTAGAATTTAGCATAATATAGTCCCATGATGAAAATATATTTTTTCTAGGAATTTTAAAATTCATTTACTATTTTTTCAAAAATCAATTTCTAATTAATTCCTTAAGAAATTAGCTACCTCAAGTTTAACTCCAAAAATTCCCAAATCTTGGCAGGACCTTACACATATTAATGTGAGCCTCCAGTTTAAATTTCATGGTCATCGGAGTTATAGAACTCCAGTTATAGCATTTTTCGTCAAAAAAACCTAAATATTGAAATGGTCATAACTTGTTCATTTTAAGTCAGAATAAGCTCATTTTTTGGACAGGAGGTACTTTATAACATATATTTTCATGTCCCAAAAGGCCAGAATTTTTCACATAAATTTAGTGGCCGAAACAACCCCTTAAAGTTTCTGGACAGTAGCGTTTTTGTAATTTGCAGCTTTGGACTCTTTTGCTAAATTCAGTCCACACGAAAATCTACAACACCTTTTCCAGTGATTCCACTTGGATAAGCTACAAAACTCATAGATCTAACTCTAGGACTTGACCACACTCAAAAATTCAAAATATAATAGGAGATATGGTCAATTTAATTTCATATTACGCTTTTTACCAAAATCGATTTTTCAACCCTTTGTGATTTCTAAGAAACTTTCATGTTTTCACATAATAACCAACATAACTCATCATAACACTTACTAATACTTCATATACCCATGATTTTCATTAGTCCAATGCTTTTATTATGACTTTCATCATAATCCTCGTAAACAGATCCTTTTAGTTGAAGAAATATTTGAGGGTTTAAGAAATGGGTTTTTGTACTGGAGTCAATACAAAATTCGATTTCACGCTCTAGGGTAGGCTAGGAAATCTTCAAGAATACGTCAAGAAATTTATTAATGATAGAAATATCATTCAAAACTGCTACTCTTATCCAAGACTTGGATAAGACGTTACATTGATACCAACTTGTGACTTCTATCCTTTAACCTAGATAGCACCTCACAATGATACCTATCAACTTGTCATCGTCATTCACGACGTCGCCTCTGAAAGTCCGGCCGGTGCATTCCACACAAGGAAGTCAACAACGAAAAGATCGGGGCTCTTTACTTATGAAGCGATATAACAAATGACTAACTTTAGGGTTTGGTTACTTTGAATTAAGTATATGAGGTTGGTTAGGAATATGAAAGCTAACAACCTTACAAAAGAATAATGAGTAGTTAATCAATCGTTTTCAAAAAATTACCTCAAAGGCAAGTATTTTCAAAGAGATAAGATCGACGAAGTAGCGTGAAAGTGTTTATTTGAAACAACAAGATTAATAAGCAGAGGAAACGAAGGTTTCTCCCAACGAAGTTTCAATAGATAAATCAAAGTCTAATTTTTTCGAGTCAAATTTAAACATTGAACACAACTAGGTAGAATAAAAGAGTGGGTAGAACTTGTATTGAATAAAGTATAGACTTCGTAATAATTTATAATTAATTTACCTGTAATAACCCGTTCGGGTTTCTCGACAAACGCTTCTCGCTTAAATTACCGAGTTTGACTTTACTATAGGTACATTCCACCCTTAAGTGCTTCTTCACATTCACGATCCATGATTTGAATCATTATTCTCGATCCATATCGAATTGGGTTGACAATGCTATTGTGGTAATTCGAATTCGATGTTGGTTCTCCAATTCTTGTCCAAAAAGCAAAGTCCATTTCATCTATTTTGGCTTTATTGGATCGGACGTCTTTTTCTACACTATCAACGCGCGTTGCGACTTTTACCCATGCATCGTCTATTCTCCTTCGTTCGATTGTTTCTTCTTTCACTAATCTTTGATTTTTAAATTCTCGATTCAACTTTAATATCTTACACCACCGCCAAAGCATGATTTTGTTCAAGCATCACATATCGGGTAACCCAATTTTGAATTGTTGTATCCCTTTGTTCCTGACCGTTTGCCGTTCTTGACTCGTTCTTCTAGCTCACGAACACGATTTTGTAATTCTAAGTTTTGATCATAAACTTCTTCTAACCAATTCTTCTGAGTTCATCTTCTTCCTCTTCTTCCTCACTCTCATTTGCTACCTCTGCAACTAGCTCGGGTGCAAAAATTAGTTCTTTATTCACTACGTGGATATCTCTAATTTGTTCTTAAATCCGACCTTCGCATTAACACGATTAGTGATTAAAGGTGTCAACGGTCACATTCACTCCATTGTGAATATTTTCAGGTTGCCATTTCCAAATCGCCACAACAACTGAGGGTTAATTAATATATCAAATATTATCCCTATACTACGTGAGCCAATTAAATAACAAATAAACTTAGGTAGGTCATACTAGTGAAGGAATTCCCGCTCTCCCTCCTAGTTCTTATCTCAGCATCTTAGCGAGGATCATATCCCTAAGCTCGATACTGTTATGGCGCGCCCAAAATTAGGTATACGTCACCCATCTTGGGTGCGCCACTTACATGATACATAAATTCAAATACAAACTTAATTATACATCCGTAGGTGTAACATACGACAATACATAAACTTAGAGTTCTAATAGGAATATTGTCATTTAGACAATATCCATACTCAAGAGTCCTCATTACATTTATTGTCACACTATTTAACAAAATAGTGAGGACTACTAATGCTATCTTGGGACCATCACTCTTTTCCCCGACTTCGCGTCAGCCTATATTCTCATTTCAAGAGAAACGGTGAAAGAAAGGGTGAGCTCAACTAGCCCGATGAAGAAATATTATAACTAAGATAATGCGAATAAATTATCAATAGTCTTCAACAATGTTAAACCGATAAAATACAATAGACAACCGGTTTAAGCTATGGTGAATATCGTAATCCATTAAAAGAGTCAAGTAGAAAATAAAGTCTACTATCTTTTAGGTTTTAAAAGGTTTTCATCAATTTTTATCACTAAGACTCGGTTTAATGAATAAACCACAATATCTAATCATCCCCTGTACCACGGTCAAGGATTTTATCAAATTATCAATGGTCATGACTATCTTAGAATCACCCCCGGTCATAATCATACCAAAACTATCCATCAACGCATTACGAAGCCACCGAGGACTTTTGTCACATCATTTATATCAAGCCATGATTATACAAGAATGATCCCTCGGTCATAATCATACTAAGTTCATCTATGCTTGGCGTAAGCCAAAGATAACATAATATAACATGAGGATGATGACAATGACATAATAATTCAATAAATCAAGTTCACGAATTAATTTATTCGAGGGAACTAATAACGTCCAAATTGTCAACATGATCTTTGCTTTGTAGAGTAAAATTCAAGAATGCTCGGAAAAATATTTTCATTAAAAATCTTTGGATGAAGCCTTAAATATCGAGGATATTCCACTAAATTCATGGAGTATAGAAGTCAAAATTTTAACCAATCGAGTATAATAGCGAATGAAATAACAAAAGAAATCACCATGCATGCATGCGCTTGGCATAGGCAGGAGTTATTCAACAGAATAATAAATCTGAGAATAATAAAAACGGAACCAGGTCCGGTGTAAAACACACAGACAGGATATTCCAATAGAATAATAAAGACAGAATAATAAAGACGGAACCAGGTCCGGTGTAAAACACACAGACAGGATGTTCCAACGGAATAATAAAATAATAGAAGAATATCACCAAGTATAGGGAATTCGCATATCTGAGTTATTCCAACGAGAATAAATAAAAATGGAATAATATAAAGATTTCACCAAGTATAGGTATTATTCGTATACAGTGTCATGTATAGGGTATGCCACTTTTACAGAGTTATTCAACAGAATAATAAAGAATGGAATAAATGAAGTTCTCTTCATGAATAAAAAAAAATAACACCCCTTACGAAGTACAACAAATAATATTCCCTACCTTAGAAAAATGAATATTGGAAAAGTGAAGTAATGAATACTTTTCTTCTTTCTCTCTATAGTTTTTCTACAGAGTTTTGATTGAATTCGTAAGAAATAATGAAGGAATGAGCTTTCTATTTATAGAAAAAGCGAGGGTGGCTCTTGGTCTTAACGAAGGTGAAATGACTCTTGGTAATATTGAAGAGACAACTACTTATTTATGAAGGGTAATTAACCCTTGGAACAGAAGAAGCGAGTTAACTCTTGATAATATTGAAGGGACAACTACTATTTGCGAAGGGGTAATTACTATTGACGAAGGTAATTACTATTGACGAAGGTAATTACTATTGAAGAGGAATTACTATTGACGAAGGTAAATACTATTGTGAAGGTAATTCTATTTATTCACAAAGGTAATTACTATTCACAAAGGTAATTACTTATTGATGAAGGTAAATACTATTGGCCGAATGTAATTACTATTCACAAAGGTAATTACTATTCACAAAGGTAATTACTATTGACGAAGGTAAATACTATTGTGAAGGTAATTACTATTCACAAAGGTAATTACTATTCAAAAGGTAATTACTATTGTGAAGGGACTCTTAGATGATGACATATGGGCTCCCCATAAAATAATCAAACTTACCACAAGCGTCTCATGCAGACTCTTTTATATACATCAAGGATTGAATAAATATTACCACAAATCATTTTATTTTTAATCAAGACATATTTAATCTTTCAACAATTATTAATCATTTATAACTTGTCGTCTCAATTAATAATTTAATACTATAACATATTATACGAGATGATCTTTGTGACAATAATTGAATCAATAATATAAGAGATATGATGCGGCAATTCTTTGTAGTAATAATTGAGCATAATGAGTGACTTCTCACGTAAGCATCAATAATCAATATCGTGTGCTACTTATACAACTATGCGTATTCTTTGTACTTTTACTACTAGGGTAGTTCAGCAGTTTTTAGCGATAATAACACCTCTGTAGTTATTTTTTATAGAAAAATAATTTTGTCGTTTTCTAACTACGACAATACTTCCGTTAATGAGGTCCACTAATGATTGGTAGTCGTCTGAATATTCCACGACAAAAGAATATTCCCAGACCAACGTAATATTTTATAACAACTTGCTTACTTTGCAAAATTTATAAATATTACCCACAACTATAACATTATATCAAATTTATTCCATAATATTCAAAAATAATATTTATAGAAAATTCATCTTTATTTATAAAAATTTGAGGGTCTTACATTTAATAATTACATTTTATTATATATATATTTATTAAATAATACTATATATTACGGAATACAATTATATCCCATCTGATGAAGGCCACTCGACCTACGGGTTAATGATGGCGATTCTAACAAGAAATCCCTATGTGGTGGTTTGTTTTGATACAAGTTGGCAGAGGCAGTCCTAACTGTGATGAAAAGGAGATCAGAAAGCCGATGGACCAAATGCATAACATTCCCGGTGGTGACACCCTAATCCTTAACAAGCGAATCATTTTTTGCCAATTCTCTACCTCCAAAAACTAGCTTCTGTCTCTTCACTACAAACCCTTTACATGTTTGGATCCTAAGTTTCACTAACGCAATCGACAATATCGAAATACTCCGAACAAAATGGGCATGGGAACTCTTCCCTAATGTCATCATCTCCATCAATTTCTTCAAAACCCATGAGCATTCACATATAAACATGACTACAAAAACCTAGATTTAACAAAATTGAGCTTACCAAATCGCGATTGAAGAGCGAATTGATAGCGCTTAGAAGCTAAAGATAGACGAGCGTTCCACGAATCAGAGTCCATGTTTTGAAATTGAACATCTTTGGGATCAAAATCAGTTAGGGTTCCAACAAATTAAATTAGAAATTGATCTTTCGAGTTGTGGATTAAAACCCCCTTATAAGAATAAGAAAAATTATAGAGGAGAGAATTGGGGATTGTGGTTTGAGGAGTGAGAAATGAGAGAAAGAGGACGCACGGTTTGAGGAGTGAGAAATGAGAGAGATGATTGTGGTTTGAGGAAGAAGAAATTATTTCAGGACATTTACCGGTCTTTTTTTCGATTCTGATCCCTTCTCACGCGCTTTTGGCGTCTGACATACACGCACGGTTAAGTTGGATGGAAAATGTGACGTTTTCACTTCAACTCAAAAAATCGGGAGTTTAAATATAGCTTTACTGACTACAGGTGATTAAGTGGAAAAAACCCCAAATCTCATGTGGTGGTCTGAACTTTACTCTAAACTAATCCAAAACTATTAATAAGTGATTGAATTTTTATATACACCTCAAATTATTACATGTGTTCTGATGTGGGACCAAAGCGTTAGTAAAATTTTAAATTAAAAGTAGTATATAATTAAATGTTAGTGAATTAGCTATAAACTAATTTAATAAGAGAAGTGTACAATCAATAATATAATAAAAACGAAATTTATATGAATTTACTTAGTTGAGTGGTGCTAGAGACACAAATTATTTTACAAACATTTTACAAACTGTTGATGTGGCATACTTCACGTCAGCCTGTTAATCAACAAATTGTTTAATGTAGTCTTTGGTCCCACACAATATGCTGATGTGGAGTCAGCAGTTTGTTAAATATTTGTAAAATAGTTTGTGTCTCTAACATTATTCTTACTTAGTTTTAGGCCATACAATTATAAAAATGGTAAACTATATAAATTAAAAGTTATATTATTTATAAATTTTATTATTTTCGAACATTAAATCAATCACATTAATCTTTAATTTTTTTAAAAAAAATCAAATTGACTTCTTATGATTAATGTTGATCATAAATTTCAGGACAAAGGGAATATATTATTAGATTTAATATAGTTATACATCATAATTTCGTAAAGTTTTAAGTTCTATTGAACTTTAGTTTAATTAAGACAATAATTTAGTATGGAAATTAATGATTAAAATTAATATAATTAAATCGAGTACTTCATTAGCTAAAATGTTAAGTGTTAATGAATTTTTAATTTAATAAGGAAAGTTTAGAATCATCAATATAGCAATTTTTTATATGAACTAATTTAATTTTAGACAATACAATTAAACTACCCATATTAAAAGAATTAATAATTAGAAGATTTACTATTTGTGAAACGTTAAATGAATGACATTAAGTTTGAATTTAAAACATTAATTTGCCTTCTAAATATAAATGTTGATTTTATATTTTGAGCCGAGAGGAGTATATTATTAGAATTAATACAATTATAATTCATAATTTGATAATATTTGAAGTTCTAATATTTTTAATTAATTAAGACATTAATTTAGTAAGAAAATTTATGACTAAAACTAATATATTTAAACAGTGTACATGATATGTTAAAAATTAAATGCTAATTTAATTAGGAAAAGTAATTTAATAAAAGAAATGCATAATAAAAAATATAATAAAATCACGTGATAGGTCAGATTTCAAGTATTAATTAATTTAAAACTAATATACTATGAAAACTGCAGCATTAAAACCAAAGTTGAAGTATATATCCATATCCATATCCAAATTAAAATTAAATTTTTGCTTTTGATAATATAAATTTTAAATGCTAATAAATTTTTATTTAATTAGGAAATTAATTTAATAAAAGAAGTGAATAATCAAGAACATACTATTTTAGGTGGTCCCAATTTAAATATCTACTTATCTTAAATAATCTATTTGTTATAATAATTTATCTATAATATCCTTAATATTAATTATCATATTTTTATTCTCTATGCGTATTTATGGATCGTCACTAGTCGTATGCATAAAATCATAAAATTAAATAAGAATTTAAATATGAATAATTTTATAATTTTATTATTTTCCTAGAACCTGTTCGGGGGTCACTTATTTTTAAATGATTTATAAGTTAAAATTTAAAATGACTTATAAGTCATTTTAAGTGCTAACTTATAAACAAAAGTGTTTGGTACCTTTTTGATTTATAAGTCAGAAATTAAGTTAAAATAAAATGTGAATATGTTTGACTAAAATGACTTATAAATTAAAATAAAATGTAAAAACCATTAAAATAAAGGCAAAACAGTTTTTATATTTGGTCAAATTTATTTATTTTAAAATGATATATAAGTCATTTTTTAACAAGTCATAATTTATTACTTATCAAAATGACTTATAAGTAAAAAAATATGTTAAAAATAAATCATCCCCAAATACTTCAATAATAAAACACTTACCGAACAGATTTTTAATTTGTGTAAAAAATCAACTAAAACTTTTATCTTGGTATCAAAAAAAGTAATAAAATCGCCTGATATGATCAAGTATTAATAATTTTAATTTAATTTAAAAACTAATATAATAAGAATAGTGCAGCATTAAAACCAAAATTGAAATCCATAATCCATATCTATATCCATATCCAAATTAAATTTTTGCTTTTGAATGTATATATAGTAGATGTAGAGCTACAAAATTGATAGAATTTATGGCCCAAAAGTAACCAATCAAACATGGACACGTTCACCTTTTTCTAGACGAACTTCCCGCCCTTTTGCAGCTCCAGGTTTGTACTTCCTAAACAACTCACTTCCGAAACATACGAGAAGTTCAGTTGTTGTTGTTTTTTTTTTTGTCTTTTGTGCATACTTTTGCACTGAGCTTTAATTTAATTTGGGTCAGTGCCTCACATATGATTGTACTTTGTTCAGCAAACGTTGTACCTTTGTGATGTTTTTTCTCACAAAGATGTCACTACCTTAAATGTGGGTTCTTTTTAATTTAATTATTTTATTTTATTATTTTGTCTAATAAAGGAAAAATGGGTGTTTTTTAGCTACTAATAAAGTACTAGTAGTCCCATATAAAGGGTGTTCTAATGTCAGTGACACCAGTATAGTCAGAAATTCTTGTGTTTTGGGGTTCTTCATTTGAAGAACTTATTTGGGAAACTAGGGCTTCATATCAGCCTTTCAGGTTTGGTTAAATTTAGAATTGTTTTGTGTTATTTTTCCTGTTCTATTTCTTTTGCATGCTTCTTATTAATAATGTTCCATCTTTGAATTTACAAATTAGGGTGAAAAGAGTTGTCAAAGTTAATGGGTTTTGCATGTTGTCTGTAGATCAATAATTAGAAGGTTTTGGGTTTTCCTTGTATTTCAAATTTTTAGTGTTTGTATGATACAACATTCAGTTTTTGGTATTTGGGTTTTTCTGCTTATGGTTTTTCTTTTTTGAGATTCAGGTAATTTTGTGGGTTCTATTTGTTTAGTTCATAGCTACTGTTTGTTTTTCTATATATCACAGGTCAAATTCTCATATGTCTGATTGATGGGGTGGAATGTATTTTGAAAGCTCTCATTTGTTCTTAATTATATTTTCGAGGGTAATTAGGTCTGTTAGCAGATTATTAGGCCTTAGGGTATCCGAAGGGGTTCAAATTTTATGAAAGTTTTAGGGCTTGAAATCCTTTCAGTAATGGCTACTTTTTGTAAGTTTTTATAGGTGGGAGCTATGGGTTTTGCTCTTAAATGGAGTAAGGGTTATTCAATAAATATTTGATTTTAAGGGTTTGTAGGGTATGGGAAGAGTATCTAAAGTAGGGTTTTGTTCGATTTAAGTTTAATAGTGCTATGGTTCTTTGATTTGTGTAAAGTGTTTTCTGACTATGTGTGTGATCTTGCAGGATTCAGATTCTGGTACTCATTTGTTCGGGTAGTATTAAAGCATTCAAATTAAGGCTTGAAGCCTGGGAACTCACTATAGAGGAATGGATGAGAAAGTGCTGGCTAAGGGAAAGAAGAAGATGAAAACTTCGGAGATTATTGTTTATAAACGCAGGAGTAAAACTTTATCCATGGTTGAAAAACCACAAGATGGGGTTGAAGCGGGGAGAGGTAAGAAGGCTGCGGTGACAAAGTTTGTTTCAGAGGAGCATAATGCAGATGATGTAAGTACCCCTCTCAAGAAAAAGCGGAGCGCAGACAAGGAAATTGCTCAAGCATTTCAATCTTCGGCAGACAGAAGTTTGTCTAAACTCCGAAAGAGGAAGGAGGTACCTTCCTTTCGACAGGTCGAGTTGGACGAGCATGATGGTGAAAAAATTGTGGGGATGAGGGTAAAGGTCTACTGGTCCGGATCAAAGAAATGGTTTGTTGGAAGAATCAACTCCTTTGATACTCAGAAGGGTACACACAAGATTCATTATGATGATGGTGATAAAGAGGAGTTGGACCTGGGATTAGAGGTTTGAACTTGAAATAAAGCCAAGTGATGGTTTTAAAGAACAAAATGAATCCGCTCCAAGAAGAAAGTAAAGGGGCGTGATGTTGACAAACTCATTTCAGAACTGTACTGAGGTCTCTGCTAAGAAGGATCAGAAACAAATCGAAAATCCTCAAAGCCCAGGAAGACCAAAAAACAAAAGGTTGCTGAAGAAATTTTTTCAAAGTCTCAAGTGATACAAAATACTAATGACAAGAAGACTGAGGGCCTGATACTGGAAGCAGTGGCGAATGTGCTTCCTGAAAAAGTCAATAGGGCAGTAAGTGATGAGGGCCAGAATGTTGGTGTTCATGCTAGTGCTGGAGAGGAGCATGCCGAAGCTACTTTGGCTGAAATAGCTAAGAAAGTTGAGAAGCATTCAAAACGGCGCTTGAAAACTATGTCCAATTATGGAAAGCCAAAATTGGATTCAAATGAACGTCAAGAGAAAGAAATTGCCATAAATGCCATAATTGATGGTACTGGTGAAGTTTCTACTGATTTTCTAACTAAGCCTGAGTGTGATGTTCAAGAAGAAATTTGCCAGGATAATGATTCTGCAAGAGATATGGTGGGAGTGAAAGAGAGTATTTCTGGAGGAATCGTTATAACAAGTTCTTATGGTATGCCGCAGCCGGTTGATAACCAAAGTGCAGCCGATGAGACTCAGATGGGTTGAATCACCCGAAAAGGTTAAAATAGAGGGTCAGGTGCAGAAATTGTAGACTTTTAGCAGAACAAAGGAGGCATAGGAGATGGTTAAAATGAAGTGAGTATAATTTTGTTGAGAAATTTATAGTTAAATACTTTGAAATGCTATGCTTGTATCCACAAGCATTTACTTACTGTAAGGAACTCATCTTTGTTTCGGTATGGTGGAGATAGCCTCTCTATATATGATATTATGTGTTGTTTTTTTTGAGCAGCATCATCGTTTGTTCCTTTCGAAAATGTTGATTTTGTATTTGTTCCCAATCGGCAGACTTCTTGCTTTTATTGTGCATCTTTGATTATTGTTTTTAGTTGTCCTAATATTGCTATGTTGAGGAAAAACTGTTTCCATTAGATTATTGTCAAGCTAGATGTGGCATTTGTTAAAATCGTGGCATTGGATTTTGTCTTCTCTAGATTGTGCCATCCTGCGTGCATAACTTAATTTTAGGGAGTGCCACTTCAACATGGATTGATTTACAATAATAGGTTTCTGACAGTTTACTGATCATCAATGTTTTAGGTTTATAACTGCTTACACTCCCCACTACCAAACATTAAGACAACATAGTTGGCGTTGGGAATCATTTTCATTGGATTCATTATCTTTTCTGGTTCAGCTATTAGTATTACTTTTATTGTTGAGCAAAATGCCAAATTTCCTTTCCAATGATATATAAGCACTACGCCGTCTGTGGAAATCAAACCACGAGCATGTGGTTAAAAGCCACACGCTCTACCAGTTGAAGTATATTCATACAACCAGAAAAAAGGGAAAAGGAAGTTATATATGCAATAAATTTTGGTCGAGGCCACTAATGCAAAAGAAGTGTTTATTCTCTATCGCCTTGGATCTGCTACACAATGTTTATTTGTCTGGGTTTGCAGTTTGCACTATCTATTAATGCGGATCTCCATTTACTGCATTGTTTTTCTTTTTATGATTCTTGTAAACTTTACTTATTGAATGATCTCTTGCCGCTGGATAGAAATAAATGAAAGTGTTCTGTATTAATTTTCTCCAGCTTTGTCTTTCACTTCATGTAGCTTTGACTTCTCAGAAATTCATTCTTTGAATCTTTTGTTTTGTTTGTTTCCAACCTTTAAACCCTAGCCGTTCCCCATTCTATCCCTCAACGAAAATTAATTTATCTCCATATAAGGCATGTTTATACTAATAGGAAATTCAGCCAAGACACTTCATGTTGGATTCACTATATTTTCTGGGTCTGATAATTTTTTTTACTTATAAGCAGAATATATCATTTTTTCAATTAAAATATAAACACTACGCCCTGTGTGGCAATTGAGACCACATGGTTAAAAGCCACGCGCTCTATCAGCTGAGCTAAGACGGCTTGTTTTAATTGTTGTTATTACTCTGAACTATATGTATCAGAATTTAGTATTTGGTAAATCATAACGTTAAACATGAAACAATTAACTTCTCAAATCCTTGACGCTAAGATTATACCTCATACACAAGAACGAGCTTCTTAGTCTCTCTGCGGTGGTTCCTTGAACAGTATTGTTGTTTTACATTTTAAAAATGTTGTCTCTGCAACTCTATTTCATAGGCAGATATCTTCTTTTTATTAAGCATCTTCTTTTAGTAGTTTCTAGCTGTCTTGATACTGATAAATAGGAAAACACCGCTTCCATTAAATTGTTGTCATGCTAGTCACATCATGTGATTTCCTTCTCAAATTACATAATTAAGTTTACTTGTATACTCGACCGCAAGAGTTTGGTTATTGTATTTTGAACTTAGCTATTCATTGGTATAACCATGGTTACCAGGAATATGGATGTGAAGAAACGAAATCGGTATAAGGAACACTATATTGGTGAAATCCAAAAGTATATATGTTCCCATTACCACAATTTGGAATCTTGAAACAATAGGTCCCGGATTAGTAAATCCCAGGGTGGATAGGGTTCCCCGGTAACCTTTCATATAACTATAGCGTTATAGACTTTATAGTTGCTTCTTCAACATTTAGGGCTAAAGGATTCCAGCAGAACTATCATAACATAAAATCTAGGCTTCCTAAATTTGATTGTTCTCTGGGAAAGGGAAACAGGGAGAAATATTAGTTTCATCATGATGAGTTTGTCATCTCTATGCCTGTGAGTTTTAAGGGAGAGAAAGAAGAAAAAAATTTATAAGAGAAGAGATAAGAGAAGAGAATAGAGAATTACCTACTTTCCAGAGACGCTTTTAGGGTTAGGAGTTGGACAAGGTTGAGCAGCTTATGTTGACTTTGGGAGAGTTTGGACAGCGCTTGATCATGAGGATGTCATGTGTTGAAAAGGTCACTGCAGTGGAAATTCCTTACGGTTGAAAGGGTTCTTCTTTCCCATGGCGGGGTATTTGGAAAGTGGTGGTGCCTAATAAGATGGCTTTTTTGCATGAACAACTTCTCTTTTAGGCATTTTCAGTTTTGACACAAGATTCCTTGTGGAGGAGGGGGAAGCTTTTGGTGTTACATGTATCGGAAGGATTAAGAGTTCACGAATCATCTGCTGTTACATTGGGAGTTTGTCACCCAGTTGTGGTCCATGGTGTTCTCCCTTTGGGGGATGAGTTGAGTTATGCTCTCTTCTGTGGTAGAGGTTTTAGGGGCCTTGGGGGGTGTTAAGAGTTCTAAAAAGGAGGTGTACCCAAATGGTATATGCTTCCTTACTATCTATGGTGGGTGCTTTGGAGGGAACAAAAATGTAGATATTTTGAAGAAAGGGAATGATGCATTGTGCATATCAAATGGGGTTCTTATTTTTGGGACTTATATTCTTTTGGCTTTGTCGGTTTGCCTATTGCTTTTGTTACTTCTTGATGCAGTTTAGCTTAGGGACATGATGTAGGTTGTGTCTTGGTGATACGGTGTTCTGTATATGAGTGGCACCTCCTTGGTGCCACTATGGTGAATAATACTTTTTTACTTATTATATATAGAGAGAGAATGAAGAATAAGGAGAGAAAGTTTAGGAGAGAAGAGCAGAAAAAGTAATTGTCAGTATGTTTTCTTGGGCGTTTAATTGGAGAAAGTTGGTTGAACTCTTGAAGCTTTTAATTTATAAAGAAAAAAGTGGAAAGGACATAGTGGTTGTACTTCCCGTTTTCACTCTTGTAAATTGCATACTGCATGGTTATCATAAATCCCTTGAATTTCCATCCAGTTTTCACTCTTTCTAGATTGCATACAGTATAGTTGTCATAAATCTCTAGACAATTTTTGTTAAAGTTTATGCTACTCTTTTCCTTCGTGAAAGTTAGTTTATCTTCAAATAAGGCATGCTTATACTAATAGTAAATTCATATTCATTAAAAAAAAATTGTCAGAAGTCAGTTCGACTCTCTTATTCGGAAAGTTGGTGTACTTCCCAGTTTTCACTCTTTCTAAATTGCTACTGGATGGTTGTCATAAATCTCTACAATTTCCTTTCAAGTTTATGCTACTCCATCCCTAGGTGAAAATTAATTTATCTGCATGAAAAATTAACTTCTCAAATCCTTGAAGCTAAGATTTGACCTCATACACAAGAAAGTCATCTATTCTCATTTTCTTTGTTTTATCTGGAGCTCATGAAGCTCTGACTTCATTCTAATTTATTATGTTTCTAGTTTCTCCACCACAAAATTCTCTACCAGTATTTATGCTCCTCCACTGAAACTTGGATGGATTGAATCATAGTGTTGATGAGACTCAATCCTGCTCTAGATGATTATATATATTGGTTCATCGAACAGTATTGTTGCTATACCTTTTAAAAATGTTATCCTTGCAATTCTTTTTCGTAGGCAGACATCTTCGTTTCATTAAGCATCTTCATTTATTAGTTTCTAGCTGTCCTGATACTGATACGTGGGGAAAACACCGCTTCTATTAATTATTTTCATACTATACACGTCATATTTCCTTCTCAAATTACAGAATTTAGGTTACTTGTATGCTACGAGCTTGACAGTTTTGTTATTATATTTTGAACTCGGCTATTCACTGGTATAACTATAGGATTATAATTGCTTCTTCAACGTTTATCTAAACAATTCATGCAGAACTATCATAACATTAATGTTGGGCTGCTTTGATTGTTCTCTGGCAAAGGGGGAAACAGGGAGAAATATTAGTTGCATCATGACGATGAGTTTGTCATCTCTATGATTGTGAGTACTAAAGGGAGAGGAAAGAAAAAAAAATCATCAGAGAAGGTAAGATAAGGGAAGAGAATGGAGAATTATTTGCCAGAAACACTTTCCGGGTTGGGAGTTGGAGAACAGCCCGTGGTCATGAGGATGTAATATGGTGGGAAGGTCACAGCAGTGTAAGTTCTATGTCAAATCCTATTATAAGTTCTTGCGGTCGAGAGGGTTCTTTTTTTCCCATGGGCGGGGTATTTGGAAAGTGGGGTGCCTAATAAGGTGGTTTTTTTTGACATGAACAGCAGCACTTTTAGACATTTTGTAGTTTTGACACAGGATTACTTGTGCAGGAGGAAGCTTTTGGTGAACAGGTATTACATGTTTCGGAAGGATCAAGGGTTCACCACAACCATCTGCTATTAGATTGTGAGTTTGTCACCCGGTTGTGGTCCATGGTATTCTCCCTTTGGGGGATGCATTGAGTTATGATTGCTTCTGTGGTAGAGGTTTAATGGGCTTTTGGGGGGTGGAGGGGTGGGTAGGGTTCTAAAAAGGAGGAATGCCAAATGGGGTATGTTTCCTCACTATTTATGGTTGGTGATTTGGAGGGAACAAAAATGTAGATATTTCGAGGAAAGGGAATGCTGCATTGTGCATATCAAATGGAGTACTTATTTTTGGGGCTTTTATTCTTTTTGTAAAATGAGTTGTTTGTTGGTTTTGTCACTGCTTTTGTTGACTTCTTGACACAGTTTAGCCTAGGGACATGATGTAGATTTGTGTCTTGGTGAAGCGGGATTTTATATATGGGTGACACACTGGCAAACCCTTGGTGCCTCTATGGTGAATACTGTTTTTACTTTTATAGGAGAGAGAGAGAGAATGAAGAGAATATGGATAATAAGGAGAGAGTTTAGGAGAAGAGCAGAAAAAAAGTAATTGTCAGTCTGTTTTCTAGGGTGTTTAACATGAGAAAGTTGGTTGAACTCTTGCTGCTTGTAAGTTAAAAAGTAAAATGGAAAGGAGATGAGGCATGGGTGTACTTGCCAGTTTTCACTCTTTGTAAATTGCATACTGTATAGTTCTCATAAAAATCTCTAGAACTTTTATTAAAGTTTATGCTACTCTATCCCCTGTGAAAGTTAATTTATCTGCATACAAGGCATGCTTATACAAATAGGAAATTCAGCAAAGACACTTATGTTGGATTTGTTATATTTTTTAGGTCTGAAATTACTTTTATTTATAAGCGGAATATCGTTTTTTTAATTAAAGATCTAAACACTATGCCGTCTTTAGGAAGGAACCGAGACCACGTGGCGTGTTCTACCATCTGAGCTAAGACAGCTTGTTTCAATTTTTGTTATAACCGTGAAGTCTCAACTATATGTATCAGAATTTAGTTTTGTGGTAAATCATAACCTTAAACATGACACAGTAGACTTGTCAAAACCTTGAAGCTAAGATTTTACCTACACTAAGGAAGCTATATGTTCTCATTTCTCAGTTTCGTCTAGAGATCATGAAGCTTGAACTTCATTCTTCTACTTATCCTTTTCATCATTCCACTTTGGCTTTTCATTATTGGCAAAGAATATATATATGAGGATGCTAGTAATTTATATTGGTACTGCTCTTAAATATATGCAAGAATGTATAGGGGATATGCAAGTAATTTAAGTGAAGCCGTTAGCCGTTTCTACCTGCTGCATAATGATTCTTTGTCTGGATTTGTCGATCACCATTCATTGGATTCTTTTTCCTTGTATGATACAATTTGTAATCTTTGCTTATGGAATGATATTTACTCTTGTGTTTTGATACGATTTTCTCTTGATTGATTTTAGTTTGGTTGCACTTAAACAAGATGTCACTTGCTGCATGGTTCCTTGTAAACATATTGTATGCAACATTTAAAAGGTGTTCAACTCTTCTTTTCTGGTGCTGCCATTACGCCGCCACGCCGTCTGTGGTTGCATTCTTCTCTGGTGCAGCCGTCTGTGGTAATCAAGCCAGGCTGAGCTATTTATGAATTTCATAATCTTTTTTCCTCAAGACCCAAGTTTATTCTCTCTCTGCATCTTCTGTTTTTAGTCTTGCCACTTACTTGTCTATCATTGATTCAAAAGCAAATACCACTGGTTCATGCATCCGACACCGGCCAGGTTTGGTGCAAATTACCATCTCTAGTTAAAATATTAAAAAATCCTCCTCCTAGAGATCCCCCAGACCCCAACCACTTAATAGTAAAAACTTGGAAGTTTTATTTAGTCACCTGTCAGTAACTGACTAGGTAAAGACTCAATGACAAATTAACAATACAAATCAAAAAAAGTATTGTTTTAAACATTTTACAAACACTTTTATACTTTTCATCATTGATTTCAAATAATAAAAAGAGTAAGATAAAGCATTATTTTTAACCCTTATATATATTTTTCAAATAGTCAAAAGAAAAGAAAAGGAACAACATAACTTGCTTAAACTTGTAGATAGAAGAGTAATGTAACTGATCCACTATTCACTCAGACAGAGTAGAC
>CM035164.1:2703029-3003819 GCA_020205615.1 Panax quinquefolius | reverse complement strand
AAATAATATTCCTTACCTTAGAAAACCTAATATCGAAAAGTGAAGAAGCGTATTTTTTTCTTCTTTTCTCTATAGTTTTCTCTCTAGAGTTTCGTGCTTAATTCGTAAGAAATAATGAAGGAACGAAGCTTTCTATTTATAGAAAACCGAGGTGGCTTTGGTCTTAACGGGTAAGGTCAAAACGACTTTGTGTAATATCAAGAGACAACTACTATTCATGCTAAGGGGTAATTAACTCTCGAACAATCAAGAGGCGCTTAACTCTTGATAATATCAAGGGACAACTACTATTTCGCGAAGGGGTAATTATTTATCGACGAAGGTAATTACTATTATCGACGAAGGTAATTACTATCGACGAAGGTAATTACTATCGACGAAGGTAAATACTATCGACGAAGGTAATTACTATTCACAAAGGTAATTACTATTCATAAAGGTAATTACTATCGATTTAAGGTAAATACTATCGACGTAAGGTAAATACTATCGACGAATGTAATTATTTATTCACAAAGGTAATTACTATTCACAAAGGTAATTACTTATCGACGAAGGTAAATACTATCGATTTAAGGTAATTACTATTCACAAAGGTAATTACTATTCACAAAGGTAATTACTATCGATTTAAGGGACTCTTAGATGATGACATATGGGCCCCCATAAAATAATCAACTTACCACAAACGCCTCATAATGCACTCTTTTATATACATCAAGGATCGAATAAATATTACCACAAATCATTTTATTTTTAATCAACACATATTTAATCTTTCAACAATTATTAATCATTTATAACTTGTCGCCTCAATTAATAATTTAATACTATAACATATTATACGATGATAATCGTGATAATAATTGAATCAATAATATAAGAGATATGACGCAAAGAATTATCAGAAAGTAATAATTGAGCATACCGAGTGACTTCTCACGAAGATCAATAATCAATATCGCGTGCTACTATACAACCACGCCAGACATCGCATTTTTACTAACGGGTAGTTCAACAGGTTTGACGGTGAATACTCTCCGCCGTTATTTTTATAGAAAAATAATTTTGTCGCTTTTAACCACGACAATACTTCCGCCATGGGGTCCACTAATGATTGAGCCATTGTCATTTAATATTCCTCGACAAAAAGAATATTCCCCACCAAACTAATATTTTATAACAACTCATTACTTTTTGCAAAATTTATAAATATTACCCACAACTATAACATTATATCAAATTTATTCCATAATATTCAAAAAAAATAATATTTATAGAAAATTCATCTTTATTTATAAAAGCTGGGGTCTTATAACCTCCCCTTCTTATGAAATTTCGCCTCAAAAAATTAGGGTACGACTGATATGATAAAGAGGAAAGAGGATACCTTGAATACCTTTATCGTTAAAAATATTAAATTCATCTTCTAATCCTACCAAAGATATTCATTAACAATTCATCTTTGCACTACGTGCCAAAGATATACAACTCAGAAACCAATAATGCTCAGACGCAGCATTTTAATAGTATCACGACCACGAATTATCCATGCACTCACCGCCAAGGATATTCGTGTTTTTAATTACGGCCACGATTATACCGAATAATCCTTGGTCATAATCATACCAAGTCTATCAATGCACTACTACCAAAGACGACTTTTTACCACATCCATGAATTAATATTTCATTGCCGAGACTCTTTTCAATAATTAATCCATATCATCGAATCATCCCTCGCACTACAAGCCAACGATATTCATTAAGATTAACGACCACGAATTATCCACGCACTACTACCAAAGATAATCGTATTCATTAAGATATTCATTAAATTATCATGCACTACTACAAATTATCCATGCAAACACTACCAAAGATAATCGTATTCATTAGTATCACGCGCGACGCCCCAAAATAGGTATACACAACACCCATTCCGAAAGTCGCCAAATACATGGTACGTAAACAACTACAACTTTATTATTACAACAAGAAATCGTGAGTTTGAATACAAATATTATCTTCTGACAATATCTATACTCAAATAAATCCCCATCATAATTATTGATTCATTATTTTACAAAAATGGTGAGGACTACTAAACAACTCTCTCTAGAACCTTCATTCCATACCTCGACTAAGATTTCGCTACATTCTCGCCTCCCGAGAAGAAAAATGGAACAACAAGGAAAAGGGTGAGCTCAACTAGCCCAAAGAAGAATATTACGACTAAGATAATATACAACAAATTATCGTTAGTCTTCAACAGGAAAACTCGATAATACAATAGACAACAAGTTTTAAATCAATATTCGCAATGAAATAATAATTCATGTAAGAGTTAAGTAGAGAATGAATTCTACTATAATCTATGAATTTAAAAGTTCATCATCAATATTTTATCCTCGTAACATCAATCAATATTCATCTCAAATCAAATATTCATCTCTTGCACTACAAAAGCCAAAGATATTCATCAATGGCCATGTTCATCTCAACACTGCTCATCTTTGCACTAAAGGCCAAAGATATTCATCGCCGGTCATGTTCATTTAAACACTGCTCATCTGCACTAACAGCCAAAGATATTCTTCAGAAATCATTCATCTTGCACTACTGTGCCAAAGATATTCTTAAGAAATCATTCATCTTCGCACTACATGTGCCAAAGATATTCCATAATATCATCATTTAAGACCGAGGATGATGAAAATATTTTTTAAAGAAACGAATCCAAAGAAACAAAATGACAAGGATTACGGATTAAGGATTCGATTTGGTTTTATCCACGCCCAAAAATACCTCAAAAAATAATCATAGTGGTGTAAAATTCAAGAACGATCAAAACATGGATACAATCAAAGCCTAAGATCCGTAATAGATATTTTGGACAAAAAGAAGAAATTTTATTTTTCTATGAATAGTGCAGATAACGTGAATAAGGTCAGATACGTGAATAAAGGCCGTATACGTGAATAGTAATCTCGACACCAAAAGATAGAAATTCCACAAAAACATCTTCACGCTTCACTTAATAAGTACTCGTGAATAAGAATCGTGAATAAGAATCTCCTTAATAAGAATCGTGAATAAGAACTCATGAATAAGAACCCATGAATAGTAAACTCGACATGAAAAAAAGTTCAAATTTGATAAAACTTCAGATCAATATTTCAAAGATAATGATATTGAAGAAATAATATCATTCGAAAAAAAATAATATCCTTACCTCAAAGATCAAGATTTTAAATAGAAACACCGGTATAAGGTCAAGGGAACTCAGACCGCCTAGCAATACTCAAAGTATACTCAAAATACTCACAAGAATACGCCAAAATATCGAGAGAGATAGAGAGAAAACTTCGCTTTCGTGTGATTTTCAATTCTAACCCAAGACCCTATTTATAGAAAACGCTAGAACAATCAAAGCAGTAAAATTTAATATAATATTAATATAATTATACAAATTTTCCTTAGCCCACCTTTTGGTCAAAACACCAGCCACACATGTTAATGATGTCCAAAAAATACAAAAACGTTTTTCTTAACAAAAATAATTTAAACTCCCAAAATCAATTATTTTGAGTTCCTAACTTCAATAATTCATAATAAATAGCCCTTTCATCAGAAAATTCGAATCTCATGAGTTTTTATAGGAAATTCAATTTCTACAACTTTGCGTAAGAAAGTTTTTCCAAATTCCAAACAAAAATCGACCAAATCCACAAACGGGCGATTTTATTGTGCTATAATCAAATTTCACCAATAATCAGGTCCACCAACACACACAAAACATGTGTTAAACATTTAATGCCACAAAATACTCTTCCTCCTCATATACTCATATATCCCACATTCATTGTAAAATATCACCGTTAATATATTATTAAAATAATATATTTAAATGAATTATTTTATCGTAAAAAGATAAAATATTAATTTTCAACAATTGTCATTTTAAAAATTTTCCATCTATATCCACATAAAATCAATATTTTCCTCATCATATAAATCAATAATTAATTATTCACAAATAATATTATGTAATCACAATATTGACAACTGTGCAGCTTCCTCAAGAAAAGAGGGGCTTTCAATAAGAATTTCTTCTTCATCGGGCGCAAGCAATTAGATGACTCAAACCTCTCCTTAGATGTAACTTTCTAGACATCGCCAATAATGTTATCTAATAATATTATTCAGATAATATGAATTATTGCTTCGATAATGAAAGATACCGTAATGACAATTATCAAACAACAAAGAATATAAAATATCAACGAAGAATTATTAACTCAATAAAAAAATCATCGAAAGAATTATCGTGAACCATTATCGAGTAAAGGCCTTTCACGTAAGAATCAATAATGGTGCAATACCGTGCCACTCGCTCAACAACGCCAGATTAGTGTGTTTTAAACCACCGGGTATTCCAACAAGATAATCAGAATAACTACGCCGTTATTTAAAAACAACTTATATTTGTCTTTTCTTCATCCAATCGCTTTCCACATGGGCTCATACATGGTCGCTACTGGCCGCATTTAATATTCCCCGACAGCATTTAATATTCCACGCACCAAACTAATATTCCCCGACAACAATGAATATTTTATAACCACTGCTTATTTTGAAATATTTCACAGATTTAAC
The DNA here is from genome assembly GCA_020205615.1 of Panax quinquefolius. Taxonomy (NCBI): domain Eukaryota; kingdom Viridiplantae; phylum Streptophyta; class Magnoliopsida; order Apiales; family Araliaceae; genus Panax; species Panax quinquefolius. Next base: position 2,999,161 of record CM035164.1, on the reverse strand, counting down.
CCTTAACTATCCACATTAATCAAATCAACCCTTACTATTTCAAAAAATAAAAGGAAATTCCTTTTTATTTAAAAATTTTGGTCTTTATAATCACGACTCATTAAGAAATTATCCATGCACTACTACCAAAGATAATCGTGGTATTCATTAAGATTAACGACCATAAATTATCCATGACTACTACCTAAAGATAATCGTATTCATTAAGATCACAACCATTAAATTATCCATGCACTACTAAGCTTAAAGATAATCGTGTTTTCAATTACGGTTATGATTATACCAACAATCCTCTCGTCATAATCATACCAAGTCCATCTATTCACGTAAGCCATGTATTTACTTTCAACACAATATAAGCATGAGGATAATGATATAAAGAATCAATCAAATGAGATAAAGGATAAATATTAAACATTTATAATATAATTTATCCAGTGATTCAAGAATATCCCCATGTTATCAATCACTTAATAATCTCATAATCTAATATCATTAATATTATAACAATATTTTAATCACTTCTTAAATTTATAAACAATTTATCTCAATTGTTTACGCTTTTACCATATAATGCATTTAATCATTCAAAAATGTCATACTCATAAGATATCATCACCAATTATCAAATCCTCATCAAAAAAATATGCATATACTCTATATATAGATTCTCAAGCCATAAAATCCTATTTTCAACTTTACATACTTCACATAACATATTTAACTCATATGTTCAGAATTAAACTATTTTCATGAAAAATACCAAATCAGTCCAAAAATATTTCTTTTCTAGAATTTAGCATAATATAGTCCCATGATGAAAATATATTTTTCTCGAATTTTTAAAATTCATTTACTATTTTTCAAAAATCAATTTCTAATTAATTCCTTAAGAAATTAGCTACCTCAAGTTTAACTCCAAAATTCCCAAATCTTGGCAGGACCTTACACATATTAATGTGAGCCTCCAGTTTAAATTTCATGGTCATCTGAGTTATAGAACTCCGGTTATAGCATTTTTCGTCAAAAAAACCTAAATATTGAAATGGTCATAACTTGTTCATTTTAAGTCAGAATAAGCTCATTTTTTGGACAGGAGGTACTTTATAACATATATTTTCATGTCCCAAAAGGCCAGAATTTTTCACATAAATTTAGTGGCCAAACAACCCCTTAAAGTTTTCGGACAAGAGCGTTTTTTGTAATTTTACTTTGGACTCTTTTGCTAAATTCACCACACTATTAAAAATCTACAACACCTTTTCCAGTGATTCCACTTGGATAAGCTACAAAACTCATAGATCTAACTCTAGGACTTGACCACACTCAAAAATTCAAAATATAATAGAGATATGGTCAATTTAATTTCATGTTACGCTTTTACCACCAAAATCGATTTTTCAACCCTTTGTGATTTCTAAGAAACTTTCATGTTTTCACATAATAACCAACATAACTCATCATAACACTTACTAATACTTCATATACCCATGATTTTCATTAGTCCAATGCTTTTATTATGACTTTCATCATAATCCTCGTAAAATGCATCCTTTTAGTCAAGAAATATTCGAGGGTTTAAGAAATGGGTTTTTGATCGGAGTCAATACAAAATTCGATTTCACGCCTAGGGTAGGCTAGGAAATCTTCAAGAATACGCCAAGAAATTTATTAATGATAGAAATATCATTCAAAATCGCTACTCTTATCCAAGACTTGGATAAGACGTTACATCGATACCAACCGTGACTTCTATCCTTTAACCCAGATAAGACCTCACAATGATACCTATCAACTTGTCATCGCCATTCACGACGCCGCCTACGTAAAGTCCGCTTTTTGCATCATTCACACAAGGAAGTCAACAACGAAAAGATCGGGCTCTTTACTTATGGCTTGATATAACAAATGACTAACTTTTAGGGTTTGGTTACTTTGAATTCAGATAACAAAGTTGGTTAGAATATGAAAGCTAACAACCTTACAAAAGAATAATGAGTAGTTAATCAATCGCTTTCAAAAATTACCTCAAAGGCAAGTATTTTCAAAGAGATAAGATCGTGTAACGTGAAAGTGTTTATTTGAAACAACAAGATTAATAAAAAAGAGAGGTAACGAAGGTTTCTCCCAACGAAGTTTCAATAGATAAATCAAAGTCTAATTTTTCCTGAGTCAAATTTAAACATTGAACACAACTAGGTAGAATAAAAGAGTGGGTAGAACTTGTATTGAATAAAGTATAGACTTCGTAATAATTTATAATTAATTTACCCGTAATAACTTCGTTCGGTTTTTCTCGGCTAAACGCCTCGCTTAAATTACCGAAGTTCGACTTTTACTATAGGGTACATTCCACCCTTAAGTGCTTCTTCACATTCCCCGATCCATGATTTGAATCATTATTCTCGATCCATATCGAATTCGGGCCGACCGCTATGCATGTGGTAATTCAATTGATGTTGGTTCTCCCAATTCTTGTCAAAAAGCAAAGTCCATTTCATCTATTTCGCTTTTATCGATCTGGACGCCTTTTTTTCTACACTATCAACGTTGTGCGCTTTTTACCCATGCATCGCCTATTCTCCTTCGCTCGCTTGTTTCTTCTTTCACTAATCTTTGATTTTTAAATTCTCGATTCCAACTTTAATATCTTACACCGCCAAAGCATGATTTTGTTCAAGCATCACATATCTGCAACCCAATTTCAATTGTCAGTATCCCTTTGTTCCACGCATCGCTTGTCGCTTCTTCAACCTCGTTTCTTCTAGCTCACTTAACACGATTTTGTAATTCTAAGTTTTGATCATAAACTTCTTCTAACCAATTCTTCTCGTGTTCATCTTCTTCCTCTTCTTCCTCACTCTCACCGCTACCTCCAAGAACTAGCTCGGGTGCAAAAAATTAGTTCTTTATTCACTACGTGGATATCTCTAATTTGTTCTTCGTCTCGATAATCGCATTAACCCGATTAGTGATTAAAGGTGTCACAACTGGCCACATTCACTCCATGTGAATATTTTCAGTTGCCATTTCCAAACACCGCCACAACACAAGGGTTAATTAATATATCAAATATTATCCCTATACTCCGAATCGACCAATTAAATAACAAATAAACTTAGGTAGGTCATACTAGTGAAGGAATTCCCGCCTCCCTCCTAGTTCTTATCTCAAGATCTTAGCCAGGATCATATCCCTAAGCTCGATACCAACCGCGACGCCTCTAAAATTAGGTATACGCCACCCATCTCTGGTCGCCACTTACATGATACATAAATTCAAATACAAACTTAATTATACATCCGTCGCAGGTAACATACGACAATACATAAACTTAGAGTTCTAATAGGAATATTGTCATTTTAGACAATATCCATACTCAAGGAGTCCTCATTACATTTATTGTCACACTATTTAACAAAATAGTGAGGACTACTAATGCTATCTTCGGACCATCACTCTTTTCCCCGACTCGTCCCGCCTATATTCTCATTTTCAAGAGAACAACGGAAAGAAAGGGTGAGCTCAACTAGCCCAAAGAAGAAATATTATAACTAAGATAATGCGTAATAAATTATCAATAGTCTTCAACAATGTTAAACCGATAAAATACAATAGACAAACGGTTTAATCAGTGATGAATACGCAATCCATTAAAAGAGTCAAGTAGAAAATAAAGTCTACTATCTTTTAGGTTTTAAAAGGTTTTCATCAATTTTTATCACTAAGACTCGGTTTAATGAATAAACCATAATATCTAATCATCCCTCGCATCTACTTGGCCAAGGATTTTATCAAATTATCAATGGTCATGACTATACCGAATCACCCCCGGTCATAATCATACCAAAACTATCCATCATCGTGACATAAAGCCATCGAGGACTTTTGTCACATCATTTATATCAAGCCATGATTATACCGAATGATCCCGGTCATAATCATACTAAGTTCATCTATGCACGTAAGCCAAAGATAACATAATATAAATACGAGGATGATGACAATGACATAATAATTCAATAAATCAAGTTCACTTAATTAATTTATTCAGAACTAATAACGCCCAAATTGTCAACACGACATCGCTTTTAGTAGTAAAATTCAAGAATGCTCGTAAAAATATTTTCATTAAAAATATCGGATGAAGCGCAAATATCAAGGATATTCCACTAAATTCATGGAGTATAAGTCAAAATTTTAACCAACCGAGTATAATAAATGAATGAAATAACAAAAGAAATCACCACGCACGCGCAGATTAAGATGTATTAAAAGTTATTCCAAATGTAATAATAAATACGTAATAATAAAAATCTAACTGTGTCCTGTAAAACACACAAATGTGATATTCCAATAGAATAATAAAGATGTAATAATAAGAAGATTTTAACCAGTCCTGTAATAAAACACATGCATGTGATGTTCCAAACTAATAATAAAATAATAGAAGAATATCACCAAGTATAGGGGAATTCAGATATACAAAAGTTATTCCAATGTAATAAATAAAATGGAATAATATAAGGATTTCACCAAGTATAGGTATTCGTATATATAAAAGTCATGTATAGGGTATGCCACTTTTACAAAGTTATTCCAATGTAATAATAAAGAATGGAATAAATGTAAGTTCTCTTCATGAATAAAAAAAATAATAACCCCTTACGAAAGTACAACAAATAATATTCCCTACCTTAGAAAAAACTCAATATTGGAAAAGTGAAGAATGTAATACTTTTCTTTTCTCTCTCTATAGTTTCTCTCAGAGTTTCGGTTGAATTGTAAGAAATAATGAAGGAACGAGCTTTCTATTTATAGAAAACCGAGGGTGGCTCTTGGTCTTAACGAAGGGTCAAAATGACTTGGTAATATCAAGAGACAACTACTATTTCATGGGAAGGGTAATTAACCCTGGAACAATCAAGAAGGCGCTTAACTCTCGATAATATCAAGGGACAACTACTATTTCATGAAGGGGTAATTACTATCGACGAAGGTAATTACTATCGACGAAGGTAATTACTATGAAGAAGGAATTACTATCGACGAAGGTAAATACTATCGACGAAGGTAATTACTATTCACAAAGGTAATTACTATTCACAAAGGTAATTACTATCGATGAAGGTAAATACTATCGACGAATGTAATTACTATTCACAAAGGTAATTACTATTCACAAAGGTAATTACTATCGACGAAGGTAAATACTATCGACGAAGGTAATTACTATTCACAAAGGTAATTACTATTCACAAAGGTAATTACTATCGACGTAAGGGACTCTTAGATGATGACATATGGGCTCCCCATAAAATAATCAAACTTACCACAAACGCCTCATAATGTAATTCTTTATATACATCAAGGATTGAATAAATATTACCACAAATCATTTTATTTTTAATCAAGACATATTTAATCTTTCAACAATTATTAATCATTTATAACTTGTCGCCTCAATTAATAATTTAATACTATAACATATTATATGTGATGATATCGTGACAATAATTGAATCAATAATATAAGAGATATGATGCAAAGAATTATCGTAGTAATAATCGAGCATAGTTGAGTGACTTCTCACGTAAGCATCAATAATCAATATCGTGTGCTCTTATACAACTATGCCAGACATCGCATTTTTTTACTACCGTAGTTCAACAGTTTTATTTCAGAATAACCTCTCCAGTTAGTTATTTTTATAGAAAAATAATTTTGTCGTTTTAACTACGATAATACTTCCGTTGTGGGGTCCATTAATGATTGAGCCGTCGTCATTTAATATTCCCCGACAAAAAGAATATTCCCCACCAAACTAATATTTTATAACAACTTGCTTACTTTGCAAAATTTATAAATATTACCCACAACTATAACATTATATCAAATTTATTCCATAATATTCAAAAATAATATTTATAGAAAATTCATCTTTATTTATAAAAGTCGGGTCTTACATTTAATAATTCTGTTTTATTATATATATATTTATTAAATAATACTATATATTACGGAATACAATTATATCCCATACAACTGAAGGCCACTCAACCTCTGGGTTAACAGTAACTGATTCTAACAAGAAATCCCTATGTGGTGGCTGTTTTGATACAAGTTGGCAGAGGCAGTCCTAACTGTGATGAAAAGGAGATCAGAAAGCCGATGGACCAAATGCATAACATTCGGTGGTGACACCCTAATCCTTAACAAGTTGAATCATTTTTTGCCAATTCTTCTACCTCCAAAAACTAGAACACATCTCTTCACTACAAACCCTTTACATGTTTGGATCCTAAGTTTCACTAACGCAATCGACAATATCGAAATACTCCAACAAAATGGGTATGGGAACTCTTCTTCCTAATGTCATCATCTCCATCAATTTCTTCAAAACCCATGAGCATTCACATATAAACATGACTACAAAAACCTAGATTTAACAAAATTGAGCTTACCAAATCGCGATCAAGAGCTTAATTGATAGCTTTTAGAAGCTAAAGATAGACGAAGCGCTCCACGAATCGTAGTCCATGTTTTGAAATTGAACATCTTTGGGATCAAAATCAGTTAGGGTTCCAACAAATTAAATTAGAAATTGATCTTTCGAGTTGTGGATTAAAACCCCCTTATAAGAATAAGAAAAATTATAGAGGAGAGAATTGGGGATTGTGGTTTGAGGAGTGAGAAATGAGAGAAAGAGGACGCACGGTTTGAGGAGTGAGAAATGAGAGAGATGATTGTGGTTTGAGGAAGAAGAAGGGGAGGACATTTACCATCTTTTTGGCCAAATTCTGATCCTTCACGCATGAGGGAGTTAAGTTGGATGGAAAATGACGCTTTCACTTCAACTCAAAAAATCGGGAGTTTAAATATAAAGACTACTGGTGATTAAGTGGAAAAACCCCAAATCTATGCGGTGGTCGAACTTTACTTTCTAAACTAATCCAAAACTATTAATAAGTGATTGAATTTTTTATACACCTCAAATTATTACATGTGTTCGATGTGGGACCAAAGCGTTAGTAAAATTTTAAATTAAAAGTAGTATATAATTAAATGTTAGTGAATTAGCTATAAACTAATTTAATAAGAGAAGTGTACAATCAATAATATAATAAAAAACGAAATTTATATGAATTTACTTAGTTGTAGAAACAAATTATTTTACAAATTTCTATTTAATGATGTTGATGCTTTCACTTACTTATTTATAAAAATGTAAAAAAATGGTAAACTATATAAATTAAAAGTTATATTATTTATAAATTTTATTATTTTCGAACATTAAATCAATCACATTAATTTTAATTTTTTAAAAAAAATCAAATTGACTTCTTATGATTAATGTTGATCATAAATTTCAGGACAAAGGGAATATATTATTAGATTTAATATAGTTATACATCATAATTTGGTAAAATTTTAAGTTCTATTGAACTTTAGTTTAATTAAGACAATAATTTAGTATCGAAATTAATGATTAAAATTAATATAATTAAATAGAGTACTTCATTAGCTAAAATGTCAAGTGTTAATAAATTTTAATTTAGTTGTAAAATTAATTTAATAAGGAAAGTTTAGAATCATCAATATAACAATTTTTTATATGAACTGATTTAATTTTAAACAATACAATTAAACTATCCAAATTAAAAGAATTAATAATTAGAAGATTTACTATTTGTCAAACGTTAAAAATGAAGTTTGAATTTAAAACATTTAAATATAAATGTTGATTTTATATTTTGAGCCAGAGGGAGTATATTATTAGAATTAATACAATTATAATTCAAAATTTGATAAAATTTGAAGTTCTAATATTTTAATTAATTAAAACATTAATTTAGTAAGAAAATTTATGACTAAAACTAATATATATTTAAACAGTATACATGATATGTTAAAAATTAAATGCTAATAAATGTTAATTTAATTAGAAAATTAATTTAATAAAAGAAATGCATAATAAAAAATATAATAAAATCACGTGAGATATGATCAGATTTCAAGTATTAATTAATTTAATTTAATTTAAAAACTAATATACTATGAAAACTGCAGCATTAAAACCAAAGTTGAAGTATATATTATATCCATATCCATATCCAAATTAAAATTAATTTTTTGCTTTTGATAATATAAATTTTAAATGCTAATAAATTTTAATTTAATTAGGAAATTAATTTAATAAAAGAAGTGAATAATCAAGAACATACTATTTTAGGTCGTCCCAATTTAAATATCTACTTATCTTAAATAATCTTTTTGTAATAATAATTTATTTATAATATCCTTAATATTAATTATCAATTTTTATTCTCCATGCATATTTATGGATCGATCGTCACTAGTCATGTGCATAAAATCATAAAATTAAATAAGAATTTAAATATGAATAATTTTATAATTTTATTATTTTCCTAGAACCTGTTAAGGGGATGACTTATTTTTAAATGATTTATAAGTTAAAATTTAAAATGATTTATAAATCATTTTAAGTGCTAACTTATAAACAAAAGTGTTTGGCACCTTTTGATTTATAAGTTAGAAATTAAGTTAAAATAATGTGAATATGTTTGACTAAAATGACTTATAAATTAAAATAAAATATAAAACTAATAAAATAAAGGCAAAAAGCGGTTTTATATTTGGTCAAATTTATTTATTTTAAAATGATATATAAATTATTTTTTAATAAGTCATAATTTATTACTTATCAAAAATGACTTATAAGTAAAAATAAATGTTAAAAAAAATCAAGACTCAACTAAAATTTTTATCATGGTAAAAAATCAACAAGATTATCTTGGTATCAAAAAAGTAATAAAATCGCCTGATATGATCAAGTATTAATAATTTTAATTTAATTTAAAAACTAATACTAAGAATAGTGCAGCATTAAAACCAAAATTGAAATCCATATCCATATCCATATCCATATCCAAATTAAATTTTTGCTTTTGAGTGTATATATAGTAGATGTAGAGCTACAAAATTGATAGTAGAATTTATGTCCTAAAAGTAACCAATCAAACATGGACACGTTCACCTTTTTCTAGATGAACTTCCCGCCCTTTTGCAGCTCCAGGTTTGTACTTCCTAAACAACTCACTTCCGAAACAAACTAGAAGTACAGTTGTTTTTTTTTTTTTTGGTCTTTTGTGCATCCTTTTGCACACTGAGCTTTAATTAAATTTGGCCATTTGGGTCAGTGCCTCACATAAGATTGTACTTTATTCAGCAAACGTTGTACCTCTGTGATGTTTTTTCTCACAAAGATGTCACTACCTTAAATGTGGGTTCTTTTTAATTTAATTATTTTATTTTATTATTTTGTCTAATAAAGGAAAAATGGGTGTTTTTTAGCTACTAATAAAGTACTAGTAGTAGTCCCATATAAAGGGTGTTCTAATGTCAGTGACACCAGTATAGTCAGAAATTCTTGTGTTTTGGGGTTCTTCATTTGAAGAACTTATTTGGGAAACTAGGGCTTCATATCAGCCTTTCAGGTTTGGTTAAATTTAGAATTGTTTTGTGTTATTTTTCCTGTTCTATTTCTTTTGCATGCTTCTTATTAATAATGTTCCATCTTTGAATTTACAAATTAGGGTGAAAAGAGTTGTCAAAGTTAATGGGTTTTGCATGTTGTCTGTAGATCAATAATTAGAAGGTTTTGGGTTTTCCTTGTATTTCAAATTTTTAGTGTTTGTATGATACAACATTCAGTTTTTGGTATTTGGGTTTTTCTGCTTATGGGTTTTTCTTTTTGAGATTCAGGTAATTTTTGTGGGTTCTATTTGTTTAGTTCATAGCTACTGTTTGTTTTTCTATATATCACAGGTCAAATTCTCATATGTCTGATTGATGGGATGGAATGTATTTTGAAAGCTCTCATTTGTTGTTAATTATGTTTTTGAGGGTAATTAGGTCTGTTAGCAGATTATTAGGGCTTAGGGTATCCGAAGGGGTTCAAATTTTATGAAAGTTTTTGGGCTTGAAATCCTTTCTGTAGTGGCTACTTTTTGTCAGTTTTTATAGGTGGGAGCTATGGGTTTTGCTCTTAAATGGAGTAAGGGTTATTCAATAAATATTTGATTTTAAGGGTTTGTAGGGTATGGGAAGAGTATCTAAAGTAGGATTTTGTTCGATTTAAGTTTAATAGTGCTATGGTTCTTTGATTTGTGTAAAGTGTTTTGTGACTATGTGTATGATCTTGCAGGATTCAGATTCTGGTACTCGTTTGTTTGGGTAGTATTAAAGCATTCAAATTAAGGCTTGAAGCCTGGGAACTCACTATAGAGGAATGGATGAGAAAGTGCTGGCTAAGGGAAAGAAGAAGATGAAAACTTCGGAGATTATTGTTTATAAACGCAGGAGTAAAACTTTATCCATGGTTGAAAAACCACAAGATGGGGTTGAAGCGGGGAGAGGTAAGAAGGCTGTGGTGACAAAGTTTGTTTCAGAGGAGCATAATGCAGATGATGTAAGTACCCCTCTCAAGAAAAAGCGGAGCGCAGACAAGGAAATTGCTCAAGCATTTCAATCTTCGGCAGACAGAAGTTTGTCTAAACTCCGAAAGAGGAAGGAGGTACCTTCCTTTCGACAGGTCGAGTTGGACGAGCATGATGGTGAAAAAATTGTGGGGATGAGGGTAAAGGTCTACTGGTCCGGATCAAAGAAATGGTTTGTTGGAAGAATCAACTCCTTTGATACTCAGAAGGGTACACACAAGATTCATTATGATGATGGTGATAAAGAGGAGTTGGACCTGGGATTAGAGAGGTTCGAACTTGAAATAAAGCCAAGTGATGGTTTTAAAGAACAAAATGAATCCCGCTCCAAGAAGAAAGTAAAGGGACGTGATGTTGACAAACTCATTTCAGAACTGTCTACGGAGGTCTCTGCTAAGAAGGATCAGAAACAAATACGAAAATCCTCAAAGCCCAGGAAGACCAAAAAAACAAAGGTTGCTGAAGAAATTTTTTCAAAGTCTCAAGTGATACAAAATACTAATGACAAGAAGACTGAGGGCCTGATACTGGAAACGGTAGCGAATGTGCTTCCTAAAAAAGTCAATAGGGCAGTAAGTGATGAGGGCCAGAATGTTGGTGTTCATGCTAGTGCTGGAGAGGAGCATGCCGAAGCTACTTTGGCTGAAATAGCTAAGAAAGTTGAGAAGCATTCAAAACGGCGCTTGAAAACTATGTCCAATTATGGAAAGCCAAAATTGGATTCAAATGAACGTGAAGAGAAAGAAATTGCCATAAATGCCATAATTGATGGTACTGGTGAAGTTTCTACTGATTTTCTAACTAAGCCCGAGTGTGATGTTCAAGAAGAAATTCACCAGGATAATGATTCTGCAAGAGATATGGTGGGAGTGAAAGAGAGTATTGCTGGCGGAATCGTTATAACAAGTTCTTATGGTATGCCGCAGCCGGTTGATAACCAAAGTGAAGCCGATGAGACTCGGATGGGTTGAATCACCCGAAAAGGTTAAAATAGAGGGTCAGGTGCAGAAATTGTAGACTTTTAGCAGAAGAAAGGAGGCGTAGGAGATGGTTAAAATGAAGTGAGTATAATTTTGTTGAGAAATTTATAGTTAAATACTTTAAAATGCTATGCTTGTATAGTTATCCACAAGCATTTCTTACTGTAAGGAACTCATCTTTGTTTTGGTATGGTGGAGATAGCCTCTCTATATATGATATTATGTGTTGTTTTTTTTGAGCAGCATCATCATTTGTTCCTTTCGAAAATGTTGATTTTGTAATTGTTTCCAATCGGCAGACTTCTTGCTTTTATTATGCATCTTTGATTATTGTTTTTAGTTGTCCTAATATTGCTATGTTGAGGAAAAACTGTTTCCATTAGATTATTGTCAAGCTAGATGTGGCATTTGTTAAAATCGTGGCATTGGATTTTGTCTTCTCTAGATTGTGCCATCCTGCGTGCATAACTTAATTTTAGGGAGTGCCACTTCAACATGGATTGATTTACAGTAATAGGTTTCTGACAGTTTACTGATCATCAATGTTTTAGGTTTATAACTGCTTACACTCCCCACTACCAAACATTAAGACAACATAGTTGGCGTTGGGAATCATTTTCATTGGATTCATTATCTTTTCTGGTTCAGCTATTAGTATTACTTTTATTGTTGAGCAAAATGCCAAATTTCCTTTCCAATGATATATAAGCACTCACGCCGTCTGTGGAAATCAAACCACAAGCATGTGGTTAAAAGCCACACGCTCTACCAGTTGAAGTATATTCATACAACCAGAAAAAAGGAAAAGGAAGTTATATATGCAATAAATTTTGGTCAAGGCCACTAATGCAAAAGAAGTGTTTATTCTCTATCGCCTTGGATCTGCTACACAATGTTTCTTTGTCTGGGTTTGCAGTTTGCACTATCTATTAATGCGGATCTCCATTTACTGCATTGTTTTTCTTTTTATGATTCTTGTAAACTTTACTTATTGAATGATCTCTTGCCGATGGATAGAAATAAATGAAAGTGTTCTGTATTAATTTTCTCCAGCTTTGTCTTTCACTTCATGTAGCTTTGACTTCTCAGAAATTCATTCTTTGAATCTTTTGTTTTGTTTGTTTCCAACCTTTAAACCCTAGCCGTTCCCCATTCTATCCCTCAACGAAAATTAATTTATCTCCATATAAGGCATGTTTATACTAATTGGAAATTCAGCCAAGACACTTCATGTTGGATTCACTATATTTTCTGGGTCTGATATTTTTTTTACTTATAAGCAGAATATATCATTTTTTCAATTAAAATATAAACACTACGCACTGTGTGGCAATTGAGACCACGTGGTTAAAAGCCACGCGCTCTATCAGCTGAGCTAAGATGGCTTGTTTTGATTGTTGTTATTACTCTGAACTATATGTATCAGAATTTAGTATTTGGTAAATCATAACGTTAAACATGAAACAATTAACTTCTCAAATCCTTGACGCTAAGATTATACCTCATACACAAGAACGAGCTTATTAGTCTCTCTGCGGTGGTTCCTTGAACAGTATTGTTGTTTTACATTTTAAAAATGTTGTCTCTGCAACTCTATTTAATAGGCAGATATCTTCTTTATATTAAGCATCTTCTTTTAGTAGTTTCTAGCTGTCTTGATACTGATAAATAGGGAAAACACCGCTTCCATTAAATTGTTGTCATGCTAGTCTCATCATGTGATTTCCTTCTCAAATTACAGAATTAAGATTATTTGTATGCTACGACCGCAAGAGTTTGGTTATTGTATTTTGAACTTAGCTATTCATTGGTATAACCATGGTTACCAGGAATATGGATCGCAGAACGAAATCGGGTACAAGGAACACTATATTGGTGAAATCCAAAAAGTATATATGTTCCCGTACCACAATTTGGAATGCGAAACAATAGGTCCCGATTAGTAAATCCCAGGGTGGATAGGGTTCCCCGGTAACCTTTCATATAACTATAGCATTATAGTTGCTTCTTCAACATTTAGGGCTAAAGGATTCCAGCAGAACTATCATAACATAAATTCTAGGCTTCCTAAATTTGATTGTTCCCTGGCAAAGGGAAACAGGGAGAAATATTAGTTTCATCATGATGAGTTTGTCATCTCTATGCCTGTGAGTTTTAAGGAGAGAAAGAAAAAAAAATTTATAAAGAAGATAATATAAGAGAAGAGAATAGAGAATTACCTACTTTCCAGAGACGCTTTTAGGGTTAGGAGTTGGACAAGGTTGAGCAGCTTATGTTGACTTCGGGAGAGTTTGGACAGCGCTTGATCATGAGGATGTCATGTGTTGAAAAGGTCACTGCAGTGGAAATTCCTTACGGTTGAAAGGGTTCTTCTTTCCCATGGCGGGGTATTTGGAAAGTGGGGGTGCCTAATAAGATGGCTTTTTTCGCATGAACAACTTCGCTTTTAGGCATTTTCGGTTTTGACACAAGATTCCTTGTGGAGGAGGGGGAAGATTTTGTTGTTACATGTATCGGAAGGATTAAGAGTTCACGAATCATCTGCTGTTACATTGGAAGTTTGTCACCCAGTTGTGGTCCATGGTGTTCTCCCTTTGGGGGATGAGTTGAGTTATGCTCTCTTCTGTGGTAGAGGTTTAGGGGCCTTGGGAGGGGGGGTTAGAGTTCTAAAAGGAGGTGTACCCAAATGGTGTATGCTTCCTTACTATCTATGGTGGGTGCTTTGGAGGGAACAAAAATGTAGATATTTCGAAGAAAGGGAATGATGCATTGTGCATATCAAATGGGGTTCTTATTTTTGGAACTTATATTCTTTTGGCTTTGTCGGTTTGCCTATTGCTTTTGTTACTTCTTGATGCAGTTTAGCTTAGGGACATGATGTAGGTTGTGTCTTGGTGATACGGGGTTCTGTATATGAGTGGCACCTCCTTGGTGCCACTATGGTGAATACTACTTTTTTACTTATTATATATAGAGAGAGAATGAAGAATAAGGAGAGAAATTTTAGGAGAGAAGAGCAGAAAAAGTAATTGTCAGTATGTTTTCTTGGGCGTTTAATTGGAGAAAGTTGGTTGAACTCTTGAAGCTTTTAATTTATAAAGAAAAAAGTGGAAAGGACATAGTGGTTGTATTTCCCGTTTTCACTCTTGTAAATTGCATACTGCATGGTTATCATAAATCCCTTGAATTTCCATCCAGTTTTCACTCTTTCTAGATTGCATACAGTATAGTTGTCATAAATCTCTAGACAATTTTTGTTAAAGTTTATGCTACTCTTTTCCTTCGTGAAAGTTAGTTTATCTTCAATTTCAAAGGCATGCTTATACTAATAGTAAATTCATATTCATTAAAAAATATTGTCAGAAGTCAGTTGACTCTCATATTCGGAAAGTTGGTGTACTTCCCAGTTTTCACTCTTTCTAAATTGCTACTGGATGGTTGTCATAAATCTCTACAATTTCCTTTAAAGTTTATGCTACTCCATCCCTAGGTGAAAATTAATTTATCTGCATGAAAAAATTAACTTCTCAAATCCTTGAAGCTAAGATTTGACCTCATACACAAGAAAGTCATCTATTCTCATTTTCTTTGTTTTATCTGGAGCTCATGAAGCTCTGACTTCATTCTTCTTTATTATGTTTCTAGTTTCTCCACCACAAAATTCTCTACCAGTATTTATGCTCCTCCACTGAAACTTGGATGGATTGAATCATAGTGTTGATGAGACTCAATCCTGCTCTAGATGATTATATATATTGGTTCATTGAACAGTATTGTTGTTAAACCTTTTAAAAATGTTATCCTTGCAATTCTTTTTTTCAGAGGCAGACATCTTCGTTTCATTAAGCATCTTCATTTATTAGTTTCTAGCTGTCCTGATACTGATAATGTGGGGAAAACACCGCTTCTATTAATTATTTTCATACTATACACGTCATATTTCCTTCTCAAATTACAGAATTTAGGTTATTTGTATGCTACGAGCTCGACAGTTTTGTTATTATATTTTGAACTCGGCTAGTCATTGGTATAACTATAGGATTATAATTGCTTCTTCAACGTTTAGCTAAACAATTCATGCAGAACTATCATAACATTAATGTTAGGCTGCTTTGATTGTTCTCTAGCAAAGGGGGAAACAGGGAGAAATATTAGTTGCATCATGATGATGAGTTTGTCATCTCTATGATTGTGAGTATTAAAGGGAGAGGAAAGAAGAAAAAGTTCATCAAGATAAGGGAAGAGAATGGAGAACTATTTGCCAGAAACACTTTCCGGGTTGGGAGTTGGAGAACAGCCCGTGGTCATGAGGATGTAATATGGTGGGAAGGTCACAGCAGTGTAAGTTCTATGTCAAATCCTATTATAAGTTCTTGCGGTCGAGAGGGTTCTTTTTTTCCCATGGGCGGGGTATTTGGAAAGTGGGGTGCCTAATAAGGTGGTTTTTTTTGACATGAACAGCAGCACTTTTAGACATTTTGTAGTTTTGACACAGGATTACTTGTGCAGGAGGAAGCTTTTGGTGAACAGGTATTACATGTTTCGGAAGGATCAAGGGTTCACCACAACCATCTGCTATTAGATTGTGAGTTTGTCACCCGGTTGTGGTCCATGGTATTCTCCCTTTGGGGGATGCATTGAGTTATGATTGCTTCTGTGGTAGAGGTTTAATGGGCTTTTGGGGGGTGGAGGGGTGGGTAGGGTTCTAAAAAGGAGGAATGCCAAATGGGGTATGTTTCCTCACTATTTATGGTTGGTGAGGGAACAAAAAAGAGGAAAGGAATGCTGCATTGTGCATATCAAATGGAGTACTTATTTTTGGGGCTTTTATTCTTTTTGTAAAATGAGTTGTTTGTTGGTTTTGTCACTGCTTTTGTTGACTTCTTGACACAGTTTAGCCTAGGGACATGATGTAGGTTGTGTCTTGGTGAAGCGGGATTTTATATATGGGTGACACTGGCAAACCCTTGGTGCCTCTATGGTGAATACTGTTTTTTTACTTGTTATAGGGAGAGAGAGAATGGAGAATAGGGAGAGAGAGTTTAGGAGAGGAGCAGAAAAAGTAATTGTCAGTCTGTTTTCTAGGGTGTTTAACATGAGAAAGTTGGTTGAACTCTTGCTGCTTGTAAGTTAAAAAGTAAAATGGAAAGGAGATGAGGCATGGGTGTACTTGCCAGTTTTCACTCTTTGTAAATTGCATACTGTATAGTTCTCATAAAAATCTCTAGAACTTTTATTAAAGTTTATGCTACTCTATCCCCTGTGAAAGTTAATTTATCTGCATACAAGGCATGCTTATACAAATAGGAAATTCAGCAAAGACACTTATGTTGGATTTGTTATATTTTTTAGGTCTGAAATTACTTTTATTTATAAGCGGAATATCGTTTTTTTAATTAAAGATCTAAACACTATGCCGTCTTTAGGAATCGAGACCACGTGGCGTGTTCTACCATCTGAGCTAAGACAGCTTGTTTCAATTTTTGTTATAACCGTGAAGTCTCAACTATATGTATCAGAATTTAGTTTTGTGGTAAATCATAACCTTAAACATGACACAGTAGACTTGTCAAAACCTTGAAGCTAAGATTTTACCTACACTAAGGAAGCTATATGTTCTCATTTCTCAGTTTCGTCTAGAGATCATGAAGCTTGAACTTCATTCTTCTACTTATCCTTTTCATCATTCCACTTTGGCTTTTCATTATTGGCAAAGAATATATATATGAGGATGCTAGTAATTTATATTGGTACTGCTCTTAAATATATGCAAGAATGTATAGGGGATATGCAAGTAATTTAAGTGAAGCCGTTAGCCGTTTCTACCTGCTGCATAATGATTCTTTGTCTGGATTTGTCGATCACCATTCATTGGATTCTTTTTCCTTGTATGATACAATTTGTAATCTTTGCTTATGGAATGATATTTACTCACGATTTTCCTTGATTGATTTTAGTAGAGGTTGCACTTAAACAAGATGTCACTTGCTGCATGGTTCCTTGAAACATATTGTATGCAACATTTAAAAGGTGTTCAACTCTTCTTTTCTGGTGCTGCCATTACGCCGCCACGCCGTCTGTGGTTGCATTCTTCTCTGGTGCAGCCGTCTGTGGTAATCAAGCCAGGCTGAGCTATTTATGAATTTCATAATCTTTTTTCCTCAAGACCCAAGTTTATTCTCTCTCTGCATCTTCTGTTTTTAGTCTTGCCACTTACTAAAATGTCTATCATTGATTCAAAAGCAAATACCACTGGTTCATGCATCCGACACCGGCCAGGTTTGGTGCAAATTACCATCTCTAGTTAAAATATTAAAAAATCCTCCTCCTAGAGATCCCCCAGACCCCAACCACTTAATAGTAAAAACTTGGAAGTTTTATTTAGTCACCTGTCAGTAACTGACTAGGTAAAGACTCAATGACAAATTAACAATACAAATCAAAAAAAGTATTGTTTTAAACATTTTACAAACACTTTTATACTTTTCATCATTGATTTCAAATAATAAAAAGAGTAAGATAAAGCATTATTTTTAACCCTTATATATATTTTTCAAATAGTCAAAAAGAAAAGAAAAGGGAACAACATAACTTGCTTAAACTTGTAGATAGAAGAGTAATGTAACTGATCCACTATTCACTCAGACAGAGTGAACCAAATATATGACTGTAGAGAGGCTTAGCACCAGTGTTCTAAAAGTCGCTAGTCGGTACCAGGTCGGTTGGCTACCGACTAGAGACTAGAGGATTAATCGGCTAGTCGGATTTTCAATTATTTTTTAAAAATATATATTATCCTTCCTCCTTCATAAGTTATGAGTAAGTAGAATAACATAAATAACACAAATCATCAAATAAAAACATGAAAACTAAGTAAAACCAAATAGTTTGACACTCTAAATTCAAAACCAATTAACCAAATGAAACTAAGTAGCACAAAATCAATAGTCAATCACTCCTCTTCTTCATATCACTCCAAGACTTGCTCTCCATCGGACTCAAACTCATAATCCTCATCTTCCTCTTCGTTGTCATCATCTTCCGACATAAACTCGTCTTCATCTAGTTCTCGCACATTTATACCACTTCTTCTAGGTAGAAGGACCTCATCCGCTCCCATTTTTCCCGATTTTTCTCAACTTTTTTCGATTTTCTCCGACTTGTTCCGATTTTTTGATTTACTCCGACTGGACGACTTACCCGACTGGGCGATTTTTCCGACTAGTCGCCGACTAGAGCCCGACTAAGTCGGCCAGCGACTAAATCAAAGGACTAGGCCCTAGTCGAATCGTTGAGGCTCCGATCCCGACTTAGTCGCCGACTAGGCCGACTTTTAGAACACTGCTTAGTACAAAACAAGGAATAGTAATGAACCTAAAACCAACTTGAACAAGGAAATAGTAATTTTCAGTTATTCAGTCTTTGAGAGAGACTCCATAATCAAGTTAGCATATTCATTGTTCAACTCCAGAAACTATGAATAGTAGGCAAACACAAATGTTGTTTTTAACTTTCTCAGGGCATATATATATATATATATATATATATATATATATATATATATATATATATATATATATATATATATACCAACTAAATGATAAAATTAATATTCATTTTGTGCCAAAGTTGTGAGGATCATAATGGAACTACCCGATGAATGAACTACTAGTTCTTGTCAAACTGTAGTGAATAATCCTCAAATATCTTTCGGATGCAAAGGCTTCCTGTAAAATTGTAACAGGAGCGAAGAACAGACCACGCTAATGGAAGAAGCAGCCATGCAAGCCCCAGCAAGCCAAGGGGGTAAGCGAATACCAGTAAATGGGAATAAGATTCCAGCAGCAATTGGCATGCCAAGTATGTTGTAGCCAAGTGCCCAGACATAGTTGAGGCGTATACGGGAAATTGTCTTCCTGGAAAGATCTATTGCCGTGATTACATCTTCCAAGTTGCTCTTAATTAACACTATATCAGCTGCTTCTATTGCTACATCTGTTCCTGCGCCTATTGCCAAGCCAACATCAGCTGCAACTAGCGCTGGCGAGTCGTTTATTCCATCTCCTACCATTGCTACAGTAATTCCTTTCATCTGCATCACAGTTCAGTTCTAATTATCAAAAGGCCACGTCAACGACATTACATTTGCTATAAATCTACCAGCAGACAAAGGATGACAGTTACCTACTCCCTCAGTTCCATAACAATAGACTTTTTAGAAGGAAAAATTTGTACCAATTTACTTGTCGTTTGCAACTCTAGGAGAATAGATTATGTACTTTCCAACCCTAGAGTCTCACTTTTCAATAAATTCTCTCACTTGTATTAGTAGTTCCGGATTTCCCATAAAGGGTAGTGATGAAATTTGATTATCAAGTGATAGTATTAAATGACTTTCTTAATCCATGTGCATGAAGTTAAAACAACTATTATTAGGGAATACTTAATTAATTACGAATTTTAGAATGTGATCAAGATGACTTGTGTAGTATTCCAATACAGATGCTCTAAATTTCAATATTGTTTCCGTATTTCAATTCTTCAGTTTCTTCTACACTAGATTTTCAATCTACGAACTACAATACTGCAAACTAGTATTCATAACAGTGAAAAGTTGAAACTTTGCAAACAACTTAGCAGACTATATAGTAATATGTAGTAATTAGATTACCTGCAATTCTTTTATCCGATCTGCTTTTCCCAGTGGATCTGTCTCAGCAAACACCTTCTGAATTCCAACTTCATTTGCTATTGCAGTTGCTGTTGCCCAGTTATCACCAGTCACCATTATACTCGAGATGTTCATAGAGTGAAGGAAAGATATGACAGATGCAGCCTCTGGCTTCACTGGATCAGTCACAGCAAAAGCACCAGCGACCCTCCCGTCAATGGAAACTAGAATGCAAGTACGAGCCAATTGCTCATTATCTGTAACGTAGGCTTCAATCTCAGGACCAACTGGGACATTACAAGCCCACATGAGCCTCTTGTTTCCAACCAAGACAGTTCTCTCTCCAACTTTTCCCCCAACTCCAGCTCCTGGATGCACCTCAAAGTCCTTCACCTCGGTGGTATATTCAGTTTGAGATCCATGCTTCTGGCACAATTTCTTAGCATGCTCAACTACAGCTTTTGCTATTGGGTGCTCACTATTTGCCTGGAAATATGATTTAAGAACATTATGCATCCACGTGCTCATATCAGAATATTACAGAACTATACAAACTTTTTCAGTAGCTGATATTCATCTTTTATACAGCAACATCAACAAAAGGCTATTGTGTGTTAATTCTGTATTAACATGTTCTATGCTATAGTAGTCGTTGTATACTACTTGAGATGCACACACATTTCTTGCTGTATCTGCATCTCTTAATTATACCAACAGATTCATCATCGGTAGATATGCTGCTAGTTTTCCTGCATGCATGATCTCAAACTTCTGCTTCCAAGTTCCAAACTCTTATTATTAGTGCTTCCAGGCTCTTTCCGCAGCAAATTTTCATTAGCTCTAGCAATCTGGATTATGTTCTTACTCAAACTTTTAAGCAATACAACATTACTCCAAGAAGAACTCACCTCTGCAGCGATAGCAATCTTGCAGAATTCCTCCATTGAGAATTTTGAGAAGAGCACAGCACTAACAACTGTTGGTTTTCCAGCTGTCAATGTTCCAGTTTTATCAAAGACAACAGTTTTCACCTACAAGTTGATATATCGATGCAATAAGAACTTAAGATGAAACTGTAAACTAACTTATGTAACAGAAAATGAATCACAACTCACAAGGCATTGTCCCAATTGTATTTTGTAATTAAGAGAAGAGAAAGGCTACGTTACACGGACTCTTCACTTTGCCCTAAAGTACCCGTATCTGACCCTCGGCGCTTGGACAAGGGTATGGATATTAAACAGTAGACAATTCATTTTAGAGTAAAAAATTGGCAAAATTGAGGGGTACCTGTGTCGAACTCTTCAAAATACTGCATCCAACTAGACACTATATCCTAGCCCGTGCAACATAAGAGAAGGGGGGACAAAAGAAAGTCCAATAATTCCTGTTTAACTAGCCATTTATCATTATTCTGGTAGTGAAAGATTGCTTGTATAGATAGCATGCTCATACAAACAAGAACAAATACAACTTAGTTCATTTTGATGCTACACCCCTCTAACTTTCCTGCAAGATCTACACTTGGAGAAACTCACTGTTTGTTGAGTTCCTATTGGCTTGCCAAATTTTAAGTTAATATGAGATCTATAGTTGTCTCATCATATAAATTTTTGTGCAAAATAATTTAAACAAGTACATTATTTTTAGTCTGTGGATTAGTTTGCTAGTATAGAAGCCACAGGAGATTCAGTAAACATAACTAACGTAGCAGGATATTTCTCATTCATCAATAACACTAATAAACGAACTCATGATCCAACTCACAAAATATGGATAGATGGTGATTGCATTAAGGCTACAGATCACACAAAGTAAGGATGTAAAACAAAAGATTAGAGGAACAGAGAAAGAGAACATTGTTTTGTTAATTGGGTCTCAGACTCACAGTATATATATATATATATATATAATTCCGAAGGATATGACTGAAACCTGAAGGACATAAATGTTTAATATAAACAGTTACGACTATTTGTAAAGGATGCCATTAAATTTGATTAAAATCTAATCAGTTATAAAAAAAATGCTAAATCGGTAGTAAATTGCGTTTTGGTACAAATGTTCCAAAACATGGTGCACTTCCGTTCCTAAACAGCAAATGTGGCGATCCAAAAAGATTCCCCTGTTTACTTAAACTTCTATTGCACGAGAATGATTACAACTTTACTTTATGACTTATAAATGATGAATATTCTTTTATATTGTTATAAAACCTTTGCAAAGTATAGAAATATACTCTTATAATTGCTGCATAAATTTAGAGAGAATAAACAAGAGAAAAAGGAGAGAGAGAAACTTTCAGAGAAGTTCTTTAGAGAGAAAATTCTTTTAGAGAAAATCTTCACTATCTTTCCTTCAATATAAGTTCCTTTATATAGGCAAGGGGAAAGTTCACGGGGGGAGGAGAGGAAGGAAGAAGCAGGAAGCAAGAGGGAAAAAGGAAAGGAAAAGACACGGTTCCCTCATAAGGAGGGAATCCAATGTTATAACACTTCCCCTGATTCCCTACGATAGAAGATTATGTCTCATTAAAAACCTTGTTAAGAAAACCCAGTGGGAAAAACTTAACGAAGGGAAAAAGAGTACATATCTTTTACATAAATATCTTAACTGACTGCCTCGTTAAAACCTTGTCAGGAAAAACCCATTGGGATAAAAACCGTGACTAAGGAAAAAGAGTACAGTCTTCCCCTCAAAAGGAATTCATTACTCCTTGAAGAAATGTTGTCATAAGTCTTTCAGTCGACACATTCCGATCCTTTTCCGAAGTTTTGTAAACGTTGCATTTGGTAGCGACTTTGTGAATAAGTGGGCTAAATTATCACATGATCGAATTTGATGCACATCTATATCACCATTCTTTTGTAGCTCATGTGTGAAGAAGAATTTAGGTGAAATGTGCTTTGTTTCTATCTCCTCGATGTACCCTCCTCTAAGTCGAAAGCAACGCATGCGGCGTTATCCTCATACAGAATTGTAGGAATGTCTTTGATTGATGGTAATCCACATGACTTTTGAATATGTTGAATAATTGATCTCAACCAAACACACTCTCTGCTTGCTTCATGTATAGCGAGAATTTCTGAGTGATTTGAAGATGTAGCTGTCATTGTTTGCTTTGTGGATTTCCAGGATATAGCTGTGTCACAATATGTAAATACATAATCTGTTTGTGATCTTCCATTGTGTGGATCTGATAAATATCCTGCATCGGCATATCCAACCAATTGTGACGTTGAATTTCTTGGATAAAATAACCCCGGATCTATACTTCCACGGAGGTATCTCAAAATGTGTTTGATCCCATCCCAATGTCTCTTAGTGGGAGAAGAAGCGTATCTTGCTAACAAGTTAACAAACAAAAGTAATATCGTGTCGTGTATACGGTTTGTAAGATACATAAGAGCACCTATCAGACTTAGGTATGGAACTTGAGTCCAAGAACTTCTTCCCCACTTTCTAGAGGCGAAATGGATCTTTATCAACTTCTAAAGATCGAACAACCATCGGGGTAGTCAAAGGATGAGCTTTATCCATATGAAAACGACTGAGAATCTTTTCAGCATATGTGGATTGATGAACAAAAATTCCAGATGCTAAGTGCTCCACTTGTATTCCCAAAATGCAATTTTGTCTTTCCAAGATCTTTCATTTCAAATTCATCTTTTAAATAAGTAGCAGCTTCTTGTGAGCTCTTCAGAGTACCTACAAGATTCAAATCATCCACATATACAAAGAATAATGGAAAATCCACTTTGTGATTTCTTAATAAAAAACACATGGACATACTTGATCATTTATATATCCATCTTTTATAAAATAATCACTAAGTCGATTATACCACATACTGACCAGATCGTTTCAAACCATACAATGAAAGCGCCAGAAACTTGATTGAATATATGTGGACGTGGCCTTTGTGATTCAAACCATTTTCAATCCTTCGTGGATTCTCAATTAAATCGACCGCTGAGTGAGCCATATAGGTATCTTTGTTACAACATCCATCGACGTGTTTCCAAACCTTCCACGGTTGCCATACCTATCGAATCGAAAAGCTTAAAAGTGACTCCATCCATTACCGGAGAAAGTATGTATCCCGATAATCAATACCGTGTTTTTGTGAAAACCCTTGAGCTACAAGTCGGGCTTTCAGATCTCACAATTTCATTTTTCTCATTTCGCTTTCAGACAAATACCCATTTGTTTCCAACCGGATTACGCCCACGGTGTTTGGACTCATTGGTCCAAAAACTTCTCTTTCAATAGAGATCAGAGCTCGGTTTGAATAAGATCTTTCCATTTTGGCCAATCTTTTCTTTTCCGACATTCTTCCACGTTTTGTGGTTCGGGATCCGTGTCGTGAATCAAAGTAATATCGATGCTATAGAGAAAGCAAATATGTCATCAATCGTGACTTTGTTTCGATCCCATATTTTCTCATCATGTACATAATTTATCGAGATCTCTTGGTGTTCATCTCTTATCCCTTCACCGAGATTTTGAACCTCTCCCGGGCTATTCCCACTCTTGGAATATGTGCTTCTTCCGGAGCGATTTGTGTACTCTTCCGGGGCTATTTCACTCTTGGAATAAGTGCTATACGAGTGGGTATTCTTCAGGATTCCCCTTATTTGCTTTTGATTTTCGTGGTACGTGTCTTTTGCACCAACCGGTCTTCCACGCTTCTGGCATGGTTTAAATTCTTCTATTACCTTATTCGTCAATTCTCCAGGAATTGATTTTTCAATAGGTATTTCTATCCTTGCTGGAGTATTCACTGCAGGTGTATGTGACTTTATCACTTTTCTAACATCATTTAATGCATCTGGCATTTGATTTTAATATTTTGTAAATGAATAATTCTTTGAACTTCAATTTCACATTGTCCTGTACGAGGATTAAGTGAGTTTAAATCTGATGCATTCCATGATATTTCAGAGGGTTTTTTATTTAAAATTTTCCCTCCTCCTAATGTTGGAAATACAGATTCATCAAAATGACAATCTACATAACGTGTAGTAAAAACATCTCCAGTTAAAGGTTCAAGATATCTGATAATAGAAGGAGAATCAAAACCAACATAAATACCTATTCTTCGTTGGGCTCCCATCTTAGTTCTTTGTGGAGGTGCAATTGGAACATATACTGCACTTCCAAAAATTCGAAAGTGTGATATGTTGGGTATCTGTCCAAGAACTAACTGTAGAGGAGAAAATTTATGAAGAATCGTTGGTCTTACTCGAATGATAGTCGCAAAGATTTAAGAATTGCATGACCCCAAACCGAGGTAGGTAAGTTAGCCCTTAACATTAATGGTCGATGCAATTAGTTGAAGTCTTTTTATTAAAGATTCAACTAAACCATTTTTGTATGAATATGAGGAACAAAATGTTCAATAGAGATTCCAATAGTCATACAAAAATCATTAAAAGTCATTGATGAAAATTATTTTGCGTTATCAAGTCGAATTGACTTGATTGAATGATCGTAGAAACCGAGGTAGGTAACTCGATTATTTGAGCAAGAAGTTTTGAGAAGGCAAAGTTTCGAGAAGAGAGAAGACAAACATGAGACCATCTAGTTGAAGCATCTATTAAAACCATGAAATATCGAAATGGGCCAGACAATGGTTGAATAGGTCCACAAATGTCTCCTTGAATTCTCTCTAGGAATTTTAGGGCTTCTTTATAAACTTTTACAGGAGATGGTCGAACAATTAGTTTTCCTCGAGAACACGCAGCACAAGGAAATTCACTACTAGGAAAAACCTTCTTATCTTTTAGAGGATGACCAGTAGAATTTTCAATAATACGATGCATCATAGAAGTACCTGGATGACCGAGTCTTTCATGCCAAAGCATAAGGGATTTGGGATCTATGATTTTTGGAATCATAACATTATGAGACTCAATTGCTCTAATTTTTATAGTATATAATCCAGAAGAAATTGAATGAAGTTTTTCTAAGATATTCTTTTTTTCAGAAATAGTAGAAGTAATGAGAAGATATTCATTATCATTCTCATTGGTTGTTTCAATGTGAAAACCATTTAGTCGAATATTTTTAAAACTAAGCAAATTTCTTCTTGATTTACTAGAATATAGAGCATTTTTGATAAAAACTTGTCTCATTTGGTAGCAAGAAACTAGCTTTTCCAAATCCCTCGATTAAATTTGATGTGCCAGAGATAGTTCCTATATTTCCCTCAGCTTTAATTAGTTGTGAAAAATATTTCTCATTTCGAAGGATTGTATGAGTTGTTGCACTGTCTGCTAAACATATATCCTCCATACCCATTAAAAAAATGGTCTGACACATATAAAAACATAAATAAGAAAAGTTACATTTCAAATATAATTTTATGGGTTAAGTTCAGATGACCACCTGGGGTTTGAGCGGTTTCCCACTTAACCACCTGTAGTCAGTAAACCTACATTTAAACACCCGACTTTTTGAGTAAAAGTGAAAACGTTACCTTTTCCATCCAAATTAACCATGCGTGCATTTCAGACGCCAAAAACGCGTAAAAAGGGGGTATAACAGAAAAAATATATATATATATATATATATATATATATATATATCTAAAATACCCTTCTTCTACCTGTTGGCTCTCCTCTTGTTCTCCCTTCAAACCCACTCTGTTATAGATGTGGAATCGAACGAAGACGCCTCAGAAATGCTCTTCGCCAAGAGACGATGCTGTTTCTGAATACCATACGCCTCAGAAATGCTCTTCATCTGAGATCGTCGCCGGTCCTAAGTGGAAAACCTTCATACGCCGATTTAATAGAAATAAGAGTGGATTGGGTGGAGGAGGTCATAATAAGAGTTCGAAATTCCAGTACGATCCTCTGAGTTACGCCCTCAATTTTGATGAAGGACCCTTGACAGAGGGAATTTGGAGGAAGGCGATGATTATCTGCTTTGAATTTCTCTTTCAAGACGCTTACTTGCCTCGATGCGTAATATGCTCTTCAGATCTGTTCTTCTTCTTTTTTCTCCTACTCCTTTAGATCTGCGTTCGAAGTGCAGCTCAAATCCATGTATATATGTATATATACATATATATTTGGTTCAATAGAAGGAAAATCGGAATAAACCAATTTAGGATTATGAAGGTAATTCCCCGAATTCTCATCTCAAATGTACATGCCAATAGTGATATGAAGGCAATCATAAATTGCAAATTCATGTCTGGGATAAATGATGACCACCTGTTTATTGGCATTGACCCGGGCATAAAATGTCCAACTAGATCTGGGGGCTTAAATATCCCCTGCACGTCTGTAAATCTCTATATGTTCTATATAGTTAATTCAAATACTAATATATAAAAATTATATATGTATTTAAAATTCTATCATCTTCTTAGTTTTTGGGCAAATTCTAGATCCAATGTTCCTATTCATTTTTGGGCGGACTGTATCCTCACAGCTACATATTTAATCAATAGACTTCCTAATTCTGTTTTACATGGGATCGGAGCCTGGGTTTTGAATTATGTACTAAATGGTGCAATTTTGTTGTTGTTTTTGAATTTCTATGTGAAAACGAAGAGAAATACAAGAGTACTTGGGTGCGGAAATTCCAAGTGAGCTTGGGGATCGAGTCACTTGTTTATTTGAATTTTTTGGAAATCACTTGAATGGTCAATTCCAAAGTCTTTGGAAAAGTTGAGTAATCTTTCTTAATCTTGATTTATCTACAAATAGTCGATTGGTGAAATTCCGGATGAATTGGGCAATATGGGTCAGTTGGTTTACTTGGTTTTGTCAAGCAATAATCTTTACGGTTTAATACGAGAGAAATACAAGAGTACTACTATTGGATTGATTTTCTCTCACTCTTGACTCTGTTAAATTCTTATCTTCACCTTCTCTACTTATCTTTCAAATTTCTACCAAAACCCATGTCAACAGAAAAAAGAAGAATGCTATATTGGTTGCTACCTTAGGAGAGATATCCATTAAACCTGACTGCAAAACCCTAAATGAAATCAGTTCAGAAGACTGTAAATTCTAGATTGATCTAATGAACAAGAAGACTATCAGAACATGGTTTGGTTTTCAATATATATATAAAGGGTAATTAAGTCTTTAGCCAAATAAAGTAACGGAGTTATGACAGAAAGCACTTTTTCACTTTAACTCAAAAAGTCGAGTGTTTAAATATAGGTTTACTGACTACAAGTGGTTAAGTGGGAAACCGCCCAAACCCCAGGTGGTCATCTGAACTTAACCCTAATTTTATTCATGAGAAACACATACCACATATAGAATGAAACTAATAATATTATACATGCAAGGTATTTAATTAAAACAAGAAATTAAACGATATCCCAAAAGATACTTTCAGAAGGTTCAGTAATATCAACAATCTTTTCCTTATTGTTGGTCATTGGTGGATCATCAACAATATTCAATTGATGATTAACAAAGTTTGTTTTTGCCTCCATTACTTTGTTCTTTTGAGACTCCTGGAATAAATTAGTCAGATGTCTCGGCGTACGACAGGTACGCAACCAATGCCCATTCATCCCACACCTAAAACAAACATCTGGTTTGTTCTTTTTCTGTGTTGCATTTTCTTTATTTTTACCCGACTCAGACACTTGCCACTTCTGGTGGCCTGAATTGTCGCGGTTCTGGAATTTGTTGTTACGATAGCCTCGTTTATTCTTTCTTCCCCAAGGCTTCTTATTATATGACCATCTCTTGTCACGCTTATTCTGGCCGGAATGACGCGTCTTTGTTAATATCTGGCAATGGGGTAGCACCTGGTTGGTCAGTGTCTTGATGGTTTTTCAACAACAATTCATTATTGTTTTCGCAACAAGGAGGATGTACAACAAGTCACCGAATTTTATGAACTTACTCGCCTATATTGTTGTGAGATGTAATCACGTTGGTGGGATGAAAAGTCGAGAGCGTTTTTTCTAACATTTGGGATTCAGAACCGGATCTCCGCACAAAGCCGCCAGTAGAGGTTATTCTATAAACATTGGAACTATATTCCGTAATTGATTTGTAATCTCAGATCCTTAAATTAAGCCACTCAAATTTGGCATTAGGGAGAACAACTAATTTTGGTTGTCAAATCTTTCCTTCAACAGGTCCATAAAGACAAAGGATCTTCGATCGTTAAATACTCGATCTTTAATCCTTCATCAATATGGTGACGAAGAAAGATTACGGCTTTTGCATTTTGTGTCAAGAAGTCAGTATATTTCGATTCAATGGTCTTTTCTAACTCATTTGCACTAAGGTGCAATTCTGCATCAAGTGCCCAAGCCAAATAGTTGTCTCTAGAAATTTTCAAAATAGAAAAATCTATTTTTGCCAAGTTTGCCATCTATTCTGGGTTAAAACACAATTTTATTATTTATTAAAACAATAAATAATTGCATGTATGAAATATGAAAAATAAACTACGTCACGATCTCAAGTGGTGATAAAATGCAAATAGAAATATTCTTATATTTATGTTATTAGCATAATGCAAATGGATCTTCACCCAGATGCGGAAGTTCAGATGTATGATTATTCCAATGAATAATAAATAATGGAATAACATAAGAATTTCACCATACATACAGAGTCCAGAAAGTGAGTTATTCTAATGTAATAATAAATAATTGAATAACAAAAGAATTTCACCACGCAAATGCGATGTAAATCAAACCGCATGCATAAAAGTTATTTCCAATGTAATAATAAATGCGGAATAATAAATAATGGAACCAGTCGTGAAATTATTAGCGATGTGATATTCCGGCGTAATATTAAATGCTAAATAATAAATGATGGAACCAAGTCGTGAAATTCACACCGACATGTGATATTAAACGAATATTAAATGAAAAGGTTCCCACCAAGTCTTGTAAGATTAACAAGGATAGATGGTACCATTGTAAATAATGTAATTTAATGGCAATTATAAGAATAAAATTATATTATTGGTGGTATAGCCAAACCTAGTAATATAATAATAAATTGCAAGAATTTAATTTTACTTAGTCTCGGTTAAGTTGAGCTTCGTCTTGATAACGTGTTATAAAACCTTTGCAAAGTATAGAAATATACTCTTATAATTCTTTGCGTAAATTTAGAGAATAAACAAGAGAAAAAGGAGAGAGAGAAACTTTCAGAGAAATTCTTTAGAGAGAATTCTTTTAGAGAAAATCTTCACTATCTTTCCTTCAATATAAGTTCCTTTATATAGGCAAGGGGAAAGTTCACGGGGGGAGGAGAGGAAGGAAGAAGCAGGAAGCAAGAGGGAAAAAGGAAAGGAAAAGACACGGTTCCCTCATAAGGAGGGAATCCAATGTTATAACATATATAACCTTTGGGCCATATAACCAATTATTAAGATCAAATCTAATAGAAGGTTAGGATCAACTATCTAGAATCATCCTCTAAAATATCATTAATATCAATTGTAACATTTCAGAATTTTAAATGTAATATTAAATATTTATTGATTTATATAAATATTTAATGAATGTGATTATCGTTGAATAAATATTTGTTCAATTGATTTAATTTTGTTTAGTTAATTATTTATTAAATAAATAATTGATGAATTAAGGAAATGATTATTATATTGATATTTCAATTTAAATGATTAATTATTTGTATTGTGTTATGTGATTAAAGGATTTATTTAATTAATTGTGATTTGCATTAATTAAAATAAATATGAAAGCTTGATTTAATATAAGTGTGACAAATAACTATATTATACTTGAGTTATTAAAATAAATTAAAGTAGTTTAAGTTAGTTTTAACAAATAAGGCTTAATATATTAATTCTTTAATATTTAAAAGGGTTTTGCCAAACAAGCCTCATGGCTTTTAAGATTTCTAGTTTATTTAAAATAAATAAATAAAATAATAAATATAAAAGTACACGTTATTGTGGATAATGATGATGGCTATTAAGGCCATATCGGTTTTTGTTTTTTTATATTACGATCTCGGCTATCGAGTTTCATTCTAGTTGTTTAGCAAAGAGAGAGAATTGAGAGTTGAAAGAAATCGAGAGAAAGCTTAGGATTTTCAAGCAGTTCCAGTGGGTTAGCAAAAATTACACGCTAATTGAAGGTATGTTCACAACCTTAGAGTTTTATATGTGTGTATATACGTGTATATGTATTTCACGACAAGAATTTTCTCATGTTCTGTTATAAGCAATTGTTGAATTGTGGATTTATATAGTTGGTAATTGCAATTATATATGTTTATAATGCTAGAATTTTTTTCAAATAAGATAATTGCATGCTAAACATACGAGCATAATGTAATTGGAATGGAGTGATTTGGCCAAATAATGAATTCACAGTGATGATTTTTGGAATGAATATCAAAAATTGGAGTTTTATGTGAAAAAACATGAAAATTGAGAAATTAAAATAGTGTTAGTAGCTGTTAAATTGTGTTAAGTGATTGTATATGTTAGCAATCATATTTATGATAGTTGTATATTTATTTTATGTGTTATTATCACTGTTTGATGGGTTAAATTCGTGTTAGTTGGCTTAATAAAATGTGCTGAAGCTCTGTTTTGAAAAACTGGGTTCTGCAAGTCGCTTGGGCCATGGCCTTGTGGCATCATCATCCTCATATAAAACTTCATGTGCGCATGAAAGTGCCCATTTTCGTATTAATCAAGTTTGCTTGTTCTGCAGACTTTGGTTGTTCTTTGTAGCTTAGCTTAAGGTTATGGAATGTGAGAATCAAGTAACAACAAGGTTAAATAGAGTCATGATATGTGGATTATGAATTCAAAATGTTAAAGTGATTAGTAAATCAAGAATGCGTTATGTGATAATTTGGTATACATAATGAACGTTAGACAAGGGTTGTGAAGAAAAACACTTAGTTTCTGAAATGTAAATGGTAATGATCATGTTATGGTATGTTAGCATATCTAATAGGTGTTGTGGTTCTAAAATTATGTGTAGGTGATCGTGAGTTTAATTTTATAGCTTACGCTCAAGGCAAGTTTTCTAACTCTACACTTTCGTTGAGCTAGTTCATTTATTACATCATGCAAGTTTTCTAACTCTACATTTTCGCTGAAAGTTAGTTCTATTATTATATTGATTCATTCTAACTTGTTTACAATTAAGCAAGTTTCTTAAGTTCTATTATCAGATAATGAGCGTAGTTTTTGAACTCTCGCCTCTATTATTGAATTTTTTAATTCCTCGCATGAGTTAATACATCAGAAGGCAACTTTTTAGTTTCCGACTTGCTTTATCGTTAAATGTACGTTCAGGAATATCATTCTAATGTTATAAGACTCGAACCTTAGCTTATTTTACTGTTCAAGCAAAGGTTAACCATTTTATTCATTTTATTGAATGCTTATACTCTATAGTTATTTCAAGCATGAGTTGATATGTAGAATCAGTTCATTTATGATTCCCAAATGTTCTAAGTTATGTTGTTATCAAACAACTATTGTATTATCAAGCATTGTTGATTCAACTAGTTCCCTAGTTGATGTCTTGATGATCATTAAACTTCAATTACCTTTGAAAGCTTATCCAAACCAAACTTTCTTTGGTGCGGACTTGTACTCTAAATACTTAGATGAACAACCCTATGTTTAGGGGTTTACGTTTAGCGTTGAAATAGTTGTGCACAATACATTCAGATAAAGGATCGATCCCCAAGCACGTGGAGTCCTTATAGTCATACATGATCGTTAAAGTTAAAGTTGAAAGATTACTTATAATCGTGGACATGGTTCATGGTCATTTGACCCTCAAGAAGTACATTTAAGAATGTTAATAGAACATATCATTCAGATTCTATTGAGCCCATGAATTAGCGAATGTTGTAATGTTAATAGAACATATCATTCAGTTCTATTGAGCCTATGAATTGGCAAATGTTGTAAAGATATTTATTCTTATTTCAAGTGAGCTTTGTTTGCTCACTTTTGCATATTTACACACTTATTGCAGCTACGGTTGAGAAGGTAGATAAACCTACAACTAGCAAAGGAAAGGGAAAAATGTACAAGTGATGAAGACTTGTAATTTTGCTTTATCGTTATGATGATAGACTTTTGATAATGATATGATATAATAATTTCATTTCCGCACTTATATGATGTTTAAAGGTTAGATAAGCTGGGAGATAATGTTTTTTTTTATTAATGTAATCCTGTATGGGCAGGTTTTATTATTCAATTTTTTATGATTGGGTAGTTAGCTATAAATGTTTTGATTACGTGAACACCGAATCTTGAGGTAATGAAGTACCGGGATTTGGGGGTGTCACATCAATGATACGTACAAATATAATCACATGAATAAATCTAGAACAATATATTAGAAATCATAATATATATAAAAGAAAATTATAGGGAGTGCCAACTAATGTAGTCAAATGAGCACCTTGTCTGTCAAGCAAGCTATGATATGGAGTAATCTCATTGAAAATGGTTTTGTTATGACACGAATCACAATTCCTAGAAAAAACTCGACTAGTTTTAATTATATCTTTTAGAAAGATATTCGTAGCGTACCACGCTCTGAATAAACATATTTTGTACCAAATAAGCAATTCGAAGAAACCTACCCCTACCATATTTAGTACTACAAAAGTGACGTTTTTTGTTCTCAATTTCGTTCCACGTACCGCATCGAACCACGATTTAGGTAACATTTAATCAAACTATTTTGCTCTCTTTTATCTGGACTCATTGTTTTGAGGGAAGGTAACCACCCATATCATAGATACAAACTCATGGCAAGTGATCTCACATATTAAAACGTTATCACAACTCCAAACAATTCTCAGATCCGCTCTGATAAGAAATGACTAGAAATGTGGATTTGTGGTGGTCTTATCATAAGGGATCACACAAAACAAGGATGAAAGAATACAAGAATAAAGAGACGGAGAAAGATAACATGTACTTACAAGAATAAAAAAGTTTTCTTCTCATTGCATGTTAGTAGATACTATAATTCAAATAGATATAAAATGTAATTCCATCGGGTTTGATTCAAATTCAAACTATTTTGTTCTCTTATATCACACCCTTATTTGGAAGGAAAATAACCACCCACATAAGAGATACAAACTCATGCAACCTATTTTTCAGGTCCAAGTGCGATTACCAATTAATGGTCCAATACAGACGGTGGATTACTCCCATGCAGATCCTGCAAAGAATGATTGTGCAAGAAAAAGTACTGAACCAAGTGTAAGTTGCTCCTCTCTCATGCTTATCTTACTAAAACTGTGTATAATATGACCTCAGTAAGACATTTAAGCCACCCAGATTCTGTAAAACATACATGACAAATACAAAAGATAGAATTTCCCCTTATCTTAATGTTGACCAATTGACTCCAACTAGTTTATGATGGCAATTCTTATTTGTTATGTTACCAAAAATAAATTCACAACAAGGCACACGAGATGCAAACAGGCAAATAATTTCTCTGAAAGGCGGCCTTCTCAAGAACTTCAAAAAGAAACCACCTAGATCCAACAATTTCAAAATCTTGATTCTAAATTAATGGACGAATGAAGTTCAGAAATGGATGATGAGATCTAGAAATGCATGTACCTTGTGTGCCTTTTCTAGCGCATCTCCACCCTTAATTAGCACACCTTGACTAGCACCCTTCCCTGTGGCAACCATGACTGCTGTCGGAGTTGCTAGTCCCAAAGCACAGGGGCATGCAACCACCAAGACCGAAATACCAAACTGCAGTGCAAGTTCAAATCCATCCATAGCTTCTGGTATCCAACTTTTAGAGTAAAGCCCAGTTTCTCCGGCAATGAACCATCCCAGCCATGTTATAAATGCTGCTACGACAACCTGAAATTCAATAAGCACGATCAACTTTCTAAGAGAGTTGTCAAAGAATTTGACATTGTCCTGGTTGGATTAACAAACATGCGTGTGTGCGTGTTCTGACATACTTCATGGCCACAATGACTCAGAAAAACTAAAACAAATGTAAAAGAGGAAGAAAAAAGGCGCAAGGTGCCTTGCACAACCTATACACCATAATGGTTTCTCAATTTGTGCTATCAGTGGATTTATCATAAGTTTCTCCTACCAAAACAGATAAATGGTTATGTTACGGGAAAAAAAAACAATGTAACTTATAGACTCCATTATCTCTTAAAAGACAGGTAATAAGACTTTGAAAGACTAAATGAAGTTAACTAGTAAGTCAAGCAGTGCAGTTGCAGCAGTATTTCCATAGAATATATCACTTTATCCCGATACTTGTTTGCCCACACCATACATCCAAATCTATTTCCTAAAACAAAAATTATTCCAAACAACTACTTTTAGCCTCCTTTATCCATATTTTCACACAGTGGAGATTATACTGTGAAAAGTTTGGTGTTATTCACATATAATGGTATCTCCTCTGTCTGGAAGTTTAGGAAACTTCTTCGAGGGTCTAAAGTCGAGGGTTTTCAGGTAGTGAGATACAAAGCTCCTACTCAAAATAATTAAGTAGCATTTTTTTCCAATAGAAAAGTAAAAGGTGATCTATTCCAGTGGCAGATGATTAATATCTCAGTTGGTACTTCTTCTACAGTGAACAAGTATTTACAAAGGAAATAAATTCAGCACAATGAAAACTTGAAATCTAATTTACTTTAAATAGGTGTTGAGAAAGTGGGATAACAATTATTTATGTTTGCAACTTTACTACATAGTTAGTTGCACAGAAATTGACAACTTTATTGCAGATCTTTAAAAAAAAAAATTGGACCATTAAGTTATTAAGGTAAACACAAACTTGATGACATCAAAGGATATGAAAAAAATAAAAGGTGAAGGATATGAAAAGGACTTAGAAAAGATATAGAGATACAAGGAATTAAAAATTACTAGGTGTCAAATAGGAATTACACCAAAAAGGCTTAAATATAAATTACTACCCTAAAGTACCTAAACCATGGGTCATATTCCACTTCGGTGATCCACCTTTCAATTTTGTCAATTAGATGATTTAAACTATTAATTTTTTCCACGCTGATGTGGCATGCCATTGTTTAGCTGATGTGTAACTAAAAATGGGTATTTTAATGTTTGATTACACATTTATTATATATGAAAGGACAAATTCGTCAAACCACTTATATTATACATTAATACTAATCAAAAACAACAAAAGCAAAAATCATCAGAAATTGATCAAAGTTGCCACTCACTAAAAAGCCCCAATTTTCTCAGAATTGAAAATTTCTCAACAATTACAGCTAAGGAGGACTGTAATCCACACATTAGCCGACCTAGAAATCTAAAATAAATTTCAAATGATGTAATTTGAAATATTACATCTGGGTTTTATGCACGTTAGAGAAACGAGGCAATATTTACATCCTAACTCTAATCAGAGACAATGAGCACCACTTCAATCCAACCTTACTCGACTCCATTTCAACCGCTTTCCACCGCGTCAAATTGGAAACCACCACTGTGTTCTCCTCCGCCACTCTCATCACCACCGCACAGGGAAAATTCTTCTCCAATGGCTACAAACTAAAGTGGGCCTTTGGAGAACAAGATCGCCCACAAATCTTGTCCTCCAAGCTGAGTTCAAGACCTCATCTCTCTTCCCATGCCCACCGTCGCCGCCATCTCCGGGAATGCCTCCGTCAAATAAGAATAATCATTAGTGTCTCAAAACAAATCCAAATTCATCAATATGATAAACAATACAAGCATATCCACATAAAATAAACCAACCTGCAGCAGAGTCTTAGCAGTAATGCAATTCCTCATTCTCCCCTAAGTGGCTATCCTAATTTCATTCTCATTAATTGGCATCTCTGGCCTCAGCTTCTTCACCCTCTAATACCAATCCATCTACTCCCCAAAAAAGTACACACAATCACAAATTACACCTAAAATTATTTTAGCAAATTAAAAAAAATAAAACAGAAGGAAACTCATTTGGGTGACGTCAGTGAGTACGTAAGAACCCTCAACAATGGCCGGAGAGTTGTGATGACTGTCAATGCAGATGACATGTTCCACTTCTTCTCCATTATTTTTTTACTTTCCAGCGTTGGGCTTAGATTTGGGTTGTTGCTTTTTCTTTTTCTTGCAGATCGACGGCGAATCTAGGTTATGGTTTTTATTTTTACTTCCAATCTTTTTCTTGTTAAGTGGATCTGATTTGAGATGGTGGGTTGGTTTCATAATTTGAGTTTGGGGACAAGATGATGGTTTTAAGGTTTGATTTTTCTATGAGTTTGAGTTTTGAGGTAAGATGGGTTGTTTCTATATCTGAGTTTGAGTTTTGAGGTTTTGATATGGATCGGAGAGCCGTGGATCTGGGTTTTGATGGTAATTTGATTTGATAAAAGGATTTTTGGGTTTGGTAATTTGATTTAATAAAAGGAATTTTGGATTTTTGGTTTTATGATTCATTGTTTGTTTGAAGAAATGAGTAGTTAAGTGGTATTGATATTAGTGTAATATGTAATAGTTATGTATTTACATTTTTACCCCTTATTTACTCAAAAATATATCAAAAAATTATTTATTAATATTTTTTTATTACACCTGTGTAGTAATTTACCACGTTTGCATGTCACATCGGCAATTTCTGACGTGGCAAACCCAATTGAATGGAAGTGGAAAAAATTAATAGTTTAATTATCTAATTAACAAAATTAAAAGGTGGATCACCAAAGTGGAATATAACCCATAGTTTAGGGTAGTAATTTATATTTAAGCCCATTTAGAAAATGATATCCTCACGTTATTAAGTGCAAGATTTATGTCTTGTAATTTTAAGTATGTTTTCCAGTGCCAGCATCATATCACCATATTATACTACAGAAATTGCTTGATGCTTAAAAACCCATAATAAAAGCACCATTATTAAAAAAGTCCAAGTTCCAAGAAATAGGGGGAAGGGGGAGGCAAAAGAGATTCTAGGATGAAGAAGCAAATGAACTCACTGTAGGTACAAAAAATCTGGATATCTGGTCCGCTAGCTTCTGTACAGGTGCTCTGGCAAGCTGAGCAGCTTCAACTATCTGAACAATTTGTGAAAGTGCAGTTTCTGAACCAACACGGGTGGCCTTTACCAGCACACATCCATTCTCATTCACAGTACCGCCAATAACCTGTCAAGAAGTTGGGAAAAAACACATAATTTGGCGCTAAGCGGTTCAACAATATCATGAAAATTTAAATAGAACAAGCAAGAGAATTGTTTGTACTTTGTCACCAGGTCTTTTAGCAACTGGCCTTGCTTCTCCTGTAATCATACTCTCATTTACATGACTCTGACCATCAACAATGATACCATCAACAGGAACCTTTGCCCCTGGAACAATTTTAAGTATGTCATCCCTTTGGATCAGTTGAGTGTTGATTTCAACCTCTGAAATGACATTTCCATCAACTCCATATGTTAACAGGCGAGCTGTATCAGGAGCAAGGTCCGTCAACTTTGCCAAAGCATCTGATGTCTTTCCTTTGGCCACAACCTCCAAATACTTTCCAAGGAGAATAAAAGATATTATCATGGAACTAGTCTCAAAGGAATCTGTCCCCTCAAATGTCTCTGAAGTCAATGCTTTAATCATTACATATACAGAATAAAAATAAGCAGCATTAGTCCCCAATGCAACCAGAACATCCATATTAGCAGATTTTCGACGCAGAGCATGATAGGATCCAACATAAAATCTGGCAAGGATATCAAAACCAGGGAGCCATGAGAAGTTATAATAACTATCTTCTTATGGAATCATCACCGAAAATGAAATACCTAGTAATAATAACAAGATATGGTACAAAGAAAACACCAATCTACCTTCGGCCAATGATGAATTGGACCGGACTGCAAAGGATCCATCTTAATAGCATCCCAAGTGTGAGCATATTCTGAATCTTATAGTCTAACCAGTTCCCATAAGGAGGAAGCATTGGCAGTACCATGGAGAAGATAAACACTGGAACAGAGAAAAGGCAGCTCCGCCAGAATTGGTTTTTATACATCTGGATTTCATGTTGCTTCTCTGTTTCCCTTCGTCTTGGTGGGGTGTACAAGTTTGCCTGATAAAAATTTTGGCCACGACCAGCTTCTTGGATGCATTGTATAAGAGACCTTGGACCGACAATGTCTGGGTCATAGCTAACAGTCATGTTATGTTCTTCCAAGTCCATCTCAACATGATTCACACCTTCCTGTAACTCAAGTGAGCATTGGATAATAGTTAAATCTTCTGGAGAATTGATCCCTTCTAACTTTAAATGCACTTTAGTCACATCACTCCCAGAACTTATAAGATCAGCTCCAAAGCCAGCATCTTCCACTGCTTCAATGATACGGTCAGTATTCGTGACATTTGGATCATAACTGACTTTTGCTTCTTCAAGAGCTAGACCCACCACTGCTTTTTTTACTCCATCAACCATTGAAAGGGCACGCTCGGCAGACTCAGAGCAGCTTGTACATGCCATACCTTTAATTCTGAGCCGACAGACCACTATATCTTTTTCCGGAAACTCATTAACTTGAAAACCTGCATCTTCGACGGTTTCTTTAATTGTTTTGGCCTATAG
Organism: Panax quinquefolius; assembly: GCA_020205615.1. Lineage (NCBI taxonomy): Eukaryota > Viridiplantae > Streptophyta > Magnoliopsida > Apiales > Araliaceae > Panax > Panax quinquefolius. The sequence continues at coordinate 2,959,400 of CM035164.1, read as the reverse complement.
ATGAATTTGGATTACAAAAAATTCTTACGTAAGAACAAAAAGGTGATGCAAGATTGAAAATCAAAAATTGCCACCCATAAATAAGTTATCTAAAAAACAAATAACAATGAACATGTTAAAGTAAAATGAACATCTAGAAAATTTTATAAGTTGAACTTAAGTGAATCATCCAAGTATTCTCATAATAAATGCAAAGTACACCGAAGGCCTTTGGCCCGAGTGGTATGACCCAACCCATGTAAATCATGAGGTTGGGGGTCAATCCTTGGCAGTGTGGCCAAGGAGGGTGTGTGTGGTGGTGTGTGTCAAATTAGCAAAAAAAATAAAATGCAAAGTACTTCTTATAAACCTCCATTACTAGCTCTAAAGAAACGCCAGTTCTTATTGTTTCTTGCAGTATTACAATAACTAATGCTTCATTTCCTTGTTCAGAATGCAAATTAAACAATTGACAGTTTAAATGTAGCAACTAGCAATCACTTCCGCAGACCAAACAAACCTCCAAATCAAATAACAGAAGATCGTTAAACAAACATAACACTGAAAGAATCATATTATAAGTTTACAGTGATGGCTTGACTTACAGTGACATGTTCTGGCATGTATCTAACTACAGTCTGGCCTTGAAGGGCTGACACCATAACACTTTCCACACCATTCAACTTTCCGAGTGCAGATTCAATGGAAGTCGCACAAGATGCACATTCGATGCCACTTACTTTAATCATAACCGTTTTAGTTTTTCTGTGTACATTTATAATGCCATCTGAATGTTGCAAAAGTGGTGATTTGAGCTCATCCTTCCCATTAATGTCCATTTCTTCGTCCTAAAATCCAGAAAATATAAATTATATACCATTCACACAACTTTAAATGCAAACATTAGGATGGAATAAAAATACAGATTCGTAATCCTAATATTAAGAACTATAAAATTGCTCAAATAAACAAACAGACTTCTCTAAATTAGAATAAAACAACATAAACTTGAAAATAAAAACAGAAACAGAAATCTTAATTACTTCTAGAATCTAAAAAAAACTTACTATTCAGATGATTATGAACTTCAACAGATATTTAAGCAACTTTTTCGGTATCAACTGCAGTCAAACCTACATATATAATTGCATACACCGATTGAAGCCCAACCAAACAATTGGGAAAAAATTCGAACTCATTACAACCAACTGAATTTTAAGGGTATATAAACAAAACCCAATTACACAAACATTTAATAGTATCAAAAATCTCAACAGACATACAGAAATGGATATCTAAACATATATAATAGCCTGAATTTACCTTTGTGGGTTTTGATTGGGTCTTCAAAAAACTTTTCAGGAAAAAAGCGGTGGATAAAGCTGGAGAGAAATTAGAATTAGGGCTTATGTATGTATTGTATTGTATTTATGTATTGTATGTATTTGTAGAGATATAAAAAGGGGTTCAAAAAGTGTTGGATTACTGAACGAAGCAGAAAATGGTGGAGACTGCCGTAAGAGTTTTTGTGTCCTTATTCGGGGCAGATACCTTATTTGGACCACTTTTTTTCCTTTTCAAATATTCGAAATGTAATCTTTCTTCCCCATTTCCCACCAATATTAACGTCCAAGGTTGGCAATTTCCAATTCATGGACCCTTGTAGGGACGGCAACGGGCTACTTTGGGTTTCGTTTAATTCTCTTGGATGGTACGAGTAATATTTGTCACGTTTAATAATTAGTATATTGTTATAAAACTTTAGCAAAGTATAGAAATAAACTATTATAATTGTTGCATAAATTTATAGAATAAGAAGCAGAAGAAGAGAGAAAATTCTTCATGTAATTTTCTTTCCTTTTATATAGAAGAATGAAGAGAGGAGGATGAGGAGAGAGTAGGAGAATGAGGGAAAAGGAGGAGATCACGGGTGAACAAGCAAGCGAGAAGAGGAAGAGAGAAGTGATTCTTTATCTTGAGGAAAAAGACATATCTTTACATAAATATCTTAATCGACCGTCTCGTTAAAACCTTGTCGAGAAAACCCATTTGGGATAAAAACCATGACTAAGGAAAAGAGAGTACGATCTTCCCTCAAAAGGAAATCATTATTCCTTGATGAAATGTCATCATAAGTCTTTCAATGACACATTCCGATCCTTTTTTCAAGTTTTGCAAACGTTGCATTTGGTAGCGATTTTGTGAATAAGTTGGCTAGATTATCACATTATCGAATTTGATGCACATCTATATCACCCTTCTTTCAGAAGCTCATGTGAAGAAGAATTTAGGTGAAATGTGCTTTGTTTCTATCTCCTCGATGTATCCTCCTCTAAGTCGAAAGCAACGCACGCAGCTGTTATCCTCATACGTAATCAGTAGGAATGTCTTCGATTGATGGTAATCCACATGATTGTTGAATATGCTAAATAATTGATCTCAACCAAACACACTCTCTCGCTTCATTTCACGTATAATGAGTATCTCTCGAGTGATTTCAAGATGTAGCTATCATGGTTTGCTTTTGTGGATTTCCGTGATATAGCCGTGTCACAATATGTAAATACATAACCGTTTGCAGGATCTTCCATTGTGTGGATCTCGATAAATATCCCAGATCAAGATATCCAACCAATCGCGACGTTAAATTTCTCGGATAAAATAACCCAAGATCTATACTTCCACCTGAGGTATCTCAAAATGTGTTTGATCCCATCCCAATGTCTCTTAGTAAAGAGAGAAGAATCAGATCTTGCTAACAAGTTGACAAAGAAAAGTAATATCGTGTCGCATACTGCAGCCAAGATACATAAGAGCACCTATTGCACTTAGGTATGGAACTTTCGGTCCAAGAACTTCTTCCCACTTTTTTAGAGGCCGAAATGGATCTTTATCAACTTCTAAAGATCGAACAACCATCTGGGTAGTCAAAGGATGAGCTTTATCCATATAAAACGATCGAGAATCTTTTTTCAAAGATATGTGGATCGATGAACAAAAATTCCAGACGCTAAATGCTCCACTTCAGTATTCCCAAATGTAATTTTGTCTTTCCAAGATCTTTCATTTCAAATTCATCTTTAAATAAGTAAATAGCTTCTTGTGAGTTCTTCAGAGTACCTACAAGATTCAAATCATCCACATATACAAAGAATAATGGAAAATCCACTTTGTGATTTCTTAATAAAAACATATGGACATACTTGATCATTTATATATCCATCTTTTATTAAATAATCACTAAGTCGATTATACCACATAATGCACTGCATCGTTTCAACCCATACAATGAAGGCCAGAACTTGATCGAATATACGTGACGTGGCCTTTGTGATTCAAACCATTTTCAATCCTTCGTGGATTCTCATGTAAATCTCATCATCAAATGAAGCCATATAGGTATGTTGTTACAACATCCATCGACGTGTTTCCAAACCTTCCATGGTTGCCATACCTATCGAAAAGTTTAAAAGTGACTCCATCCATTACCGAGAGAGTATGTGATCCCGATAATCAATACCGTGTTTTTGTGAAAACCTCGAGTTACAAGTCAAGCCAGATCTCACAATTTCATTTTTCTCATTTCGCTTTCAGACAAATACCCATTTGTTTTCAACCGGATTACACCGGGTGTTCGACCATCGGGTCCAAATACTTTCTTTTCAATGTAGATCAGAGCTCGCTTTGAATAAGATCTTTCCATTTTGGCCAATCTTTTTTCTTTTCCGACATTCTTCCACGCTTTTGTGGTTCAAGATCCGTGTCAGAATCAAAGTAATATCCGATGCTATGTAGAAAGCAAATATATCATCAATCGCTTGACTTTGCTTCGATCCCATATTTTCTCATCATGTATATAATTTATCGAGATCTCTCGTGTTCATCTCTTATCCCTTCACCGAGATTTTGAACCTCTTCGGGCTATTCCCACTCTTGGAATATGTGCTACTTCGAGCGGTTTTTACTCTCTTCTCGAGCTATTCCCACTCTTCGAATAAGTACTACTCGAGCGGGTATTCCTTCCGGGATTCCCTTATTTGCTTTTTGATTTTCGTGGTATGTTGTCTTTTGCACCAATCGGCCTTCCACGCTTCTAGCGTGGTTTAGATTCTTCTATTACCTTATTCACAATTCTCCGTGAATTGATTTTTCAATAGGTATTTTATCCTCATGGAGTATTCACCGCAGTGTATGCGATTTTATCACTTTTCTAGCATCATTAAATGCATCCGCATTTGATTTGCAATATTTTGTAAATGAATAATTTTTTGAACTTCAATTTCACATCGTCTCCGCAGACGAGGATCAAGTGAATTTAAATCGATGCATTCCATGATATTTCGTAGGGTTTTTATTTAAAACTTTCCTCCTCTTAATGTTGGAAATACATATTCATCAAAATGACAATCTACATAACGTGCAAATAAAAACATCTTCCGCTAAAGGTTCAAGATATCTCGATAATGTAAGGAGAATCAAAACCAACATAAATACCTATTCTTCGTTGGGCTCCCATCTTAGTTCTTTGTGGAGGTGCAATTCGAATATATACCGCACTTCCAAAAACTCGAAAGTGTGATATGTCAGTATCCGCCCAAGAACTAATCGTAGAGGAGAAAATTTATGAAGAGCCGTTGGTCTTACTCGAATGATGGTCGCAGCATTTAAGAATTGCATGACCCCAAACCGAGGTAGGTAAGTTAGCCCTTAACATTAATGGTCGGCAATTAGTTGAAGTCTTTTTATTAAAGATTCAAATAAGCCATTTTGTGTATGAATACGAGAAACTAATGCTCAATGGAAATTTTAATAGTCATACAAAAATCATTAAAAGTCATTGATGAAAATCAACAAGTTATCAAGTCGAATCGATTGATTGGATGATCCAGAACCGAGCCCAGAACTCGATTATTTGAGCAAGAAGTTTTGAGAAGGCAAAATTTCGAGAGAAGAGAGAAGACAAACATGAGACCATCTAGTTCAAGCATCTATTAAAACCATGAAATATCGAAATGGGCCGTATAATGGGTGAATAGTCCACAAATGTCTCCTCAATTTCTCTAGGAATTTTGGGGCTTTTTATAAACTTTTACCGGTGATGGTTTAACAATTAATTTTCCTCGAGAACACGCAAAGACAAGGAAATTCACTACTAGAAAAACCCTTTTATCTTTGAGAGGACGACCAAGAGAATTTTCAATAATACGACGATCATCATAAAGTACTGGACGACCGAAGTCTTTCATGCCAAAGCATAAGTGATTTGGGATCTATGATTTTGGAATCATAACAAAGATGAGACTCAATTGCTCTAATTTTTATAAGATATAATCCGTAAGAAATTGAATGAAGTTTTTCTAAGATATTATTTTTTCCAGAAATAGTAGAAGTAATGAGAAGATATTCATTATCATTCTCATTTGGTTGTTTCAATGTGAAAACCATTTAGTCAAATATCTTTAAAACTAAGCAAATTTCTTCTTCGATTAACTAGAATATAGAGCATTTTGATATAAAACTTCAGGTCTCATTTGGTAGCAAGAAACTAGCTTTTCCAAATCCTCGATTAAATTTGATGTGCCGTAGATAGTTCCTACATTTTCTTTAGCTTTGATCACCAGTGAAAATATTTCTTACTTTCAAGGATCAGTATGAGTTGTCAGATCGTATGCTAAACATATATCCTCCATATCCATTAAAAAAATGGTCGACATATATAAAAACATAAATAAGAAAAGTTACATTTCAAATATAATTTTATTCATGAGAAACACATACCACATATGTAATGAAAACTAATAATATTATACATGCAAGGTGTTTAATTAAAACAAGAAATTAAACGATATCCCAAAAGATACTCTCACAATGTTCAAGAATATCATCAACCTTTTCCTCATTGTTGGTCATCAGAATCATCAACAATATTCAAATGATGATTAACAAAGTTTGTTTCTCGCTCCATTACTTTGTTCTTTCGAGACTCTCGAATAAATTAGCCAGATGCCCTGCTGCATTTACTGTGCACGCCGATTAATGCCCATTCATCCCACACCTAAAACAAACATCTAGTTTGTTTTTTTCCGTGTCAGCATTTTCTTTATTTTTACCCGACTCGTATACTTGCCACTTCGGTGGCCTCAATTGTCGCGGCTCGAATTTGTTGTTACGATAGCCTCGCTTATTCTTTTTTCGTCCCCAAGGCTTCTTTTTATATGACCATCTATTGTCACGCTTATTCTCGCTGAATGACGCTTTCGTTAATATCCGCAACGGGGTAGCACCCGTTGGTCAGATTTTGATGGTTTTTCAACAACAATTCATTATTCTTTTTCGCAACAAGGAGGATAGACAACAATTCACCGAATTTTGTGAACTTACTCGCCTATATTGTTGTGATGTAATCATGTTGGTGGGATGAAAAGTCGAGAGTGTTTTTTCTAACATTTGGGATTCGTAAACCGGATCTCCAGACAAAGCCAAAGTAGAGGTTATTCTATAAACATTGGAACTATATTCGTAATTAATTTGTAATCTTGTAGCCTTAAATTAAGCCACCAAAATTATTGTGGAGAACAACCAATTTTTAGTGATCAAATCTTTCCTTCAACAGGTCCATAAAGACAAAGGATCTTCGATCGTTAAATACTCGCCTTTTTTAATCCTTCATCAATATGGTGACGTAAGAAAAATTATGGCTTTTGCATTTTGTGTCAAGTAGTCAGATTTCGATTCAATGGTCTTTTCTAACTCATTTGCACTAAGGTGCAATTTTGCATCAAGTTCCCAAGCCAAATAGTTGTCTCCAGATATTTTCAAAATAGAAAAATCTATTTTTGCCAAGTTTGCCATCTATTCTGGGTAAAAATCAATTTTATTATTTATTAAAACAATAAATAATTGCATGTATGATATATATAAAAATAAACTAAATCATTTACTTCATGTGGTAATAAAATGCAAATATAAATATTCTTATATATATGTTATTAGCATATTATCTTAGTAAAAAAGAATATGCAATCGTTAATGTATATATACTATTACAATATATATATATATATATATATATATATATATATATATATATATATATATATATATAAAATGCGCAAATGGATCTTCACTCGCCATGCGGTAATCTACTTAGACATATCATTTAAATGTAATAATAACGACGGAACTAAAGTCGGTGTAAAACACATGCATGTGATATTCCAATGTAATAATAAATGCGGAATAATAAATAATGGAAGCGAGGTCGTGAAATTACATCGATGTGATATTAAAACAAAATATTAATCATGAATAATAAATAAAAAGGTTCCCACCAAGTCTTGTAAGATTAACAAGGATAGATGGTACCATTGTAAATAATGTAATTTAATGGCAATTATAAGAATAAAATTATATTATTGGTGGCACATGTACCAACCTAGTAGTATAATAATAAATTGCAAGAATTTAATTTTACCGTCTCAGTTGGTTAGAGCTTCGTGCTGATAACGTGTTATAAAACTTTAGAAAAGTATAGAAATAAACTCTTATAATTCACGTGATAAATTTAGAGAATACAAGAGAAAAAGAGAGAAAATCTTGAGAGAATTTCGTGTGTCTTTCCTTCAGTATTTCCTTCCTTTATATAGAGAATGAAGGAGAGGAGGATGAGGAGAGAGAGTAGGAGAATGAGGGAAAAAGGAGGGAGATCACGGAGTGGGGAACAAGAAAGCGGAAGAGAGAGAGAAGTGGTTCCCTTATCTTGAGGGAATCATTATTATAACATATATTAGTATTATATATATAAGGGTATCGGTGGTCCCTTAAAATAATACGATTTCGGTTTTGACATATTATAAAATATCCTTTTGTACTAGGGAAGCTATGTAGAAACTGTGGAATTAATTGATCCCACTCAATTTTTGATCTCATTATTTTTTTTTAATTTAATATCAAGGCACCCAGTCCTAAATCTTATACCCAGTCTCTAGTCAGCTAAAGTTTAAAGAAAAACCACAAAACTGAGAGAGAAGGGCAAAGGCCAAATGGAGGCGAGTGTGACACCAACTCACCATTTTTTCGTTGTTATTGACGTTGTGTTCGCTCCCGCTGCTAACGTAAACAGGATCAAGCCGGTCCCGACAGAATATTCTGGCCTTTACCTTATCATCGAGCGGGTCGGTGACTCTCTTGGTCCTGGCAAGGGTAGCCATTTTATTGCAGGTAACAAAAATTTTGTTCTATTCAATTTCTCCAACCTCATTTTTGTCTTTTTCCCCTATTAAGCTTGTCAGCTAGCTAAGTCAACCTAATTATTGACCTCACTGCAAACCAATCCTGGCTTCGCCACTGCTTTTGTATACAATAAGAAAAGAAGGAAGAAAAATAATATTATATCATGTGAGTGATTTTATGTATAAAGATGAGGGATAAATATTTTTTGGCAAAACTAATGATTTGGCCACCAAAGTTGGCACGTTTTATCGAATACACGATTAAACATTTAATTTTTCAAATTAACTAACTAAACTAATTAAAATTGTTAAATTGGGTCATTCCGTCAAATATGGCTCACGGCTGTTAAAAAATTCAACCTATTATCTAACTTGGACGTAATAAAGAAAAGGAAATAAAAGAAGGAAATGACATGGTCTTATCAACGTGACTTACACGACTAAATAGAAGGGTTGTTACACCAGTCAAATAGAAATCGAACTTCAAATAGTGAAGAACATAGAGAGACAAAGGAGAGGGTTCTTCATCAAATCTGCTCACATAACAGGGAGAAGCCTACCTTTTGTGACCTAGAAGCCATGATTTCTTCTGTAAATCTCTTTCCAACCTCGCTCACTACCAGACTAGGGTTCCAATGACGAAGAGGTCGATCTAGGTTCACTACCACCGAAGTTTTCTGGCTTAGATCTTTTGTGGGTACAAGGTATGTACGATTTTGTGTCTAAAAACTCTTCCCTCTTTAGTTTAGCAAGTTTAGGTCTAAAGTTTAGGGTTTTGTTGTCGATTTCTATAAATTTGATTTGGGGAATCTGCTCAAAATCAGGGGTGGGAACCTAGGGTTTTGTAAATGTAGACACTCAAAATTTCATTTTCCTGTTACTAACTATGCAAGAGGACAAAAGCGTCTTTTTCACACTCTGAAGATAACCCTGGAGGACTACAACATCAATTTCAAACCCGGAGATAGCCCCGGGAGATTCAGTTTCCAACCCCGGAGATAACAACGGGAAAGTCAGTTTCAACCCCGGAGATAGTCCCGGGGGATCAAGATCAAAGCCTGGAGATAGCCTCAGGAGGTCAATCCAACCTCAGAAATAACCCTAAGGATATTTAAAGTCAACATCAAGTCAACCTCAGAGATAACCCTGAGAAAATACTGCTACAATTGCATGAAAACTGGAGATAATCCTGGGAGGGGCAAAATGGTCATTTTGCCAACTCAACTTCACTTCAAATCAAATACACTCATTTTAACTCAAATTAATTCAATAGAAGTCCCACAAGAACTATATCTTAACTTTTGAGCGCAGATCTTGTTAAGAATCTGGCCACCGGATTACTCGACGGAAACTTAGGAAATGCTATTTTGGTCACGGGCCCATCTTCCCAAAATCAAAAAAGGGCAAATCCTATGTCATTGTGTAGCTCTCTGAAAGAGCTTTCTGGAATGGTATGGCACGCTTCCATCGGACTCTCGGATTGAAAGTTATGAACGACCGAGCGAACAGCGCGTTGCCCGAGTGTACGTACTTTGACACGGCGGGACCCACATTGTTGGGCATCTTGGGCATCCCGGGAAGCCGCTGGTAGACATGAGTCACCCCCCTCTATATATATGAGGCTTGGGGTGGCCATATTTGCAAGAGAAACGGCGAGGAATCCCTGTCCAATTTGTTTTGTACACGCTATAAACTGAGTGCTTTCTCATTTTAAACATTTGTGAGATTATATTCTGTCATATTTTTACTGGCGGGAGCCGAGTTTTCATCCAATTAAAGTTATAGAAGTCTTCTTTAGCAGTCCACTGTAAGCCTTCTTACACACTTTAAAGCCTTTCTCTTCATCTTTACACACACCTTTCTTTACATTGAGAGTCGTGTTGCGTGTGTTTACCCGGACTTCGGTCTGTGGTTTCATTTCAGTTTGTATATATATATACTTATATATATATATATATATATATGGACTAACATTATCGATTTATGCCTCGATTGAGCCTAGACTTCGGTCTGGAGCGTTTATTTGCTTTAGTATATATATACTTATATATATAAACTGTGTGTCGAACTTTGTTCGATGAGCCTGGATTTTACATCTGGTGCGTTTACCGCTTTTTTATATATATATATATATATATATATATATATATTTACATTTAATCCCGTCTGGAGTTTACTTCGTGGCGGTTGATCGTCTTTACAACTTTCTTTACTTTTCGTCCCGCCTGGAGTTTACTCCGTGGTGGTTGATTTCTTTTACAGCTTTATTTATATTTCTGATCCCCCATGGAGGTGCTTTATGGTGGCTGATCATGTCTGTATATATATATTTACAACTTTTATATATATACCTGTTTACTGCTTTTTAATCAATTGCGGCATCATGTGAGCCTAGGAATCATGTGATCACAGATTCAGTTTACTGGATCTAGATTCGGTTCCCGTGATGGACATTTTCAGCTGTAAGTAGCTTGTAAATTTATTCACGGTGTTTGGATTTCCTCAGATGGTTTTCATACCCATGAGGAATTCGACATAATTTTGTACATTATTTTATCGAAGATGCCTCGCATATCGAAAAATTAAAAACAATCAAGTCGAACACTTAATAAAAATGGGAGTGTAAAAGGTCTCAATTACTATTGAGCACAAGGGTTTGAAAAACCTATTTTATAAAACATCACTACCATATCTTGTTTAAAACTGAAATTTTTACACAAATTCAAACACTGTGTATATAGGTGCGAACGAGGCCTCGCACTACTTCCATATAAATAGCACATTGACCCACACACACACACATATTTATATAACAGTTTCTTGAAAATTGGCGGTCACCGTGGTAACACGGATGTCGGGGGGTGCCTAACACCTTCCCTCCGCATAATCAAGCCCCCGAACCCTAATGAATCTCGGTTTCACAAACTCGTTTACCAGTGTCACATCACTGGGTTAATGTGTAAACCTTTTCTCGGTAGTGTTGGTACAACCATATAAAAAATCAACTGGCGACTCTTACAGTCCATCGTCGACATGATACATGTCGGACCTTTTTCACTTGTTTTTTTCAAACAAATCTCACCTAACATGAGAACACCAAAGAACAAGAAATGAAAAGGGACAAATAAAAAACCCGACATCGACAGGTGGCGACTCTGCTGGGGATTCCAGTAAGAGGACTTAAGCCGCTATTACAAACTTTTCAAAACTGTTATCTGCTTGTGTGTGGATGTTGCATTTAGATTTGAATGAATGTGTACGAATGCATTTACTTATTGCACTTAGTGCTTCACACTATATCTGCTTATAATATTAGTGTTTCACACATGTCATCATTTTCAAAAACGGTGAGACACGTTGTATGTAACACCCCAACTTTTATGAATAAAGAATAATTTTCTCAAAATATATTTTTGAATATTATAGTGTGGATTTGATATAATGTTATAGTTGTGGGTAATATTTATAAATTTTGCAAAGTAAGCAAGTGGTTATATAATATTCGATTGGTCGGGGAATATTCATTTTAACAGGGAATATTCGTACGACGACACAATCATTGGAAGTATTGTTGTAGTTAGAAAATGACAGAATTATCTTTTTATAAAAATAACTACGAAAGTGTTACCGTTAAAACCTGTTGAACTACCCGGTAGTAAAAAAGTATGATGAATACGCTGTGGTTGCATAGTAGCACACCAAGATTGATTATTGATGCTTACGTGAGAAGTCACTCGGTTATACTCAATTATTGCTACGATAATTCTTGATCATATCTCTCATATTATTGATTCGATTATTGTCACTGTATCATCTGCATTATATGATATATTATTAAATCAATAATTGAGACGACAAAGTTATTCATATTATTAAATTGTAATATTTACAATGTCTAGAAGTTCTGCTAATGAGAGGTTTGGTCACCTAATTGCACGTCAATAAGGAGAAATCCTTATTAGAAAGCCCTCTCTTTCCTGAAAACGATCTGGTTGTTAAATATTGTGAGTTATAATATTAATGATGAATAATTTCGTGTTGATTAAAGATAAATTTGATAGTTCCATTGTGTTGGGATTATTAGTGTTAGTGGAAATCGATATTCCGATGATAATTGATGTCTGGGGGTTATATTGATAAATCGGGTAATTTATCGGATAAATGAGCAATTAATTATTACTAATTCAAATGCTTATATAACTATTGATTCACAGATTGAACTATTGATTCACATTATTTACTATTAGGGGATGTGGTGCAAGTTTGATAATACTTGCAGGACTAAATTAAAATGAAAAAAAGGAAGGTATTATACTATAATATTTCGAGCCCCAAAACGTGCAATTATCGAAACTATATTTTCCTATAAATAGAAGCTCATTCTTCCTTCATTTCTCACCAATTCACAAAAGCTTTAGAGCAATTATTATAGAGAGAAATTATAGAGAGAAAGAAGAAGAGAAGTCTCGCTACTTCACTATTCCAAAGATCCAGCTTTTTCTAAGGTAAGGGTATTATTTCTTTCGTGTTCTTCAAGAGAGCTATTGTTATTCCATCCCTTATTATTACATTGGAACATCCGTCTGCGCGTAATTTACGCACGACTGGTTCCGTTATTTATTATTATGTTGGAATAACCTGTCTATGCGAAGTATCGCATACATGGTGAAATTCTTCTGTTATTCCATTCTTTATTATTCTGTTAGAACATCCTGTATGTGCGTATTACGCATTACCTGGTTCCATTATTTATTATTCTGTTGGAATAACCTGTCTGTGCGGTCTATCGTATACATGGTGAATTCTTTTGTTATTCCATTCTTTATTATTCAGTTCGAATATCCTATCGTATGCGTTACGCGTGACTGTTCCGTTATTTATTATTACATTGAATAACTCCGTACATGCTGATACCGCATATATGGTGAAATTCTTTTGTTATTCCATTCTTTATTATACTCAGTTGGTTAAAGTTCTGGCTTTTATACTCCATGAAATTAGTGGAATATCCATGAGAGCTATTGTTCTTCTGAGCATTTTTGAATTTTTCACCACAAAGCAGTATCATGTTGATAATTTGGACGTTATTGGTTCCTAGATAAATTAATTCTTGAACTTGTTTTATTGAATTCTTATATCATTGTCATCATCCTCATGTTTATATTATGTTGAAAGTCATCTGTGGCCTGTAGTGCATAGATGAACTTGGAATGATAATGAATATCCTTGGCCGTAGTGTAGGGATGATGTGGTTTCTTTATTAAGCTGAGTCTCAGCGATAAAAGTGATGAAAAACCTTTTAAATCATAGAAGATAATAGATTTTATTCTCTGCTTGACTCTTCTAATGGATTGCTTGTTCCGCTGCAGTTAAACTTGATGTTTGTTATATTTTATCAGTTTAACACTGTTGAAGGCTAACGATAAATTATTCTGCATTATCTTAGTCATAATATTTCTTATTGGGCTAGTTGAGCTCACCCTTTCTTTCACTGTTCTCTTCAGGAACTAAGAACGTAGCCGGGACTAGTCGGGGAACGGAGTGACGGTCCAGATGATAGCATTAGTAGTCCTCACTATTCTGTTAAATAGTGTGACAATAAATGTAATGAGGACTCCATTGAGTTTGTATATTGTCTAGATGACAATATTCTTATTAAAAACTCTTAGATTATGTTTTGTCGTATTTTACACGACTGTTGTATAATTAAGTTGTATTTGAATTTTGTACCATGTATTTGGCGACTCAAGATGGGTGATGTATACCTATTTTGGGGGCGTCACATTGTATGTGAATATATGTTGTGTGGTTCCTCCACTAGGAGGCTATCCTGTCGGTGTTTAATTACTGGACTCGTAGGAAGACTAATTCCAACGAGGCTCAAGAAAGACACCACCCAAATTCGCTCCAGTTGAAAGATCGGATTAATTTCCCGTCAAGTAAATTGCGATGATTTGGGAACCTTCATGCCGAAAAACCGTGAGAGTAACCTAAGATAGGTCAACCTCTGATAAACCAAACGCGGAGGAAACTCTCTTCATACTTTCACATTTCAATGTAAATCTCAATGTAATGAAAAATATGAAGGAATATGTGTACATGCTTTCCCTTTATATCAAAACCTGACATGTTATCTTGTCAACTGACATCCGTTTCGCAAGACGATACTCCTTAACAGTTGGAAGACCCCAACTTTTTATAAATGAAATTGAATTTCCTCTGTTTATTATTTTGAAATAGTAAGGGTTGATTTGATTAATGTGGTTAGTTATGGGTAAAATACGCAAATATTTTAAATAAGCAAGTGGTTATAAAATATTCATTGTTGTCGGAGAATATTCGTTTGGTCGTGGAATATTCTTCCGTCCCGAATATTAAATTTACTCAAGCACGACCTTTTGTGGGTTCTATAACGGAAAACGATTGGATGAAAAAAATGACAAGTATGAGTTTTTATAAATAACGGTGTAGTTGTTACCAGATTAACACTTTGTTGGAATACCTTTGGTTTAAAACACGATAATACACGCGTTGTCAGCAAGTGACATTAATATTGCACCAATTATTGATTCTTACGTAAGAAGGCACTACTCAATAATTGTTACAGTAATTACTGTTTAATATTTTATTTTATCGATTCAATGATTGCTATTTTATATTTTATATTATTGTTGTTTCAATAATTGTCACTACACAGTATTTTCCATTATCAGATCAATAATTTATATTATTTTAATAATATTACTAGATAACATTATTGGCAATGTTTAGAAAATTCTGTCTAAGGAGATGTTTGGTCACCTAATTGCGCGCCACTAAGGAGAAATCCTTATTGAAAATTCCCCTCTTTCCTGGGAACGGTCTGGTTGTCATTATTGTGATTCTGTAATATTATTTGTGAATAATTAATTATTAATTTATATGATAAGGAAAATATTCATTTTTTGTGGATATAGATTGTGAGACCCCAGATTTTATCAATAAAGATTTAAATTTTGTCGAAATAATTTTTTAATATTATGGTGTGAATTTAAGATAATATTATAGTTGTGGGTAGTATTTATAAATTTTGCAAAGTATGCAAGTGATTATATTATATTCGATTGGTCTGGGGAATATTCGGTTTAGCGAGGAATATTCGTACAACTACTCAATCATCATCGGTGGACCCTATTAATGTAATTATCATTTGATTGAGAAAGCGACAAAAATATTTTATTGAAATAACGACGGAAGTTTTACCGTTGATCATTGTTGAACTACTCGGTAGTAAAAGTACGAGAATACGTGTGGTTGCATAGTAGCATTACGATATTGATTATTGATGCTTATGTGAGAAGTCAGTCACGGTTTGATTCCATTATTGTCGATTAATAATATGAATTATTTTAGCGATAATGACGTTTTGTTTTATTCGTATTATTAACGTAATAAAAAGCGAAACATCTTTTATATAAAATGTAATACTTTATTAAAGTTGTTCTATAAATAGAATATATTATATTTTATTATGAATAGTGTTGCATAGTGTTTTTGCGTATGTTTTTGCATAGTAAAATATTTTTATATAAATAGAATATATGATATTTTATTTAAAAGATTTTGCTTTAAATATGGACCATCGATTAAAGTAAATCAATCTGCGACCGTTCATGGATTAATTACTATGCATTCTATTTTCCTATAAATGAAGCTCATTCCTTCATTATTTTCTTACGAATTCACCGAAACTCTAGAGAGAGAAATTATAGAGAGAAGTTTATAGAGAGAAAATCTATAGAGAAAGAAGAAGAGTATTACGGTACTTCACTACTTTGATATCCAAAGTGTCTTTTTACGGTAAGGGTATTATTTGTTGTACCCATAAGGGGTGTTATTCTTTCTTATTCATGAAGAGAACTTCATTATTCCATTCATTATTATTACATTGAATAACTTTGTGTAAAAGTGGTATACCCTATACATAACCTCGTATATGCGGATACCCTATACTTGGTGAAATCCTTATGTTATTCCATTCTTATTTATTCATTGGAATAACTCAGTATCTGTGGAATCCCTATACTTGGTGATCTTCTTCGTTATTCCATTCTTTATTATTTCATTTGGAATATCATCATGTGTTTTACAGGACCGGTTCCATTGTTTATTATTCCGCATTTATTATTCATTGGAATATCCACATGCGTGTGTTTTACACCGGACTGGTTCCATTGTTTATTATTCAAGCATTTATTATTCTGGTTGGATCATCCCGCTTGGATTGTGAATTTCACGACATTGGTTCCGTTATTATTATTCTATTGGAATAACTCGCTCATACATCAAATACCGCACGCGTGGTGATTTCTTTTGTTATTCCATTCTTTATTATACCCGGTTGGTTAAAACTTTGACTTTTATACTCCATGAAATTAGTGGAATATCCTTGATATTTGGCTTCATCCAAAGATATCTTTTCATGGAAATATTCTTCCGATCATTCTTGAATTTTACTCTATAAAACAAAGATCTTGTTGACAATTTGGACGTTAATAATTCCTAGATAAATTAATTCTTGAACTTGTTTTATTGAATTCTTATATCATTGTCATCATCCTCATGTTTATATTATGTTGAAAGTTATCTTTGGCTTACGTGCATAGATGAACTTAGTATGATTATGACCAGGGTTCATTCGGTATAATCATGGCTTGATATAAATGATGTGACAAAAGTCCTCGGTGGCTTTTGTAATGCGATGGTGGATAGTTTTTGGTATGATTATGACCAGGGGTGATTCGGTATAGTCATGACCATTGATAATTTGATGAAAATCCTTGACCGTGGTACAGGGATGATTAGATATTGTGGTTTATTCATTAAAGCTGAGTCTCAGCTATAACAGTGATGAAAAACCTTTTAAATCATAAAAGATAGTAGATTTTATTTTCTACTTGACTCATTTAATGGATTGCTTATTCCGCTGCAGTTAAACTGGTTGTCTATTGTATTTTATCAGTTTAACACTTTGTTGAAGGCTAATGATAATTTATTCGCATTATCTTAGTCATAATATTTCTTCTTGGACTAGTTGAGCTCACCTTTCTTTCACCGTTTCTCTTGTGAAATGAGAATAATCTTTGGGACGAGTCTGGGAAAAGAGTGATGGTCCCGAAGATAGCATTAGTAGTCCTCACTATTCGTTAAATAGTGTGACAATAAATGTAATGAGGACTCTTGAGTATGGATATTGTCTAAATGACAATATTCTATTAGAACTCTCGGTTTATGTATTATCGTATATTACACACGACGGATGTATAATTAAGTTTGTATTTGAATTTATGTACCATGTAAGTGGCGACCCAAGATGGGTGACATATACCTAATTTTGGGGGCGTCACATAGATGAAGAAAATTTTTAAAGTGACAATTGTTAGAAATTGATATTTTATCTTTTTCGATAAAATAATTCATTTAAATATATTATTATATTATAATAATATAATAATGGTGATATTTTTACAATGAATATGGGATATATGAGTAAATGAGGAGGATGACTATTTTTGTTGCAATAAATACAAAAAACATGTTAAACATGTTGGTGGACCCAATTTTTGACTTAAATTTGATTATAGCCAGTAAAATCGTCCGTATGTGGATTTCGGTCAATTTCTGTTTGAAATTTGGAAGAACTTAAACTTACAAAGTTGTATAGAATTGAATTTCCTATGGAAGGACATAAGATTCGAATTTGTCTAATAAAAGGGCTATTTATTATGAATTATTGAAGTTCCGGAATAATTAATTTTTGAAGTTTTAATTATTTTTTTAATAAAAACGTGTTTTGCAATTGAGTGGGCCCCACAGGTGTTGTAAACATGTTGATTTCAGATGTCAAGAGGTGGGCGTGAAAATTTATATAAATATATTAATATTTTATTAAATTTTCTGCTTTGGTGTTCTAAGCATTTTCCTATAAATAGGGTGCTTAGATTAGAAGAAAAAATCACACCAGAATCTGAAGTTTTCTCTCTCTATAATATCGAGCGTATTTTTGTGAGTATTTTGATACTTTGAGTGTTGTTATACGGTGCAAGTTTCTTTCAGCGTTGTTTCTAATATTCAGTCAGAAGTACTATTCTTTTGAGGTAAGGGATGTTATTTTCTTCGTAAATGATATTATTTCTTCAATATCATTATGCTTAGAAATATTGATATGAATATTATTGTGGAATTTTTACCTTTTTTGTGCCTGGGGTTACTATTCACGATACGCATACGATTCATCGAAAAATGAAATTTTCTTCTTTTTATCCAAATATGCCTATTATGGTTACTATCTTTGATTGTATCCATGTTTTGATCTTTATTTTGAATTCTACTTCATAATTGGTTATTATAGAGTATTTTTGAACTTGGATAAACCAAGTACGAATCCCAAATATTTGTTCTTTTGTCTCATTTGAATTCGCTTTTTTCTTTAAAATATTTTTCATCATCCTCAATCCTAAATGATGATATTACTGAATATCTTTGGCATGTAGTGCAAAGATGAATGATTTTCTGATAAATATATCTTTGGCCCGTAGTGCTAAGATGTATAGGTGTTGAGATGAACATGACCAACAGGTGATACAAATGAATATCTTTGTCCTGTAGTGCAAAGATGAATATTTGATTCAAGATGTATATTGATTAATGTTACAGGGATAAAATATTGATGATGGACTTTTAAATCTTAGAAGATAGTAGAATTCATTCTCTACTTGACTCTTCTAATGGATTGTTGTTTCCACTGCAGTTGTTGATCTAAAACTTGTTGTCTATTATATTCTATCAGATTTTTCCATGTTGAAAAATAATGATAACTTTTTGTATATTATCTTAGTCATAATATTCTTTACTGGGCTAGTTGAGCTCACCCTTTTCCTTTTTGTTCCATTTTTCTTCTCAGGAGGTGAGAATTTAGCAAGAACTAGCCGAGGTATGGAGTGATGATTCTAGAAAGTCGTTTTAGCAGTCCTCACTATTTTTGTAAAATAGTGTATCAATAATTGTAATGAGAACTCCTTTTGAGTTTGTATACTGTCTATTAGACAATATTTGTATTTAAAACTCACAGTTTATGTGTTGTCGTATTTTGCACGACAATTGTATTAATGAAGTTGTAGTTGTTTCTGTACCATGTATTTGGCAACTAAGAATGGGTGATGTATACCTATTTTGGGGGCATCACAGTTGGTATCAGAGCTTAGGGATATGGTCTCTAGCAGAGATCGGGGAATAGAACTAGAAGGGGAGAGACGAGTAATCCTTCGCTAGTGTGTCATACCTAAACTTATTTGTTGGTCAGTCGGAGCATATGGTTAATATGTGATATGTTAATTTGTTTAATTAACTCTTGTTTTGTGGCAGTATTTAAGGATGGCAGCTGAGAATATTAATAGTGGAGTGAATGAGACCGTGGAGACACCTTTAATCACCACCCAGGATAATGTGCAACAGGAAGGCAATATTCCTCCTGTAAACAACACTACCGAACAAATGATGAATGATGGGATGTTTAAAAGCTTTTTGCAGTTTATGCAAAATCAGATGAGGGAGACTCGTGTACAAAATACAGGTGGAAATGATAGCAATGTGCGGCTTGTTACAGCCAAGCAGTTCAAAGAGTTGGGACCACCAGAATTTGCGAAAAAGCCGGATCCGATCAAGGCGGAAACGTGGGTAAAGCAAATTACCAAGATATTCGATGTCTTGGGATGCACGGAGGAATAGAAGGTTCCATTCGCCACTTTTATGTTCTGTGGCGAGGTAGACTACTGGTGGGAGTCTGTGAAACGTACTCAGCCTGCCGCACTCAGTATGTCTTAGGAAACGTTACAAAAACTTTTCAATGACAAGTACTTACCTGAAAGTATTCGTTATATGAAGGAGGTAGAGTTTATTAGACTAGAACAAAACAACATCATGGTGTCCCGGTACGAGGCAAAGTTCGCAGAGTTATCCAGGTTTTCACCTCATTTGGTAGAGAATGAGGAATGACTAACGAGGATGTTTTTGAGAGGTTTAAAACCCGAGATTCAGAAATATCTTATCTCTCATAAATTTTTTTATATTCAGATGTTGTAAATAGGGCTCAATTATTAGAGCGACATAATGAGTATGTTTAACCGAGGGACCACAACCAGGGTCATACCGGTGGCAGTAGTCATCGGAGCAATGAAAACCAGCGGGGAGGAAAATATTCGGACAAAAGCGGAAACCACTCTGGTGGTAATCGTGGTCATGATAATAGAAGAAGCGAGTCGGGAGGAGATTTCAAGAAGAGAAGATACAACAATGACAACGTGAAAACGTCATCACCAACATCAACTATTTCTAAGGGAGGAGAACGACCACCGGTCATATGTTATAAATGCGGGAAAGAGGGACATATCAGCCCAAATTGCCCACAACAATCCAAGGTATGTTATAAATGTGGAAAGGAAGGTCATATAGCTAGAGATTGTCTTGTTGTGAAACCAAGTTCAACGGGGATGGTGACTCCAAAGGCTGTCCCAGACAAGTCAAAGTCAGCGGTTCCTGGAAGAGCGTTTGTCCTGACTGGTCAAAATGCGAGGAAGTCGAACGAGGTGATCACGGGTAAGCTAATCATAAACTCTTGCGAAGTTTATACCTTATTAGATACCGGCTCTACCTATTCTTTTATCTCTCCTGCTTGTGCTCAACGTTTGAACTTGACTCCGGAGAAATTAGACATTGACTTATTTGTTGAGACTCCGTTAGGAAAAACTTTCATTACATCTACTGTTTATAAATCTTGTTTGATTCAAGTTGGAACCATCACATTACCTGCCGATCTTATTTTGTTGAAAATACTTGCATTTGATGTGATTTTAGGGATTGATCGGTTAACCACTCATCATGCTAAAATTGATTATTTTTGTAAGGTTGTCAGTTTTCATATTCCTAACTAACCTGTTATTCAAATTCAAACAACCAAACCACTAAAGTCAATCACTGTCATATCAAGCCATAAAGCTATTCGTTTATTGAAAAACGGATGTCAAACTTTCTTAGCCCATGTCACGGACTTTAACAAAAACATGTCAGATTTGAATAATATTTCTGTTGTTAGAGAATTTCTTGACGTATTTCCTGAAGAACTTCCCGATCTACCCCCAGAACGAGAAGTTGAATTCTTTATTGACCTTGAACCTGGTACAAAGCCCATTTCGGGGAATATTCGTACGACGGCGCAGACTTTTGTGGGCCCCGTAACGAAAAGCAATTGGATGAAGAAAACGACAAGTATGAGTTTTTATAAATAATGGCGTAGTTGTTACCGTTAACACTGTTGGAATACCCGGTGGTTAAAACACAGTAATACTCATTGTTGCACAGTAGCACACGGTATTCCACCGATTATTGATTTTTACGTAAGAAGGCACTACTCAATAATTGTTGCAGTAATTATTATTCAATATTTTATTTTATCGATTCAATAATTGCTATGTTGATATTTTATATTATTGTTGTTTCAATAATTGCGACTACACAATATTTCCCATTATCATATCAATAATTCATATTATTTTAATAATATTACTAGATAACATTGTTGGTAATGTCTAGAAAGTTCTGTCTAAGAAGAGGCTTGTGAAAGTAGTATGCACACAAGCCAATCATGTTTGATGATAAAGCATATACTTTGTAACAATCTTATTCATTTATTAATAAAAAGTATTAATTTATTAAAGGCTTTTAATTATCTACGTGATCTTTGTTTTATAATATGTGATAAACCCATAGTTTTAAGCAATGCTTTTAGAATAATGATGATGATCATTCTAATGAGATCTAAATTCTTAGAAAGCTTAAAACTAAAATAGTTCCCAATCATTGGATTACTAAATTGGGGATTAGTGAATCCGGATAGATTGGTACATACGTTAACTTGCTTTCATTGGATGAGGATGATTGATCTCATGATCATTTGTGTGGAGACACTAAAGCAAGTATGTAGGTGCTTATTAGAGAATAAGTTCACCGAACGTGGCTCGCTAAGGAATACCTAATGGAGTTTTACTTTTTCGTCAATAGGAATTCTGTTGTGATAGTAGTACAAGTAATCCTTGGACTTGAGATCATCATAGTATCTTGTGTATGATGAGTTATACTTTGACTTATTCCTTAAGACCCTTAGGGTATATCAAAGGGTATGCTTGGGTATAATAAGTTGTATATGGAGATAATGTATGATCAATAAAGAATCTACCACTTCTATTAAAAGAAAAGAAATGTCTATGTGATTCGATAAATGACAACCCAGTAGTCCTGGGTTGGCATGAATAATGAAATTAGAAAGGAGTTTCTAATTTGCATTATTTGAGTTGTGCATTTAAGAGTTGAAATACATATAATTAAATAAAATAAGACTTGTGAAGAATTTCATGTCTTATATTTAATTGGGACATCAGTATGGTGGAAGGATTGAATTGCACGATAACTATTTACTCAAAGGTTCTTTTATGATTGATGTTGAAATCTATATTATCCGGAAAGTCGTTGATCTCAGGGAGGCTTATCCCTATTGTAGAATAAATATTATTTATTTAAATAAATTAATTGTTTAATTTATTTATTTAAATAAGATTAGAATTATTCTAATTGATTTATTCACAATAGGTTTAATATGGAGAACCTAAAGGGTCACACCATAAAAGGAAGAATAATTATTTAAGAAGTTAATGGCATAATCGTAATAATATGTTAAGTATATTTAATTTAATCTATGGTGATAGAATAAATTAAATAGCTTAATATTTATTATTTAATATTTTAGAAATATTAAATATAAATTAATAAGAGGAGTCTTATTAATATTATTACAATTATTATTATTTTAATTTCTAAAAGAGTTTAGGAATTAATTTAATATAAGTACTCTCATTTATTCCTAATAGGATTAGGAGAAAAATTAATTAAAGGAGTTTAATTAATTATCCCTAATAAGATTAGTGGAGCCCATTTAATTAAAAGAGTTTAATTAAATAAATAATACCTTATTTTATTAAATAAGGTTACGATATTTTTATAAGAGTAGTCTTATATCGGATATTAAAATATATACGTAATCCAATAGTTGGGAGAAGACGTTCTTTTTCTATGAGATAGAAAACTAGGGTTTGAGCCAAATACCCATCTTCTTAAATCCTTCTTCCTCCTTGGTGGATCACCTCTAGAGACCAAACACTTGGGTGACTAACGTTGATCAAAGGAAGATACCAAACCCGGTGGATTAAAGTTGAACGCGAAAAGGATTGGAGGTGAACTTGTACCTGAGGAAGCTAGATCTTCAAGGGTATGATTCTTATTCGTTATCTTTTTCGTTTAATTAATAATCGTGCATAAAGGGTGATCCGGGTATATGGTTTGTAAAATTTTAAACTCTAATTTTTACACGTTTCCGCTTATTTTTGCAATTTGATTACTTTCATGAATAATACAAACCTAACAGTGGCATCAGAGCCAAACCTTTATGCAAATTATTAATTGTTTTAATTTAATATGTATATTGATATGTGTTTAGAATAATTTAATTGGGCATAATTTATTATATAAAAACTATTAAAATATATATATATTGCGCGGAATAAAGAATTTTTAATCGATTTGGATTTAGGCATTCTTTGATTCTCGCCAAAAAAATAAAAATAAAATAAAATAAAAAATAAAATTACGTATCCCGATTTCATTTTTGCTGATTCCGTGGTGATTTAAGTTATCAGGATATAATGGTTAATAGAAGTAACCATGAAGCACGTGACACAAAAAGGAAGCCAGGAACATGTTTTTCATATATAACATCTTATATATATAGTTAACAAGTCCTTTTTTTTTTTGGTTAACGTGATGGGTGGTTATTATGTATATATATATTATAATATTACCAAAATTGGTATAATATATACTGTAACTATATATATAGTATATATAGTTAAATAAACTCTATATATATAATATATATATATATATATATATATATATATATATATTATTTTTAATTATTTTATAATTAAAATAAAAAGTTTATTTTAATCTTAAAATAAAAGGTTTATTTTAATATTAAAATAAAAGAGTTTATTTAACTATGAAATAAGATTTCATATTATTCAAAATAAAAAGTTTATTTGTGAATAGGAAAAAGAATCCGCTCTTTCCTTAAATAAAGGAGTTTATTTAGATATGAAATAGGATTTCATATTATTCAAAATAAAAAGTTTATTTGTGAATAGGAAAAAGAATCATCTTTCCTTAAATAAAGGAGTTTATTTAGATATGAAATAAGATTTCATATTATTTAAAATAAAGGAGTTTATTTGTGAATAGGAAAGAGAATCCGTGTTTCCTTTAATAAAGTTTTTTTTTTTACATGGAATTGGATTCCATAATTAATTAAAATAAAGGAGTTTATTTTGATTAAAAAAAAATTGATTAAAATAAAATAGTTTATTTTATTCAAAATTAGATAAATTAAAATAAAATAGTTTTATTTTGATTTAAATTTGAATTAAAATAAAGGAGTTTATTTTGATTCAAAATTAGATTTTATACTAACTCAATTTGCCCATTAAATGATATCAATATATATATTGAATGTTTATTATTCATGAGATGAATGTTATTTATTGATGCATATGGTGATGTGTATGATAATAAATGGGATTGATTATGGACTATTGACCAATATGATTGGATTTTATTTTAGTTGGATGCATGAATGTATGGGTTTTATTAAATGGGGTCTGCGTACCTCGTCTTCTCTAATTTTTCTTAATGTAAATTCTATTCCCCTCCTAAGTACTTTCCTCGACTTACGATCAAGGTTTCTATTTATTTTAAATAGTTTTGTAATAGGAATAGTTAGAATTAATTTTGAAAAATTGGAGATCAAGGAGCAGCTTGAGCGCTTGAAGACCCATTTGTAATGGAGTCGAGTTTAAATGTAATAGTTATATTTAAATATTATTTCTTGCACCCTCAGATTTGACCTTTTGGTTCACTTGGTGGCTCTAGTGAACCGAACTAGAAGAAAAAGTCCATAATCAATCAAGGGTAGAATATAGTATTCTATATGTGCATGCTTATACTTTATATATATTATATATTATGCAAACATGCTTCGCATGTTCATTAATACGACGCGTATTTTATATATATGTAAATGCATTGCTAAACAAGATGAGACATTTTAACAACAAACCCTCAAATTTTTATATTAAGTCCTAAGCGTTCAAAGATATTTGAAATATCGAACGTCAGCTTTCTAGCATGATAAAATTAATAGAGTATTAAATATTTAATATGAGTTTGTTGTGTGTCACCACAAGGCAAGTATTAAGTATTTAAGATGTTAATTTATCACATTTGATGCTTATAAAGAAAATTGAACAATATTGTTTTGTTGTGTCACCACAAGGATGATATTTTTCTTTTTGAATATATGGAGTGCTAGGTCGGACTTAACTTGGATAATTTTGATTCGGATGTTCCACCACTTGATCAAAATAATCTAAGAGGCAAAAAGAAAAGGAGTTGCATAGTTGATGTAATTGACAAAAGTTGTCTACCTATTTATTTATATATAGTTTGTTGTGTCACCACAAGGCTATATACATTTGAAATGGGATCCTTATTCTCACTAAAGAAATCTTTAATTAGATTTTGTCGAACTATATAAGTGAGGGTAATATAGTTTGAAGAAAATAGTGGGAGATACCAATTTAAAACAAGACCTAAATTATTTTGGTAATTAATAAGAGAATGTATGTTAAAATATTGTTAATTACAAATTCATTTACATAATTTTACAATGTCTAAATTACTATCATCTGCGAAGCATATTAGATGCTAAATTAACGAGGCATCAATTAAAGCGGATTGGTTAAGGAATTTGAGAATAGTTCTCATAGTTTGAAAAGCTATCTTATGTCCTTTATACGCCTATCCTGCAATGGTTGCAGAATAATGCCTCCGAGGAAGACATTGCTACTTTTAGAAAGTGGCGAAGATGATGCTGATTGGCTCAATGCATCATGTTTCGCATCCATGAGTAAACG
Source organism: Panax quinquefolius (assembly GCA_020205615.1). Classification (NCBI taxonomy): domain Eukaryota; kingdom Viridiplantae; phylum Streptophyta; class Magnoliopsida; order Apiales; family Araliaceae; genus Panax; species Panax quinquefolius. Next base: position 2,933,077 of record CM035164.1, on the reverse strand, counting down.
AGCTTCAGCGTCAAGATGAAACTATGGATGCTCCTACGATATTCCCGCACATCAAGTAGTTGATGGTGAGGAAAGTGGGACCGATAGATATCGAGATATCTAAGGAGCTCTTCCGATCTAGAATGACCAATGACACTATAAGATGCAGAAAAAGTTCTTAACATAATCAATTTGATTGATCAATCAGACAACCGGTTTTGTCATGGATGGAGAGTTGAGCCAAGATTTGATCTTGCACTCACTCCCGGACTCCTTTCTAATTGTTGTGAATTTTTCATATGAACAAGCTAGATATCAACTTTGATTTGCTTAACATATTGAAAATGTTGAGAGTCACTTTCAACCAAGAAAGATCAAGTCTTCTTGGTAGGGGCCAAAGGATCTTCTAAAAGAAGAACGATTCAAAGAAGGTAAATAGAAAGGCATAAACAAAGGATAATAAGAACAAAAGCGATCACGGATAGAAAGGAGCTTGCTTCCACCGCAATAAGCCTGGACCACGGAAAGAAAAGCTGCGAGAAGCGTCTTGCAGAGGCTAACCAAAGAAGCTTAGTGAAGTTTTTGCCATAAATACGCTTTTGTTTATGATTGAAATAAATTTTTCTTTAAGTCAAGGTTCTACTTGGGTATTGGATACCGACTTTGGTTATCATAAATATAGATTTATGAAAGGACCAAGCGTAAGTAGAAAGTTAAACAAAGATAAGTAATCCTATGTGTGGAAAATGAAGCAAAGGTTCTTTGCATTAGCTATAGAAACTTATAGTTTAGCATCGCCTTTACTAGCAAATCTATTAAGTCAATAAGTTGTTATTGTATTCCAATTCTTGTTAAAATATTATTTCCATTTTATTGTTGGACAATGAAATCATTGGTATTATAATTAAGAACAATTGTTGTTCTATTTATAATAATAATGTCTCAGTATAGAAGCGGAATATTACTTAATAAATTTTGTATACTTGACTTACGTGAAAATAATTTTACAAATTGAACAAACTAGTATAAGAAAAGAGATGATCATTCAAAGAGTTAAATGTGTGTATTTGATGAAATACAAGTGTGAATTATTTGAAAAGTTCAGAGAATTCATAAGTGAAACAAATTGACAAAGTATTAAGATTCTTTGATTAGATCAAGGAATAAATACTTGAGCAATAAGTTTCTAGATCATCTCAAATGGTTTTCTCATAATGGAAACATCCACGACAGTAAATAATTGATTGATGTATCCGAATGGAAAATTAGTACCTTGTTGGACATGGTGCGGTCCATAATGATTTTACCGACATTCCAAATTATCCTTCAGGTCATGTCCTAGAAATGGCGCATATCTACTTTTAAAAGGTAACCTCAAAATCCCAAACCCCCAAGACTCCATAAAAGTTATGGATGGGGAGGATTCTAATCTTAAGTTTGTTAAGATAAGGGTTCCAACTTATGTGAAAAGGTTTCAAAGGATAAGCTTGGGACAAGATTTGACAAGTGTCGATTTGTGGGACATCCTAAAGTAAGTTTAGGGTATATGTTCTATAATTCTACTTAGCAAAAGGTATTTGTTGTAAAAAACGCGCCTTCAAGATAAAGGTGTTTATCATTGAAGGGGCTAGTGGGAGGATAATAGATCTTGAAGAGTTCAAGAACCACAAAACAATATAAGTCAAATAAGAGGAACCTATAAATAGACTATATGTACCACAACCGAATCGTAATTCGGAATAGTATCAAGATACCTAGGAGGTATGGATTCATCATGGATGATGATGATGATGGTACGCATCATGAAGATGATGATCCGAGTTACATACGATGAGTAAGAGTTAAAATGTGTACAAAAGGGTCGATTGGGGCGTCGTGAAATTTCTAGTATTATATGTTGATATACTACGGATGAGGAATTACATACCAATGCTACAATCAGTAAAGATAAAGTTGTCTAAACAATCCTCCATGAATGATTTGGGAAGAGTATCATTATTGGGGATGCAAATCTATATAGATAGATTTAAAAGGATGCTCAACTTAACCCAAGGAACGTATATTCATTTGATGCTAAAGTCGTTTAGCATGGCAAACTCCAAGAGATGTCTCATGTTGATGAGCTATGGAGTGTATCTCTCTTAATAGTCCCCAAAGACTCATAAAAGAGAGATCGCATGAAAGAATTATCATGTATGCAATGAAATGTACGAGACTGGATGTTGATCGGTCATATTTGGAGAAGATCACTGTAAGACAGTGAAAAACATCTTAAAGTACTTTACTGGCACTAAGGATGTGATCATATTCATGGTGGGTCTAAATTAAAACTAGAGGGCTTAATGCAGACTCAAGTTTTTCGAGACGAGACCAAGATCACGGGAAAATCCACTTTAAGGTAAAAGCGTTATCTTGAAGCAGTGGTGCGTTGAATTGGAAAGGTTCCAAAACAAAGAAAGAGTTCTTTGGTTTAGTGAAAAAGACAAAGTATATAGCTATAAATGAAGCTGCAAGTTGATTGTTTGGATTAAAAGTTCATTACAGAACTAGGAATAGTTCCTAAGTCTCATCTTGGATCTAAACATGTGTTGTGGCACTTTCATTTGATTATTAAAATCATTGAAAGATGGGAAATCACTATAGAGATAGTGGACTCTCATGAACAACATTACATATCCATTAACTAAAGCTTATCCAACAGCAGGATAATCGTCACTTAGAGAAGAAGAGTATGAGATACCATGACGATTGGCTTTAGTGCAAGTGGGAGATTGAAAGTAGTATGTACACAAACCCAATCATGTTTGATGATAAAGCATATACTTTGTAACAATCTTATTCATTTATTAATAAAAAGTATTAATTTATTAAAGGCTTTTAATTATCTACATGATCTTTGTTTTATAATATGTGATAAACCCATAGTTTTAAGCAATGCTTTTAGAATAATGATGATGATCATTCTAATGAGATCTAAATTCTTAGAAAGCTTAAAACTAAAATAGTTCCCAATCATTGGATTACTAAATTGGGGATTAGTGAATCCGGATAGATTGGTACATCGTTGCTTGCTTCATTAGATGAGGATGATTGATCTCATGATCATTTGTGTGGAGACACTAAAGCAAGTATGTAGGTGCTTATTAGAGAATAAGTTCACTTTGAGCGTGGCTCGCTAAGGAATACCTAATGGAGTTTTACTTCACTGTCGATAGGAATTCTGTAGTGATAGTAGTAAAAGTAATCCTTGGACTTGAGATCATCATAGTATCTTGTGTATGATGAGTTATACTTTGACTTATTCCTTAAGACCCTTAGGGTATATCAAAGGGTATGCTTGGGTATAATAAGTTATACATGGAGATAATGTATGATCAATAAAGAATCTACCACTTTATTAAAAAAGAGAAATGTCTATGTGATTAGATAAATGACAACCCAAGAGTCCTTGGCGGCGCGTGAATGAAATTAGAAAGGAGTTTCTAATTTGCATTATTTGAGTTGTGCATTTAAGAGTTGAAATACATATAATTAAATAAAATAAGACTTGACAATAATTCCATGTCTTATATTTAATTGGGGACATTGTATGGTGGAAGGATTGAATTGCACGATAACTATTTACTCAAAGGTTCTTTTATGATTAATGTTGAAATCTATATTATCGAAAAGTTGTTGTTAAGCTTGGGAGGCTTATCCCTATTGTAGAATAAATATTATTTATTTAAATAAATTAATTATTTAATTTATTTATTTAAATAAGATTAGAATTATTCTAATTGATTTATTCACAATAGGTTTAATATGGAGAACTTAAAGGGTCACACCATAAAAGGAAGAATAATTATTTAAGAAGTTAATGGCATAATCGTAATAATATGTTAAGTATATTTAATTTAATCTATGGTGATAGAATAAATTAAATAGCTTAATATTTATTATTTAATATTTTAGAAATATTAAATATAAATTAATAAGAGGAGTCTTATTAATATTATTACAATTATTATTATTTTAATTTCTAAAAGAGTTTAGGAATTAATTTAATATAAGTACTCTCATTTATTCCTAATAGGATTAGGAGAAAAAATTAATTAAAGGAGTTTAATTAATTATCCCTAATAAGATTAGGGAGCCCATTTAATTAAAAGAGTTTAATTAAATAAATAATACCTTATTTTATTAAATAAGGTTACCTGATATCTTTATAAGAGTAGCCTTATATCAGATATCAAATATATACGTAATTCCAATAGTTGGGAGAGTACGTTCTTTTCTATAGAGATAGAAAACTAGGGTTTGAGCTAAATACCCATCTTCTTAAATCCTTCTTCTTCCTTGGTGGATCACCTCTAGAGGCCAAACACTTGAGTGGCTAACGTTGATCAAAGGAAGGAACCAAACCCGATGGATTCAAGTTGAACGCGAAAAGGATTGGAGGTGAACTTGTGTAAGACCCCAACTTATTATTAATGAAATTTAATTTTCTCTATTTATTATTTTGAAATAGTAAGGGTTGATTTGATTAAAGTGGATAGTTAATGGTAAAATAAGCAAATACTTCAAAATAAGCAAGTGGTTATAAAATATTCATTGTTGTCGGGGAATATTCGTTTGGTCGTGGAATATCGCATCGTTTGGGGAATATTAAATTACGTAGTAGCGACCATGTGCATGTGTGGGCCCATAACTGAAAAAGCGATTGGATGAAGAAAGCGACAAATATAAGTTGTTTAAAAATAACAGTGAAGTTATTACAGATAATCTTGTTAAAATACTCGTTGGTTAAAACACAAGAAGACACGGTATTGCATAAATTATTGATTCTTACGTAAGAAGGCACTACTCGATAATGGTTACGATAATTAATGTTCGATATTTTATTGATTTAATAATTCTGTGCGTTGATATTTTATATTCTTTGTTGTTTGATAATTGTCATTACACAATTTTTTCATTATCGAAGCAATAATTCATATTATCGAATAATATTATTAGATAACATTATTGGCAATGTCTAGAAAGTTCGTCTAAGGAGAGGTTTGGTCACCTAATTGCGGCGCCAAGAAGGAGAAATTCTTATTAGAAAGCCCCCCTCTTTCAGGAAGCTGCGCTGGTTGTCGATATTGTGATTACGTAATATTATTTGTGAATAATTAATTATTGATTCATATGATGATGGAAAATATTGATTTTATGTGGATATAGATGGAGAAAATTTTAATGTGACAATTGTTGAAAATTGAAATTTTATCTTTTTTGATAAAATAATTCATTTAAATATATTATTATATTTTAATAATATAATAATGGTGATATTTTTACAACGAATGTGGGATATATGAGTATACGAGGAGGAAGAGTATTTTTGTAGCAATAAATGTTTAAAACATGTTAAACATGTAAATTGGACCCCATTTATTGACCGAAATTTGATTATAACTTGTAAAATCGCTTGGTTTGTGGATTTTGGTCAATTTCTATTTGGAATTTGGAAAACTTTCTTCGCAAAGTTGTAGAGAATTGAATTTCCTATAAAAACACGTGAGATTCGAATTTTCTGATGAAAAGGCTATTTATTATGAATTATTGAAGTTAGAAGCTCAAAATAATTAATTTTTGGAAGTTTAAAATATTTAAAATTAGAAAAACGTTTTTCTTACTTTTTTCTAGAATGTGGCATGTGTTTGATGGCTGAAATCAGATTCTAGGCATGCGTAGGAAATTTATATAATTATATTATTAATTTATTAAATTTTTACGCTTTGGTGTTCTAAAGAAGTTCTATAAATAGGGTCTTAGGTTAGAATTGAAAATCACACCGTAAACCCAAGTTTTCTCTCTATATTTTCGAGCGTATTCTTGTGAGTATTTTGAGTATACTTTGAGTATTGTTAGGCGGTGCAAGTTCCTTCAAAGACTATATCCCAGTATTCCAATTTGAAGTACTTAATCTTTCGAGGTAAGGGATGTTATTTTCTTCTCAAATGATATTATTTCTTCAATATCATTATCTTTGAAATATTGGTTGAAACTTTTTATAAAATTTGGAACTTTTTCATGTGGGGTTACTATTCATGAGTTCTTATTCATGAGTTACTATTCACGAGTTCTATTCACGAGTTCTTATTCACACAGTACTATTCATGAAGCGTGAAGATGTTTTTTGGGAAATTTCTATCTTTTGGTGTTGAGTTACTTATTCACGATACTAAGACTATTCACGATATCTGACACTATTCATAGAAAAATAAAATTTCTTCTTTTTGTCAAAATATCTATTCGGATACTAGCTTTGATTGTATCCATGTTTTGATCATTCTTGAATTTTACACCACTATGATTATTTTTGAGGTATTTTTGAACATGGATAAAACAAAATACGAATCCTTAATCCTTAATCCTTGTCATTTTGTTTCCTTTGGATTCGTTTCTTTAAAATATTTTCATCATCCTCGGTCTTAAATGATGATATTATTGAATATCTTTGGCTTTGTAGTGCAAAGATGAATGATTTCTGAAGATTATCTTTGGTAGTAGTGCAAAGATGAGCAGTGTTTAGATGAACATGATTAATGATGAATATCTTTGGCTCAGTAGTGCAAAAGATGAATATTTGATTCCGGATGTATATTGATTGATGTTACGGGGATAAAAGATAGCGATGAACTTTTAAATTCATACATAGAAGATAGTAGTTTGCATTCTCTACTTAACTCTTCTAATGAATTATTATTTTCATTGCGAATATTGATTTAAAATTTGTTGTCTATTGTATTCTATTAGATTTTCCTCTGTTGAAGACTAACGGTAATTTGTTGTATATTATCTTAGTCATAATATTCTTTTCTTGGGCTAGTTGAGCTCACCTTTTCCTTTTTGTTCCATTTTTCTTCTCGGGAGGCAAGAATATAAGCGAAATGCAGCCTGGGGTATGGAATGAAGGTTTTAGAAAGAATTGTTTAGTAGTCCTCACCATTTTTGTAAAATAATGTATCAATAAATGTGATGAGGATTTATTTGAGTATAGATATTATCTAGAAGATAATATTTGTATTCAAACTCACGCTTTTCTGGTTGTAATAATAAAGTTGTAGTTATTTACATACTATGTATTGACAACTCGGAATAGGTGATGTATACCTATTTTGAAGGCGTCACAATTTTATACTGAGGAAGCTCGATCTTCAAGGTATGATTCTTATTCGTTATCTTTTCGTTTAATTAATAATTGTGCATAAAGGGTGATCCGGGTATATGGTTTGTAAAATTTTAAACTCTGATTTTTACACGTTTCCGCTTATTTTTGCAATTTGATTGCTTTCATGAATAATACAAACCTAACAGCTTGGTCACCTAATTGCGTGTCAGTAAGGAGAAATCCTTATTGAAAGCCCCCCTCTTTCCGAAAGTACTGCACCGTTGTCATTATTGTGATTACGTAATATTATTTGTGAATAATTAATTATTGATTTATATGATAAGGAAAATATTCATTTTATGTGGATATAGATGGAGAAAATTTTTAAAGTGACAATTGTTGAAAATTGATATTTTATCTTTTCTAATAAAATAATTTATTTAAATATATTATTATATTATAATAATATAATAATGGTGATATTTTTACAATGAATGTGGGATATATGAGTAAATGAGGAGGAGGACTATTTTTGTTGCAATAAATACTAAAAACATGTTAAAAATGTTGGTGGACCCAATTTTTGACTGAAATTTGATTATAGCCTATAAAATCATCTGTTTGTGGATTTCGGTCAATTTTTGTTTGGAATTTGGAAAAACTTAAACTTACAAAGTTGTAGAGAATTTAATTTTCTATGGAAGGACATAAGATTTGAATTTTTCTGATGAAAGGGCTATTTATTATGAATTATTGAAGTTCTGGAATAATTGATTTTTGAAGTTTTAATTATTTTTTTTTAATAAAAACGTTTTTTGCAATTGAGTGGGCCCCACAGGTGTTGTAAACATGTTGATTTTAGAAGTCAAGAGATGGGCTTGAAAATTTATATAAATATATTAATGTTTTATTAATTTTTTTGCTTTGGTGTTCTAAGTATTTTCCTATAAATAGGGTGCTTAGGTTAGAATTGAAAATCACACCAGAATATGAAGTTTTCTCTCTCTATAATATCGAGCGTATTTTTGTGAGTATTTTGATAATTTGAGTGTTGCTATACGGTACAAGTTTCTTTCAGCGTTATATCCGATATTAAGTCAGAAGTACTATTCTTTTGAGGTAAGGGATATTATTTTATTTGTAAATGATATTATTTTTTCAATATCATTATGCCGAAATATTGATATGAATATTATTGTGGAATTTTTATCTTTTGGTGTGAGATTCTTATTCACGATACTCGGACTATTCACGATATGACACTATTAACGAATCATAAGACTATTCATAGAAAAATGAAATTTTCTTCTTTTTATCCAAGGTGTCTATTATGGTTACTATCTTTGATTGTATCCATATTTTGATCTTTATTTTGAATTCTGCTTCAAAATTGGTTATTATGAAGTATTTTTGAACTTGGATAAAGCGTAATACTAATCCCTAATATTTGATCTTTTATCTCATTGGATTCATTTTCTTTAAGATATTTTTCATCATCCTCGACCCTAAATGATGATATTCTTTGAATATCTTTGGCTGTAGTGCAAAAGTCGAATGATTAATCGATGAATATCTTTGGCCCGTAGTGCAAAAGATGAATGATTACCTAATGAATATCTTTGGCCCATAAAGTGCAAAGTTGAAGCAGTGTTGAGATGAACATGACGGTAACTGGTGATCTAAATGAATATCTTTGGCTCAGTAGTGCAAAGATGAATATTTGATTCAAGATGTATATTGATTGATGTTACTGAGGATAAAATATTGATGATGGACTTTTAAATCTTAGAAGATAGTAGAATTCTTTCTTTACTTGACTCTTCTAATGGATTGCTTATTCCACGCGATTGTTGATCTAAAACTTGTTGCTCATTATATTTTATCGATTATTCCTCGTTGAAGACTAACGATAATTTGTTGTATATTATCTTAGTCATAATATTCTTTACTGGGCTACTTGAGCTCACCCTTTTTCTTTTTGTTCCATTTTTTCTTCTCAGGATGTGAGAATTTAATAGGAACTAGCCGGGGTATGGAGTGATGATTCTAAAAAGTGGTTTTAGCAGTCCTCGCTATTTTTATAAAATAGTGTATCAATAATTGTAATGAGGACTCCTTTTGAGTTTGTATACTGTCTATTAGACAATATTTGTATTTAAACTCACAGTTTATGTGTTGTCGTATTTTGCACGACAATTGTATTAATGAAGTTGTAGTTGTTTCTGTACCATGTATTTGGCGACTCAGAATGGGTGATGTATACCTATTTTGGGGGCGTCACAGACACATTATGTAATATTGCTACATTCACTAAGACTAAACTACATAAGTCTTTTTTGTAGGGATATAATTGGTCCAGTAACCCGATCAAAATCCAAAAAGGCCATGAGCCTATAGCCAATTATGTCTTCATCTGACCAGACTGAACTTAATCCAGTTTCTCGCGAAGATTTCGACGTATTAAGTAAACAAATCACGGATTTGGTTGTTCTGCTTAAAGAACTACACCAATCTACTCAGGGTACAAGGATACCCGTACCTGCTGAATCCTCCGCACAAGGGGGAACCCAAAGTCCGGATACTGCTAGTTCCAGTCGCAAGAATCCTCATAAGCACAGACAGATTCCTTCAGCTATATGGCGATTATCTCCACCTACAGTTCCTGAGCATGTACGGTCTCCGGTAAAGGTGCCAACCAGCGTAATGGCTATGTTGCCGATACCGGTAAGGGAAAAAGAAGTCTTTGTTCCAGACCCTAGAGTGGAAGAAGAGGAACGAAGAATTAAACAAGACATCGTCAGAATGATGTCAGGCATACGCGTCATTGTCGATGATGAACATACAAACAGATACACCCCAGACGATGATTGCCTTGACGTAATGGTCATCATTTGGGAAAAGGAGGCTGATGACAGCCCCTCCATCACTGCAATCCACCAGGACTTTGCCCTCGACAATTGGAGCAACACTCCTTTCATTGGTCGACAAGGGTAAAACGGGCAGAAACTCATCCTGCCTTGTAGATAATAATAACTGCTTACTTTTTCTGTGCAGTATTAGCAGTTACTTTTGTCATTATAAGCTAACACTTTGTGTGATTGAACATTTTCATATATTAAAGTTAGATGTGCCTTGACTTGCTGATGAGTGCATATTCTCCACAAGGACTGTAACTTTGATGTAAAATTGGACTCAGACTTGATGGAAGTGCAAGAGGACTATGAGATACCTAAGGAGATCAAAGAATGGGTCGAAGAGAAACCCAAGCCAAATCTTGATCAAACCACCTCTTTTAAACCTCGGAACCTTAGAAAACCCCAAACAAATCCAAATTGGTACGAGACTCACTCCAAACCAAAGGAATGACATGGTTACTGTGAGACCCCAAATTTTATGAATAAAGATTTAAATTTCTCAAAATATTTTTTTGAATATTATGGCGTGGATTTGATATAATGTTATAGTTGTGGGTAATATTTATAAATTTTGCAAAGTAAGCAAGTTGTTATATAATATTCGATTGGTCAGTGAAAATTCTTTTTATCGGGAAATATCCGTACGATGGCACAATCATTGGTGGACCCCACAACGGAAGTATTTTCGTAGTTAGAAAACGACAGAATTATCATTTTATAAAAATAACGGCGAAAGTGTTATCGTTAAAACTGTTGAACTACCCGGTAGTAAAAGTACGATGTCTGGCGTGGTTGCATAAGTAAAGACACGATATTGATTATTGATGCTTACGTAAGAAGTCACTCAGTTATACTCAATTATTACTACAGTAATTGTTGCATCATATCTCTTATATTATTGATTCAATTATTGTCACAGTATCATCTGCATAATATGTTATATTATTAAATCAATAATTGAGATGACACAGTTATTCATATTATTATTTACAATATTGACAATGTCTAGAAGTTCTGTCAAGGAGAGATTAGATAATCTAATTGCGCGCCAATAGGTAGAAATTCTTATTGGAAAGCCCCCTCTTTCCTGGGAACGACCTGGTTGTTAAATATTATGAATTATAATATTAATGATGAATAAGTTCGTGTTGATTAAAGATAAAATTGATAGTTCCATTGTGTTGGGATTACTAGTGTTAGTGGAAATCGACATCTATTTCGATAATAATGGATGTTTGGAGGTTATATTGACCAATCAGGTAATTAACCGAATAAATGAGCAATTAATTGCTATTAATTCACATGCTTATAACTATATGTTCACATGTGTGTACTATTGATTCACATGATTTACTATTAGGAGAGTTGGTGCAAGATTGATAATACTTGCATGACTAAATTAAAAATGGAGGTATAGATGAAGGTACTATACAGTAATTATTTTTTTCACATGTATAGAACTATTGAGTCACATGATTTACTATTGATTCACATGATTTACTATTAGGGGAGTTGGTGTAAGATTGATAATACTTGCATGACTAAATTAAAAATAGAGGTATAGATGAAGGTACTATATTGTAATTGTTTTTTTCCACATGTTTAGAACTATTGAGTCACATGATTTACTATTGATTCACATGATTTGCTATTAGGGGAGGTGGTGAAAGTTTTATAATACTTGCAGAACTAAATTAAAAATGAAGAAAAAGAGGAAGGTATTATATTATAATATTTTGAGCCCTAAAATGTGCAATTTTTGAAACTATATTTTCCTATAAATAGAATCTCATTCTTCCTTCATTTCTCACCAATTCACTAAGTCTCACAAGAGCAATTATTATAGAGGAAAATTATAGAGAGAAAGAAGAAGAGAAGTTTGCTACCTCACTATTCCAGTATCCAGTTTTCTTCTAAGGTAAGGGGTATTATTTCTTTCATATTCATGAAAAGTGTTATTTTTTTCAATATTTGTAAGGGTTGTTATTCCATTCTTTATTATTCTGTTGGAATAACTCGCCTATGCGCATGCTATCTATCGCCCGGTGAATTCTTATGTTATTCCATTCTTTATTATTTTGTTGGAATAACACATACATGTGATCTATCGCATGCCGGTGAATTCTTCTATTATTCTATTCTTTATTATTCGTTGGAATAACATTCTGCATGCGGACTATCGCATGCCGGTGAATTCTTACGTTATTCAATTCTTTATTATTCATTGGAATAACCTGTTATATGCATGCGATTCTATCGCGCTCGGTGAATTCTTACGTTATTCCATTCTTTATTATTACATTGGAATAACTTGTCGTGTGGACTATCGTATGCATGGTGAATGATCCTTCGTATTCATTCCTTATTAAATTATGGAAATGATCTGTCTACGTGGATTACCGCATGACGGGTGAAAATCCATTTGCAGTTTCATATATTCTAGTATACTCATTTGGTTAAAGTTTAAGCTTCTATACTCCATGAAATTAGTAGAATATCTTGGATATTTGCGCTTCATCCAGTATCTTTTCATGAAAATATTCTTATGAGCATTCTTGAATTTTACTCCATAAAGCAGTATCATGTTGACAATTTGGACGTTATTGATTTTTGGATAAATTAAATTATAAATCATTAAAATTTATCCTTGAACTTGTTTTATTGAATTATTATGTAATTGTCATCATCGTCATGCTTGTATTGTAGTGAAAGTCATCTTTGGCTTACGTGCATAGATGGACTTGTTATGATTATGACCAGGGATTATTCGGTATAATTATGACCATAATGTAACGAATGATGTGGTGAAAGTCCTCATTGGCCTGTAGTTCATTAATGGACAGTTGTTGGTATGATTATGACCAGGGATTATTTGGTATAATCATGACCATTGTTGATTACATGAATATCCTTGGCCGTGATGCATGGATGATTCAATTTTTTTTATTAAGCTGAGTCTCAGCGATAACGTTGATGAAAAACTTTTTAAATCATAGAAGATAGTAGATTTTATGCTCTACTTGACTCTTCTAATGGATTGTTTATTCCGCTGCAGTTGTTGATCTAAAACTTGTTGTGTATTATATTCTATCAGTTGTTATACTATTGAAGACTAAGGATAATTTATTCTGCATTATCTTAGTCATAATATTTCTTCTAAAGGCTAGTTGAGCTCACCCTTTTCTTTCATTGTTCTCTTCAGTGAAATGAGAATATAATTTGATACAGTGGAAATGGAGTGATGGTCCGGGATAAGTGGCTTTAGTAGTCCTCACTATTCGTGAAATAATGTGATAATAATTGTAATGAGGACTCCATTGAGAGTGGATATTGTCAGAAGGCAATATTCTTGTTTAAACTCATTTATATTTTGTCGTATTATTATACGACGGTTGTATAATTAAGTTTGTATTTGATTTATGTACCATGTATTTGGCGACCCAAGATGGGTGATGTATACCTATTTTGGGGCGCCACGATTGGTATCAAAGCCTAGGATATGATCACTAATGAGATGTGAGACAAGAACTAGGAGGGAGAGCGGGGAATTCCTTATTTAGTATGACCTACCTAAGTTTATTTGGCATTTAATTGGTCGTGAAGTAGGAGTATAGGGATAATATGTAATGTGTTAATTAACCCTTATTTTGTGGCAGTATTTGAAAATGGCATTCGAAAATGTTGAGATAATCAATGAAGCACATGAGACCGTTGAGACACCTTTAATCACTAATCAGGTTAATGTGACGTCAGACGAAGAAGAAATTATAGATATCTACGTGGTGAATGAAGAACCAATAGTTGCACCCGAGCTAGTTGCAGAGGTAGCAGCTGAGAGTGAGGAAGAATAGGAACCTGAGGAGAATTTATTTGAAGAATTTTATGATCGAAATTTAGAATTACAAAATCGTATTCATGAGTTGGAAGAGCAGGCGGTCGTGGAGCAAAGAGATGTAACAATTCAAAATTGTGTTACCCGATGTGCGATGCTTGAACTGAAGCACTCTTTGGCAGAGTATAAGATATTAGAGTTGGAATCTGAGAATGCTTGATCAAAGTTCTGATGAAAGAAGAAGCAACTGAATGAATGAGAATAGATGATGCATGGGTAAAAGCCGCACGACGCGTAGATAATGTAGAAAAAGACGCCCGATCTAATAAGGCCAAAATTGATGAAATCGATTTTACTTTTTGGACAACAATTGGGATAATCCAACATCGAATTCGGAATTACCCTGTGCAGAGCGGTCAACCCCAATTTGATTTGGATCGGAGAGTAATGATTCGAATCATGGATCAGGAATGGGACAAAGCAATTAAGGGTGGAATGTACTCTATAGCAAAGTTAAATCTGGTAGTTTAAGTGAGAGCGTTTGTCGAGAAACCCGAACGAAGTTATTACGGGTAAGTTAATTATAAACTCTTGCGAAGTCTATACCTTATTCGATACCAGTTCTACCCACTCTTTTATTTCTCTTACTTGCGCTCAATGTTTAAATTTGACTCCGATGAAATTAGACTTTGATTTATCTGTTGAAACTCCGTTAGGAGAAACCTTCGTTACCTCCACTATTTATAAATCTTGTTTGAGTCAAATCAACACTTTCACGTTACCTGTCGATCTTATCTCTTTAAAAATACTTGCCTTTGATGTGATTTTAGGAATCGATTGGTTAACTATTCATCATGCTTTTCGTAAGGTTGTTAGCTTTCATATTCTTAACCAACCTATCATGCGAATTCAAGCAACCAAACCACTAAAGTTAATCATTGTTATTTCAAGCCATAAGTAAAGTGCCCCAATCCTTTCGTTGTTGACTTCCTTATGTGGAATGCACCGAGGCCAAAATTTCTGTAGGCGACATCGTGAATGACGATGACAAGTTGATAGGTATCAATGTTACGTACTATCCAAGTCTTGGATGAGAGTCAACAATTTTGAATGATATTTCTATTGTCAATAAATTTCCAGACGTATTCTTGAAGACTTCTTAGCCTACCCCTAGAGCGTGAAATCGAATTTTGTATTAACCCCAGTACAAAACCCATTTCTAAAACTCTCAAATATTTCTTCACCTAAAATGATCGTATAATGTGGAAAAGACGTTGGCTCGAGCTGTTGAAGATTACAATTATACCATTCAATATCATCATGGAAGAGCGAACGTGGTAGCTGACGCGTTGAGTAGAAGATCGTATACGTTTACGAGTGTGATGTTGTTAACATAAAAACCCATTTCTTATAACTTATAAATGATGAAGATAGAGTTAAAGACTCTAGGAACCCACGTGAAGATAACGAATATACGATTAGAATCGACTTTAATCGATAATGCTAAAGTCGCTCAAGCTTCAGACCCAGAGCTGATGAAAACGAAGAAGAAGGTTCAAGAAGGCGTTATTCTAGAATCAAGAGTAGATGAAGAGATAAAATCTCAACCCTCGATTTAATTGGCCCATTTGAAATCCTCGATCGAGTTGGAACTGTGGCCTATAGACTCGTTTTATCGCCAAGTATGTCGCGTGTTCATAACGTTTTTTTTTACATATCGATGTTACGTAAATATTTGGACGACCCGAACCACATTATTGAATTGGAACTAGACGAGATAGTAGAAGATTTAATGTATGAGGAGATACATGTTAAAATCTTGGATAAGAAGGATTCTATTCGACACTCAAAGGTTATACCTCAAGAGTTAGAATCTGAAATGAAGTCAACGTATCCTCACCTCTTGAGATACCACGTATACGTATGTAAATTTCGGGGCTAAATTTCATAAGGAGGGAGATTGTGAGACCCCAAATTTTATGAATAAAGATTTAAATTTCTCGAAATATTTTTTTTAATATTATGGTGTGGATTTGATATAATGTTATAGTTGTGGGTAATATTTATAAATTTTGCAAAAGTAAGCAAGTTGTTATATAATATTCGATTGGTTGGGAATATTCTTTTGTCGGGGAATATAAAATGCGATGGCACAATCATTGGTGGACCCCACAACGGAAGTATTGTTGTAGTTAGAAAATGATGTAATTATCATTTTATAAAAATAACTACGAAAAGTGTTCTGAATTAAAAGCGTGGAACTACCGGTAGTAAAAATACGATGTCTGGCGTGGTTTGCATAGTAGTAGCACACGATATTGATTATTGATGCTTACGTAAGAAGTCACTCATTTATACTCAATTATTGCTACAGTAATTTTTGCATCATATCTCTCATATTATTGATTCAATTATTGTCACAGTATCATCTGCATAATATGTTATATTATTAAATCAATAATTGAGACGACAAAATTATTCATATTATTATTTACAATATTGACAATGTCTAGAAGTTCTGTCAAGGAGATGTTAGATAATTTAATTGCGCGCTAATAGGGAAATCCTTATTGGAAAGCCCCCTCTTTCTTGGGAATGACCTGGTTGTTAAATATTGTGAATTATAATATTAATGATGAATAAGTTCGTGTTGATTAAAGATGAAATTGATAGTTCCATTGTGTTGGGATTATTAGTGTTAGTGGAAATCGACATCTATTTCGATAATAATGGATGTTTAGAGGTTATATTGACCAATCGGGTAATTAACCGGATAAATAAGCAATTAATTGCTATTAATTCACATGCTTATAGTTATGTGTTCACATGTGTGTACTATTGATTCAAATGATTTACTATTAGGGGAGTTGGTGCAAGATTGATAATACTTGCATGACTAAATTAAAAATAGAGGTATAGATGAAGGTACTATACTGTAATTGTTTTTTTCCCCACATGTTTAGAACTATTTAGTCACATAATTTACTATTGATTCACATGATTTACTATTAGGGGAGGTGGTGCAAGTTTGATAATACTTGCAGGACTAAATTAAAAATGAAGAAAAAGAGAAAGGTATTATACTGTAATATTTCGAGCTCCAAAATGTGCAATTATTGAAACTATATTTTCCTTTAAATTGAAGCTTATTCTTCCTTCATTTCTCACCAATTCACTAAGTCTCACAAGAGCAATTATTATAGAGAGAAAGAAGAAGAGAAGTTTATTACCTCACTATTCCAATATCCGTTGTTCTTCTACTGTAAGGGGTATTATTTCTTTCATATTCGTGAAGAGAGTTATTTCTTTCAATATTCGTAAGGGTTGTTATACCATTCTTTATTATTCTGTTGGAATAACCTATCTGTGCGGTCTATCGCATGCATGGTGAATTCTTCTGTTATTCCATTCATTATTATTTTGTTGGAATAACCTGTATGTGCGGTCTATCGTATGCCTGGTGAATTCTTTTGTTATTCCATTCTTTATTATTCTGTTGGAATAACCTGTCTGTGCGGACTATCGCATGCTTGGTGAATTCTTTCGTTATTCCATTCTTTATTATTATGTTGGAATAACTTTACATGCATGCGATCTATCGCATGCTGGTGAATTCTTCGTTATTCCATTCTTTATTATTACATTGGAATAACATATGTGTGGACTCGCATGCATGGAGAATGATCATTCGTATTCATTCCTTATTAAATTGTGGAAATGATTTGTGTACGTGGATTACCGCATGGCGGGTGAAAATCTATTTGCAGTTTCATATATTCTAGTATATTCATTTGTTTAAAGTTTTGGCTTCTATACTCCATGAAATTAGTAGAATATCTTGGATATTTGCGCTTCATCTAGTATTTTTTCATGGAAATATTCTTCTGAGCATTCTTGAATTTTACTCTACAAAGCAGTATCATGTTGACAATTTGGACGTTATTGATTTCTGGATAAATGAAATTATAAATCATTAAAATTTATCCTTGAACTTGTTTTATTGAATTATTTTGTAATTGTCATCATCCTCATGCTTGTATTGTAGTGAAAGTCATCTTTGGCTTACGTGAATAGATGGACTTGGTATGATTATGACCAGTGATTATTTAGTATAATCATGACCGTAATGTAACGAATGATGTGGTGAAAGTCCTCATTGGCCTGTAGTTCATTCATGGACAGTTGTTGTTATGATTATGACCAGGGATTATTCGGTATAATCATGACCATTGTTGATTACATGAATATCCTTGTCTGTGATGTAGGGATGATTCGATTTTATTTATTAAGGTGAGTCTCAGCGATAAAGTTGATGAAAAACTATTTAAATCATAGAAGATAGTAGATTTTATGCTCTACTTGACTCTTCTAATGGATTGCTTATTCCGCTGCAGTTGTTGATCTAAAACTTGTTGTCTATTATATTCTATCAGTTGTTATACTGTTGAAGGCTAATGATAATTTATTCTGCATTATCTTAGTCATAATATTTCTTACTGGGCTAGTTGAGCTCACCCTTTTCTTTCATTGTTCTCTTCAGGAAATGAGAATATAGTTGTGACGAGTCGGGAAATGGAGTGATGGTCCAGGATAAGTGGCTTTAGTAGTCCTCACTATTCTGTGAAATAGTGTGATAATAATTGTAATGAGGACTCCATTGAGAGTGAATATTGTCTAGAAGACAATATTCTTGTTTAAACTCTCAGCTATGTTTTGTCGTATTGTATACGACAGTTGTATAATTAAGTTTGTATTTGATTTATGTACCATGTATTTGGCGACCCAAGATGGGTGATGTATACCTGTTTTGGGGGCGTCACAGTTACTCTATTGACCCTATTCTAGGATGTGTTTGCATGGTCTCACGAAGACATGGTCGGTTTATCCACTGACATTGTCATTCATCGCCTTCCCATCAAAGGAAGATTCAAGCCAGTCAGGCAAAAGCTCAGGCAATTAAAACTTGAGTAGAGGTTAAAAGTTAAAGAATAAATTGTGAAACAATTTCAAGTCGGCATTATCATGCTGTCAACATACCCTGAATGGCTATCCAACATAGTCCCCGTGCCAAAACCCAGAGGAGATGTGCGAGTTTGCGTGGATTACCGAGATCTGAATAAAGCTTGTCTTAAAGATGGCTTTCCCGTGCCATTTATCCACATTATCATTGACAATACTGCTCAATACGACATGTACTCCTTTGCGGATTGCTTTGTAGGGTACCATCAAATCATGGTTGCTGAAAAGGATCGTGAGAAAACTGCATTCATCACTCCTTGGGGAACCTTTTGCTACAAACGATTATCATTCGGCCTCATCAATGCCGGAGCTACCTATCAGTGAACCATATGGCTCTTTTCCACGATCTAATGCATAAAAATAAAAAAAAAGAAAAAGAAAAAAGAAAGAAAAAAAAGGAAAAAGAAAAAGCTCTTCAACACGTTCTATATTTGCTGCCTTACCATCGGCAGGTTCTACAGATGGCTTCGGAGTTGGAAGAAAAATCCTTCCTCCACATTCCTCGGAATAGGAATGATTTTGCGGATGCGCTAGCAACCTTGTCCTCCTTGATTAATATACATGGCAAGGAAGACATGCCAACCCTCATATTTGCCCAACAAAAGGCTCCAACCTATGGGAATTAAATTGGAAAAGTATTGGATGAGCTACCTGTAAGACCCCAATTTATTATTAATGAAATTTAATTTTCTCTATTTATTATTTTGAAATAGTAAGGGTTGATTTGATTAATGTGGATAGTTATGGGTAAAATACGCAAATATTTCAAAATAAGCAAGTGGTTATAAAATATTCATTGTTCTGCGGAAATATTCGTTTGGTCGTGGAATATTCTTTCACATGGAGAATATTCGCATTTATGACGGTAGATCTTTGTGGGCCCCATAACGAAAAGCGATTGGATGAAGAAAATGACAAAGATAAGTTGTTTAAAAATAACAGGCGTAGTTGTTTCAAGATTATCTTATTAAAAATACTCGGCCGGTTAAAACACGATAGATACTTACGGTATTGCACCAATTATTGATTCTTACGAAGGCACTACTCAATAATGGTTCTGATAATTATTGTTGATATTTTATTGATTTAATAATTGCTGCGTTGATATTTTATATATTGTCGTTTCAATAATTGTCATTACACAGTATTTTTCATTATCGAAGCAATAATCCATATTATCTGAATAATATTATTAGATAACATTATTGGCAATGTCTAGAAATTTCTGTCTAAGGAGAGGTTTGGTCACCTAATTGCGGCGAAGAAGGAGAAATTCTTATTGGAAAGCCCCTCTTTCTGGGGCGTCTCGGTTGTCAATATTGTGATTACGTAATATTATTTGTGAATAATTAATTATTGATTTATATGATAAGGAAAATATTGATTTTATGTGGATATAGATGGTGAAAATTTTTAATGTGACAATTGTTGAAAATTGAAATTTTATCTTTTTTTGATAAAATAATTCATTTAAATATATTATTATATTTTAATAATATAATAATGATGATATTTTTACGATGAATGTGGGATATATGAGTATATGTGGAGGAGTATTTTTGTTACCAAAAATACTTAAAGCATGTTTTATGTGTCGGTGGACCCCATTTCTGTTAGGTTTGTAAAATTCATGTGCGCAATCAAATTGCAAAAAGTGCGGAAACGTAGAAAATCAGAGTTTAAAAATTTTACAAACCATATACCCGGATCACCCTTTATGCGCAATTATTAATTAAACGAAAAAGATGAATAAGAAACATACCCTTGAAGATCCGAGCTTCCCTCGTGTACAAGTTCACCTCCAATCCTTTTCGCGTTCAACTTGAATCCACCTGGTTTGGTTCCTTCCTTTGATCAACGTTAGCCACCCAAGTGTTTGGCCTCTAGAGGTGATCCACCAAGGAAGAATAAGAATTCAAGAAGAAGGGTGGTTGGCTAAACCCTAGTTTTTCTATCTCTATAGAAAGGGCGTACTCTCCAACAAATTGGAATTATTTCGAATGTTGTAAAAGTCAACAACCCCCTCACCCATAATAAGACTCCTCTTATTTATAGATGTGGGCAACCCACCTTAACAATTAAGGAATTGGGATTTATTTAATTAATTAAACTCCCTAATCTTATTAGGGATAATTAATTAAACTCCTTTAACTAATTTTCCTTCCTAATCCAATTAGGAATAAATGAGAGTTTTTATATTAAATTAATTTCTAAACTATTTTAGAAATTAAAATAATAATAATTGTAATAATATTAATAAGACTCCTCTTATTAATTTATATTTAATATTTCTAAAATATTAAATAATAAATATTAAGTTATTTAATTTATTCTATCACCATAGATTAAATTAAATATACATACATATATATTATTACGATTATGCCATTAACTTCTTAAATAATTATTCTTCCTTTTATGGTGTGACCCTTTAGGTTCTCCATATTAATAGGTTGTGAATAAATCAATTAGAACAATTCTAATCTTATTAAAATAAATAAATTAAACAATTAATTTATTTAAATAAATAATATTTATTCTGATAGGGATAAAGCCTCTCCTAGCGATCAAGCGACTTTTCCGGATAATATAGATTTCAACATTAATCATTAAAGAACCTTTGAGAAAATAGTTCTGCAAATACAATTCAATCCTTCCACCATACTGATGTCCCAATTAAATATAAAGCATAGAATTCTTGTCAAGTCTTATTTTATTTAATTATATGTATTTCGATCCTTAAATGCACAACTCAAATAATGCAAATTAGAAACTCCTTTCTAATTTCATTACGCTGCCAAGGAATCTTTGGGTTGTCATTTATCGAATCACATAGGACATTTCTCTTCTTTTAATAGAAGTGGTAGATTCTTTATTGATCATACATTATCTCCATATACAACTTATTATACCCAAGCATACCCTTTGATATACCCTAAGGGTCTTAAGGAATAAGTCAAAGTATAACTCATCATCACACGAAGATACTATGATGATCTCAAGTCCAAGGATCACTTTACTTACTATCACTTTCTGAGAATTCCTATTGATGAGCAAGTAAAACTCCATTAGGTATTCCTTAGCGAGCCACATTCAAAGTGAACTTATTCTCTAATAAGCACCTACATACTTGCTTTAGTGTCTCCACACAAATGATCATGAGATCAATCATCCTCATCCAATGAAGCAAGCAACGCGTGTACCAATCTATCCGGATTCACTAATCCCCAATTTAGTAATCCAATGATTGGGAACTATTTTAGTTTTAAGCTTTCTAAGAATTTAGATCTCATTAGAATGATCATCATCATTATTCTAAAAGCATTGCTTAAAACTATGGGTTTATCACATATTATAAAACGACATCATGTAGATAATTAAAAGCCTTTAATAAATTAATACTTTTATTAATAAATGAATAAGATTGTTTCAAAGTATATGCTTTATCATCAAACATGATTGGCTTGTGTGCATACTACTTTCAATCTCCCACTTGCACTAAAGCCAATCGCCATTGTATCTTATACTCTTCTTCTTCTCAAGTGGCGATTATCCTGCTTTGTTGGATAAGCTTTAGTTAATGGATATGTAATGTTGTTCTTGAGAGTCCACCATCTCTATAGTGATTTCCCATCTTTCAATGATTCTTATAATCAAATGAAAGTGCCACTGACACATGTTTAGATCCAAGATGAGACTTAGGAACTATTCTAGTTACGTAATGAACTTTTAATCCAAACAATCAACTTGCGACTTCATTTATAGCTATATACTTTGTCTTTATCACTAAACTAGCAACTCTTTCTTTGTTTGGAACCTTTCAATTTATTGCACCTTTATTCAAGGTAACCTTTACCTTAAAGTGGATTTTTACGTCGTCTTGAGTGCATGCGAAAAACTTGAGTATGTTAAGCCCTCTAGTTTTAATTAAGACCCACCATGAATGATCACATCCTTAGTGCTGGTTAAGAACTTTAAGATGTTTTTCACTGACTCACAGTGAACTTCTCCAGAATATGACTGATCAACATCAGGTCTCGTATATTTCATTGCATACATGATAGTTACTCATGTGATCTCTCTTTTGGAGTCTTTGGGAACTATTAAGAGAGATACACTCCATAGCTCATCAACATGAGACAACTCTTGGAGTTTGCCATGCTAAACGACTTTAGCATCAAATGAATATACGTTCCTTGGGTTAAGTTGAGCATCCTTTTAAATCTATCTATATAGTTTTTATCCCCAATTAAGATACTCTTCCAAATCATTCGTGGAGGAATGTTTAGACAACTTTATCTTTACTGATTCTAGCATTGGCATGTCATTCCGTATCCATAGTATATCAACATATAATACTAGAAATTTCACGACGCTCCCACTGACCCTTTTGTACACACTAGGTTCATTCTTATTTTTGATAAAATCAAACTCTTTTGATTATTTCATCAAAATGAATGTTCCATTTTGAGAGTGTCTATAACTCTTACATCATCGTATGTAACTGGATCATCATCTTCTATGATACGTACCTCATCATCATCATCCATGATGAATCCATACCTCCCAGGTATCTTCGGTAATATTCCAGATTTACGATTCAGTTGTGGTACAATAGGTCCATCTATAGGTTCCTCTTATTTGACTTATAGTGTTTTGTGGTTCTTGAACTCTTCAAGATCTATTATCCTCCCACTAGCCCCTTCAATGATAAACACATTTATCTTAGAAGGCAGCGTGTTTCACAATAAACACCTTTTCTTTAAGCGAGGATTATAGAACATTTACCCTAAATTTACTTTAGGATGTCCCACAAATCGACACTTGTCAAATCTTGTCCCAAGCTTATCCTTTGAAACCTTTTCACATAAGTTGGACAACCACTTATCTTAACATACTTAAGAATAGGAATCCTCCATGTCCATAACTTTTATGGAGTCTTGAAATTTGGATTTTGAGGTTACCTTTTAAGTAGATATCGACCATTTCTAGGACATGACCCTAGAAAGATACTGGAATTTCGGTAAAATCATTATAGATCGCACCATGTCCAACAAGGTATGATTTTTCCTTTTAGATACATCAATCAATTATTGCGTATCAGGAGGCGTCCATTATGAGAAAACCATTTGAGATGATCTAGAAACTTATTGCACAAGTATATATTCCTTGATCTAATCAAAGAATCTTAATACTTTGCCAATTTGTTTCACTTCTGAATTCTTTGAACCTTTCAAATAATTCACACTTGTATTTCAACAAATACATACATTCAACTCTTTGAATAATCATCTCTTTTCTTATACTAGTTTGTTCAATTTGCAAAATTATTTTCACGTAAAGTCAGTATATAAAATCCATTAAGTAATATTCGATTCTATACAAAATTATTATTATTATTATAAATAGAACAACAATTGTTCTTAAATATAATACCAAAGATTTCATTGTCCAACAATAAAATGGAAATAATGTTTCTAACAAGTACTGGAATACAATGACAACTTATTGACTTAATAGATTTGCACGTAGGGATTGCTAAACTATAAGTTTCTATGGCTAATGCAGCAACCTTTGCTTCATTTCCCACACATAGGATTACTTACCTTGTTTAACTTTCTACTTCTGCTTGGTCCCTTCATAAATCTATATTTATGATAACCAAAGTCGGTATCCAATACCCAAGTAGAACCTTGACTTTAAGAAAAATTATTTTAAATCATGAACAAATTTGTATTTGTAACCGAAACTTCACTAAGCTTCTTTTGGTTAGCCTCGCAAGATGCTTCTTCTTGCGTTTCTTTCAAAGGTGTCGGGCTTATAGCGGTGGAAGCAAACTCCTTTGCTATCCGTATCGATTTTGTTCTTATTATCCTTTGTTTATGCCTTTCTATTTACCTTCTTTGAATCGTTCTTCTTTCGGAAGATCCTTTAGCCCTACCGAGAAGACTTGATCTTTCTTGGTTGGAAAGTGACTCTCAACATTTTCAATATGTTAAGCAAATCGGTGAGGCGATATCTAGCTTGTTCATATGAAAATTCACAACAATTGTGAAAGGAGTCAGGGAGTGAGTGCAAGATCAAATCTTGGCTCAACTCTCCATCCATGACAAAACCTGTTGTCTAATTGATCAATCAAATTGATTATGTTAAGAACTTTTTTATGCATTTATAGTGCCATTGGTCATTCTAGATCGGAAGAGCTCCTTAGATATTTGATATCTATCGGTCCTACTTTCCTCACCATCAACTACTTGATGTGTGGGGAATATAGTAGGAGCATCCATAGTTTCATCTCGTGTTGAAGCTCGTTCTTCATAGATCTTGAGCATGATGCATTGAGCCAACTGTGCATCATCTTGCCACTTTCTAAAAGTAGCAATGTCTTCCTCAGAGGCATTGTGTGCAACCATTGCAGGGATAGGCATATTAAGGATATAAGATAGCATTTTTAGCCGTGAGAACTATTCTCAATTTCCTTAACCAATCCGTTTAATTCGGTCCGATTAAATAACATCTAATATGCTTCGCAGTGATAGTAATTTTAGACATTGTAAAATTCTGTAAATAAATTTGTAATTAACAACATTTTAACATACATTCTTTTATTAATTACCAAAATAAATTAGGTCTTGTTTTAAATTGGTATCTCCCACTATTTTCTTCAAACTATATTACCCTTACTTATATAGTTCGGCAAAATCTAATTAAAGATTTGCTAGTGAGAATAAGGATCCCATTTCAAATGTATATAGCCTTGTGGTGACACAACAAACTATATATAAATAAATAGGTAGACAACTTTTGTCAATTACATCAACTATGCAACTCCTTGTATTTTTGCCTCTTAGATTATTTTGATCAGTGGTGGCACATCCAGAATCAAAATTATCCAAGTTAAGTCCAACCTAGCACTCCATATATTCAAAAAAGAAAAATATCATCCTTGTGGTGACACAACAAAACAATATTGTTCAATTTTCTTTATAAGCATCAAATGTGATAAATTAACATCTTAAATACTTAATACTTGCCTTGTGGTGACACAACAAACTCATATTAAATATTTAATACTCTATTAATTTTATCATGCTAGAAGGCGACGTTCGATATTCCAAATATCTTTGAACGCTTAGGACTTAATATAAAAAAAATTGAGGTTTTGTTATTAATTTGTCTCATCTTGTTTAGCGGCATTATACATATATATATATAAAATACGGCGTTATATTAATGAACATGCGAAGCATGTTTGCATAATATATAATATATATAGTATAAGCATGCACATATAGAATACTATATTCTACCCGGATTGATTATGGACTTTTATTCTAGTTTGGTTCACTAGAGCCACCAAGTGAACCAAAAGGTCAAACCCTAGGGTGCAAGAAATAATATTTAAATATAACTATTACATTTAAACTTGGGGCTCCATTATAAGCGGGTCTTCAAGCGCCTTGCTCCTTGATCTCCAATTTTTCAAAATTTATTCTAACTATTCCTATTACAAAACTATTTAAAATAAATAGAAACCTTGATCGTGATCGAGGGAAGTACATAGGAGGAGATAGAATTTACATTAAGAAAAATTAGAGAAGGCGAGGTACGCAAACCCCATTTAATAAAATCCATACATTCATGCATCCAACTAAAATAAAATCCATCACATTGGTCAATAGTCCATAATCAATCCCATTTATTATCATACACATCATCATATGCATCAATAAATAACATTCATCTTATGAATAATAAACATTTAATATATATATTGATATCATTTAATGGGCAAATTTAGTTAGTATAAAATCTAATTTTGAATCAAAATAAACTCCTTTATTTTAATCCAAATTTAAATCAAAATAAAACTATTTTATTTTAATTTATCCAATTTTGAATAAAATAAACTATTTTATTTTAATCATAATCTTTAATCAAAATAAACTCCTTTATTTTAATTAATTATGGAATCCAATTCCATGTGTAAAAAAAAATTTTATTAAAGGAAACACGAATTTTCTTTCCTATTCACAAATAAACACTTTTATTTTGAATAATATGAAATCTTATTTCATATCTAAATAAACTCCTTTATTTAAGGAAATTATGATTCTCTTTCCTATTCACAAA
The DNA here is from genome assembly GCA_020205615.1 of Panax quinquefolius. Taxonomy (NCBI): domain Eukaryota; kingdom Viridiplantae; phylum Streptophyta; class Magnoliopsida; order Apiales; family Araliaceae; genus Panax; species Panax quinquefolius. The sequence continues at coordinate 2,906,058 of CM035164.1, read as the reverse complement.
TAAACTCTTTTATTTTGAATAATATGAAATCTTATTTCATATCTAAATAAACTCCTTTATTTAAGGAAAAAATAGAATCCAATTTCAACTCCAATTAGTTAGCATGGAATCCAATTTCAACTCTAATTAGTTAGCTTGAAATTTAATTTTAAAATTAAAATAAACTACTTTATTTTAATATTAAAATAAAACTTTTATTTTAAGATTAAAATAAACCTTTTATTTTAATTATAAAATTATTAAGAATATTATAATATATATATATATATATATATTATAAAATTATAATAACCGTCCCATATAATAACTTCCTTGATTTCTTCTTTTCAAAAAAAAAAAAAAAAGAAAACGTGATCCTGTACAAGAGGATGCTCATATGAATACCATATATATAATATAAATATAATCATGTTTTAGGTGATTCACGTGCAACAGGATTATCTCATGAAAATAAGTCAGCCACGCAAATCACATAAATATCAAAACATGTTTAACGATTTTTGATTATTTTTTTATAAAAAACAGGATAAACAGGATTCTTATACTAAATATATGATACACGGAATCAGAAAAAAAAAACAGATCGCCAAATTGACGTGTTTTTTATTTTTATTTTTATTTTTATTTTTATTTTATACAAAAAATTATGCCCAATTAAATTGTTCTAAACACATATCAATATACATATCAAATTAAAACAATTAATAATTCGCATAAAGGTTTGGCTCGATGCCATTTATTAGGTTTGTAAAATTCATATGCATGCAATCAAATTGCAAAAAAGTGCGGAAGCGTGGAAAATCGAGTTTAAAAATTTTACAAACCATATATACGGATCACCCTTTATTATGCAATTATTAATTAAGCGAAAAAGATGAATAAGTAACATACCCTTGAAGATCCGAGCTTCCTCAGGTACAAGTTCACCTCCAATCCTTTTCGCGTTCAACTTGAATCCACCGGGTTTGGTTCCTTCCTTTGATCAACGTTAGCCACCCAAGTGTTTGGCCTCTAGAGGTGATCCACCAAGGAAGAATAAGAATTCAAGAAGAAGGGTGGTTGGCTAAACCCTAGTTTTTCCATCTCTATAGAAAGGGCGTACTCTCCAACAAATTGGAATTATTTCGTATGTTGTAAAAGTCAACAACCCCCTCACCCGTAATAAGATTCCTCTTATTTATAGATGTGGGCAACCCACCTTAACAATTAAGGAATTGGGATTTATTTAATTAATTAAATTCTTTTAATTAATTAAGCTCCCTAATCTTATTAGGGATAATTAATTAAACTCCTTTAACTAATTTTTCTTCCTAATCCAATTAGGAATAAATGAGAGTACTTATATTAAATTAATTCCTAAACTCTTTTAGAAATTAAAATAATAATAATTGTAATAATATTAATAAGACTCCTCTTATTAATTTATATTTAATATTTCTAAAATATTAAATAATAAATATTAAGTTATTTAATTTATTCTATCACCATAGATTAAATTAAATATACATCTTTATATTATTAAGATTATGCCATTAACTTCTTAAATAATTATTCTTCCTTTTATGGTGTGACCCTTTAGGTTCTCCATATTAAACCTAGGTTGTGAATAAATCAATTAGAACAATTCTAATCTTATTTAAATAAATAAATTAAACAATTAATTTATTTAAATAAATAATATTTATTCTACAATAGGGATAAGCCTCCCTAGCGATCAACGACTTTTTCGGATAATATAGATTTCAACATTAATCATTAAAGAACCTTTGAGTAAATAGTTCCGTAAGACAATTCAATCCTTCCACCATACAATGTCCCAATTAAATATAAGGCATGGAATTCTTTGTCAAGTCTTATTTTATTTAATTATATGTATTTCGATCCTTAAATGCACAACTCAAATAATGCAAATTAGAAACTCCTTTCTAATTTCATTACGCGCTTACAACCGAGGACTACTTGGGTTGTCATTTATCGAATCACATAGGACATTTCTCTTCTTTTAATTGAAGTGGTAGATTCTTTATTGATCATACATTATCTCCATGTACAACTTATTATACCCAAGCATACCCTTTGATATACCCTAAGGGTCTTAAGGAATAAGTCAAAGTATAACTCATTATACACAGATACTATGATGATCTCAAGTCCAAGGATTACTTTATCTTTACTATCATCTGCAGAATTTCTATTGACAAAGTAAAACTCCATTAGGTATTCCTTAGCGAATAATGCGTTCAAATGAACTTATTCTCTAATAAGCACCTACATACTTGCTTTAGTGTCTCCACACAAATGATCGTGAGATCAATCATCCTCATCCAATGAAAGCAACAACGATGTACCAATCTATCCGGATTCACTAATCCCCAATTTAGTAATCCAATATTTGGAAACTATTTTAGTTTTAAGCTTTCTAAGAATTTAGATCTCATTAGAATGATCATCATCATTATTCTAAAAGCATTGCTTAAAACTATGGGTTTATCACATATTATAAAACAACATCATGTAGATAATTAAAAGCCTTTAATAAATTAATACTTTTTATTAATAAATGAATAAGATTGTTTCAAAGTATATGCTTTATCATCAAATATGATTGGCTTGTGTGCATACTACTTTCAATTTCTTGACTGAAATTTGATTATAGCCTGTAAAACCACCCGTTTGTGGATTTCGGTCAATTTCTGTTTGGAATTTGGAAAAACTTCCTTCTTCAAAGTTGTAGATAATGGAATTTCCTATAAAAAGTCACGAGATTCAAATTTTCTGACAAAAGGGCTATTTATTATGAATTATTGAAGTTCCGAAGCTCCGAAATAATTAGTTTTTGGAAGTTTAAAATAATTTAAATAAGAAAAATGTTTTTTGTGTTTGGTGGGCATCTTTAACATGTGTTAGGATGGCTGAGTTCAGATTCATGGAAGCGTAGGAAGATGTGGAAAATAATTAATATTAATTTATTAAATTTTCTGCTTTGGTGTTCTAAGCATTTTCCTATAAATAGGGTGTTTAGGTTAAAATTGAAAATTACACCAGAAACTGAAGTTTTCTCTATATTTCTCTCTCTATATATTGAGCGTATTCTTGTGAAGATTTTGATACTTTGAGTATTGTTATACGGTGTAAGTTCCTTCAAAGACTATACCCAAAGATTCCAATTTGAAGTACAAATCTTTCGAGGTAAGGGATATTATTTTTTTTAATGATATTATTTATCTAATATCATTATGCTTGAAAAAATATTGATCCGAACTTTTTAATCAAATTTGGAACTTTTAGTGTCGGGGAGTTACTATTTACGTATCTCACGAAGACTATTTATTTATGTTTTTTTATCTGGATCTATTTATTCACGAATCGACAATATTCATCGAAAAATAAAAATTTTCCTTTTCGTCTAAAATATCTATTCGGATACTAGCTTTGATTGTATCCATGTTTTGATCATTCTTGAATTTTACACCACTATGATTATTTTTGAGGTATTTTTGGACATGGATAAAACAAAAGTACGAATCCTTAATCCTTAATCCTTGTCATTTTGTTTCTTTGGATTCGTTTCTTTAAAAATATTTTCATCATCCTCGTCTTAAATGATGATATTATTGAATATCTTTGGCTTCAGTAGTGCGAAGATGAATGATTTCGATGAATATCTTTGGCCGTAGTGCAAAGATGAGCAGTGTTTAGATGAACATGACGGTGATGAATATCTTTGGCTCATGTAGTGCAAAGATGAATATTTGATTCGGATATATATTGATTGATGTTACGAGGATAAAAGATAGGCGATGAACTTTTAAATTCATACATAGAAGATAGTAGTTTGCATTCTCTACTTAACTCTTCTAATGAATTATTATTTCCATTTGCGAATATTGATTTAAAACTTGTTGTCTATTGTATTCTATTAGATTTTTCCCTGTTGAAGACTAACAATAATTTGTTGTATATTATCTTAGTCATAATATTCTTCTCTTGGGCTAGTTGAGCTCACCCTTTTCCTTTATGTTCCATTTTTTCTTCTCGGGATGCGAGAATATAGCGAGTACTAGTCGGGGTATGGAATGAAGGTTTAGAGAGAGTTGTTTAGTAGTCCTCACCATTTTGTAAAATAATGTATCAATAAATGTGATGAGGATTTATTTGAGTATAGATATTATCTAGAAGATAATATTTGTATTCAAACTCACGCTTTTTCTTGTTGTAATAATAAAGTTGTAGTTGTTTACGTACCATGTATTGACAACTCGAATGGGTGATGATATATACCTATTTTGGGGGCGTCACGGTTGGTATCGAGCTTAGGATATGATCTCTGGCCATGAGATCGGGGAATAGAACTAGGAGGGAGAGACGAGTAAATCCTTCGCTAGTGTGTCCTACCTAAGCTTATTTGTTAGTTGGTAGTCGGTATATAGGGATATTATGTGATATATTGATTTCCTTAATTAACTCTTGTTTTATGGCAAGATTTGAGAATGTCGATTGAGAATATTAACAATGGAAATGAGACCGTGGAGACGCCTGTACTCACCAACGAGGAGAGCGTGCAACAAGTGGCAATGTTCCTCCCGTGAACAACCACCGAAAGCGAGATGATGAACGAGGGGATGTTTAGAAGCTTTTTGCGTTCATGCAAAATCGCACGAGGAGACTCGTGTTCAAAATCTGGGAGGAAATGATAGCAATTCACTTGTTGTCATGCCCAAAGCAGTTCAAAGAGTTGAGACCACCGAATTTAAGGGGAAATCCGATCCGATCATGGCGGAAACATGGGTCAAAAAATTACCAAGATATTCGATGTCTTGGGATGCACGGAGGAACAAAGGTTCCATTCGCCACCTTTATGTTCCGTGGCGAAGGCGACTCTTGGTGGGAGTGCGTGAAGCGCACCCATCCACCGCACTTTCGGCATGTCTTGGGAGACATTTCAGAAACTATTTAATGACAAATACTTTCCGAAAGTGTTAAATCGTATATGAAGGAAGTGGAGTTTATTAGATCAAGCAGAATAACATGGCGGTGTCCCGAAGACGAGGCAAAGTTTGCGAGTTATCCGAGTTTGCACCTCATTTGGTGGAGAATGAGGAGCGATTACGCGGATGTTTCTTAGAGGTTTGAAACCCAAGATACGTCAAGATCTCATTTCTCATAAATTTTCTCTCTATTCGGATGTTGTAAATAGGGCTCAATTATTAGGCGAGATAACGAAATACGGTCAACCGAGGGACCACAACCGAGGATAATAATAGGAGATAGCGATCAACAAAACAACGATAACCCGGCAGAGAAAGAAAAGAGCGGACAAAAATGGTAACCACTCTGGTGGTAATCATGGCCATGAAAATAGAAGAAGCGAGTCGGGAGGAGATTTAAAAAGAAGAGATTTAACAACAACCATATGTGAAGGCAGCGAAGACTAAGAAGAATCTGGTTCTAAGGAGGAGAACGACCACCGGTCGTATATGCTATAAATGCGGGAAAGAGGGACATATCACCAAACCGCCCACAACAGATTCAAGGTATGCTATAATTGTGGAAAGGAAGGACATATCGCGAGAGATTGTGACGATGAGCGAAACCTAGTTCGATTGGGACGGTGACTCAAAAAAGATCCCCCGAAAAAGTCAAAGTCAGCGGTTCTGACGAAGGCGTTTGTTGTGATTTGGTCAAAATCGAGGAACCCAAACGAGGTGATCACGGGTAAGCTATTTATAAATTCTTGCGAAGTTTATACCTTACTTGATCTGGGTCTTTACCCATTCATTTATCTCTCCCGCTTGTGCTCAACGTTTAAACTTGACTGGAGAAATTAGACTTTGACCTATCCGTGGAAACTCCGTTAGGAGAAACTTTCATCACATCCATCGTTTATAAATCTTGTTTGATTCAAGTTGGCACCATCACCTTACACATTGACTTTATCTCTTTAAAGATACTTGCTTTTGATGTGATTTTAGGGATTGATTGGTTAACTACTCATCATGCCAAAATTGATTATTTTCGTAAGGTTATTAGTTTTCATATTCCTAACTTGACTGTTGTATTAATTCAAGCAACTAAACCATTAAAATCAATCACCGCATCATATCTAATCATAAAGCTATTCGTTTATTGAAAAACGGATGTCAAGCTTTCTTAGCCCATGTTATGGATTTGAATAAAGACACGTCAAATTTGAATAATATTCTGTTGTTATTGACTTTCGACGTATTTTCGAAGAACTTCCGATTCTACCCCTAAGCGTGAAGTTGAATTCTTTATTGATCTTGAACTGGTACAAAGCCCATTTCTAAAACCCCATATCGAATGGCTCCTATTGAACTTCGGGGAGTTAAAGGTCCAACTACGGGAGTTGTTGGACATCGGTTTCATTCTTCCTAAGTACATCTCCTTGGGGGTGCTCTGTTTTATTCAGTAAAGAAGAAGAAAGGCGGGAGTATGCGACTTTGTATTGACTATCGGGGAATTGAACCATGTCACCATCAAGAATAGGTATCCTCTACCTCGTATTGATGACTTGTTTGACCCGATTCGTAAGGGCACAATTTTTTCAAAGATCGATCTTCGCTCGGATATCATCACCAAGATTAGGCGAGGATATTCCAAAGGCGCCTTTAGAACTCGATGCGGGCATTATGAATTCTTAGTCATGTCTTTCGGATTGACTAATGCTCCCGCGACTTTCATGGATATGATGAACCGAGTATTCAAGGAATATTTGGATTAGATTCGTTGTTGTCTTTATTGATGACATCCTCATATATTCCAAAAGTCATGAAGATTATGAGCACCATTTGAAATTGGTACTCAAAGGCTTCGTGAAAACAAACTATATGCCAAATTAAAGAAATGCGAGTTACGGCTTGAGGAAGTAGCATTTCTTGGGCACGTGGTGTCAAAACATGGAGTATCCAGTGGACCGTGCGAAGATTGAAGCAATACAAAGTTGGGAGCAACAGAAGTTTGGTGGATCAAGACGTAGCTTTCGGGCTTAATTTGGTTATTATAGGAGATTCGTGGAAGGATTTTCTCGAATCGCTACTCCATTAACTCGGTGACTCGGAAAGATATAAAATTCGTATGAAGCGAGGAATGCGAGAAGAGTTTCCAAGAGCTCAAGAGGAGACTCATTTCGCAAGACTTTTCTAACAATACCATCTGGTTCGGATGGATTTGTTATCTACAACGATGCTTGAGCAAAGGGTTAGGATGTGTTCTCATGCAGCGTGGGAAAGTCATAGCCTATGCCCGCAACAACTTAAAGAATATGAGAGGAATTATCCTACTCATGATCTAGAGTTAGCGGCGATGAGTTTTCTTGTTAAAGATATGGAGGCACTATCTATATGGGGAGAAAGTGGAGATATATTAGGACCATAAAAGCCTTAAATATTTCTTCACTCAAAAAAGAACTCAACATGCTGGCGAAATGACGTTGGCTCGAGCTATTGAAAGACTACGACCACACTATTCAATACCATCACGGAAAAGCGAGCGTGGTAGGCGACGCGTTGAGTAGAAGATCATATCGCGAGGAATGAGTGCGATGATGTCAAGTATCGACAGAGCCAACTTTAATAGAAAAAGTTAAGGTTGCTCAAGCCATCGGGGAGGTGATGCGTATGAAGAAGAAAGTACAAGAAGGTGCTATTAGGAGTGAGTGAGAATTGATGAAGAAGGAATACTTGAGTCCACTCCGGACTTTAACGACTACGATTTGAAGTACAAGATTATGATGGAGGCACACAATGCACCATTTACAATCCATCTGGTAGTACCAAAATGTATCGTGATCTTGACATACATTTTGGTGGAACAATATGAGAGAGAGATTGCAAAGTTTATCTCAACGTGTTTAACTTGTCAACGTGTAAAAAGCGGAGCATCTAGTACCTAAGGGTCCGTTGCAACCACTTAAGATTCCGAAATGGAAGTGGGAACACATTACCATGAATTTCATTCTTGGTCTTCCTACGGTTTCTCAAGGCATCAATGCTATTTGGGTTATTGTTGATAGATTAACCAAGTCGCTTTCATTTCTTGCCGATACGGAGACTTATTCCTTGAACGTCTTGCTAGTATATATGTAAATGAGATTGTGAGGTAGCATAGCATGCCAAGATATCCATAGTTTCGGATCGTGACCCAAGATTCACTTCAAGATTTTGGGTTAGCTTGCAAAAAGCTATGGGCACGGATTTACGATTGATTTGGCATACCATCCTCAAAAGCAGACGGACAATCGAGAGAGGACTATTCAAACTCTTGAAGATCTATTAAGACTACGTGTCCTAGACTTCAAGGGCGGTTAGGATAAGTATTTACCATTGGTGGAATTCTCCAACAATAGCAGTTATCGAGCAAGTATAGGTGTGGCTCCATTGAAGCATTATATGGGACGAAAATGTCGCTTCTCAATATGTTGGGACGAGGTGGGTGAAGCAACATTGTTGGGACCCGAGTTGAAGTGCACGTATGACTACGGAAAAGATCCAAATGATTCGACAAACGTATACAAAGCGGAACAAGATCGACAAAAGAGTTATGCGGATCTTCATCGAAAGGGCGTGGAATTTAGTATAGGGGGATCATGTATTGTTGCGAGTTGCTTCATGGAAGGAGTTACAAGATTTGGGAAGAGAGGAAAGCTCAATCCACGATTTATTGGTCCATTTTAAATTCTTGGCCGAGTAGGAAATGTAGCCTATAGACTCGCGTTACCTCCGAGTATGTCTCGTGTTCATAATGTGTTTCACATATCTGTACTTCGTAAATATGTGAAAGACCCGAACCACGTTATAGAGTTAGAACCGGACAAGATAGCCGAAGACTTAACGTATGAGGAGGTACCTGTCAAGATTTTGGATAGGAAGGAGCATATCCTACGCGCAAAGGTCATACCACAAGTTAAAGTTTTGTGGAGGAATCATGCTATAGAGGAGATGACCTGGGAATTGGAAACGGAAATGAAAGCGAGGTATCCTCACCTTTTCGAAACACCAGGTACGTACGTCAATTTCGAGGATGAAATTTCATAAGGAGGGGAGGTTATAAGACCCCAATTTATTATTAATGAAATTTAATTTTCTCTATTTATTATTTTGAAATAGTAAGGGTTGATTTGATTAATGTGGATAGTTATGGGTAAAATACGCAAATATTTCAAAATAAGCAAGTGGTTATAAAATTTTAATTGTTATCGGGGAATATTCGTTTGGTCGTGGAATATTCTTGCTGTCGGGGAATATTATTTCACAAATGTTGTGAATTTTTCATATGAACAAGCTAGATATCAGTCTCGCTGATTTGCTTAACATGTTGAAAAATGTTGAGAGTCACTTTCCAACCAAGAAAGACCATGTCTTACTGGTAGGGGCCAAAGAATCTTCTGAAAAGAAGAACGATTTTAAGAAGGTAAATAGAAATGCATAAACAAAGGATAATAATAACAAAACTGATATGGATAGCAAAGGAGTTTGCTTCCACTGCAATAAGCTTTGGACCTTTGGAAAGAAAGCATGAGAAGCATCTTCGCAGAGGCCAACCAAAGAAGCTTAGTGAAGTTTTGGTTACAAATACAAATTTGTTCATGATTTAAAATAATTTTTCCTTTAAGTCGAGGTTCTACTTGGGTATTGGATACCGACTTTGGTTATTATAAATATATATTTATGAAGGGACCAAGCGAAGTGGAAAGCTAAACAAATATAAGTAATCCCATGTGCGGAAATGTAGCAAAGGTTGCCATATTAGCCATAGAAACTTATAGTTTAGCAATGCCTACGAGCAAATCTATTAAGTCGATAAGTTGTTATTGTATTCAGTTCTTGTTAAAAATATTATTTCCATTTTATTGTTGGACAATGAAATCTTTGGTATTATAATTAAGAACAATTGTTGTTTCTATTTATAATAATAATGTTTTGTATAGAATGGAATATTACTTAATAAATTTTGTATACTTGACTTACATAAAAAATAATTTTGCATATTGAATAAATTAGTATAAGAAAAGAGATGATCATTCAAAGAGTTGAATGTGTGTATTTCTTTGAAATATAAGTATGAATTATTTGAAAGGTTCAAAGAATTCAAAAGTGAAACAAATTGGCAAAAGTATTAAGATTCTTTGATTAGATCAAGGAATAAATACTTGTGTAATAAGTTTCTAGATCATCTCAAATGGTTTTCTCATAATGGACACATCGACACGTAATAATTGATTGATGTATCTGAATGGAAAATTCATACCTTGTTGGACATGAATGCGATCCATAATGATTTTACCGACATTCCAATATCCTTACGGGATAATGTCCTAGAAAAGGTCGCATATCTACGAAAAGGTAACCTCAAAAATCCATTTCAAGACTCCATAAAAGTTATGGATGGGAGGATTCTAATCTTAAGTATGTTAAGAGAAGGGTTTGTCCAACTTATGTGAAAAGGTTTCAAAGGATAAGCTTGGGACAAAATTTGACATGTACTGATTTGTGGGACATCCTAAAGTAAGTTTAGGGCATATGTTTCTATAATCCTACATAGCAAAAGGTGTTTATTATGAACACCACGCCTTTCTAAGATAAAGGTGTTTATCATTCAAGGGGCTAGTGGGAGGATAATAGATCTTGAAAAGTTCAAGAACCACAAAACACTATAAGTCAAATAAGAGGAACCTATAGATAGACTATTGTCCACAATCACAAACCAATCAAATCACGGAATAGTACATCAAGATACCTAGGAGGTATGGATTCATCATGGATGATGATGATGAGGTACACATCATAGAAGATGATGATCGATTACATACGATGAGGTAAGTGTTGTTAGACACTTTCGGAGAAATGGATTGAAGCAAGTTTCTCAAATATGGAACATTCGTTTTGATGAGAGCAATCAAAAGAGTTTGATTTTATCAAAAATGAGAATGAACTCGGTGTGTGTACAAAAGGGTCGATTAGGAGCATCGTGGAAATTTCTAGTATTATATGTTGATATACTACGGATGAGGAATTACATACCAATGCTACAATCAAGAAAGATAAAGTTGTCTAAACATTCCTCCATGAATGATTTGGAAGAGTATCTTAATTGGGGATATAAATCTATATAGATAGATTTAAGAGGATGCTCGACTTAACCCAAGGAACGATATTCATTTGATGCTAAAGTCGTTTAGCATGGCAAACCCAAGAGATGTCTCATGTCGATGAGCTATGAAGTGTATCTCTCTTAATAGTCCCCATGGACTCACGAAAAGAGAGGTCGCATGAAAGTGACAATCATGCATGCAATGAAATGTACGAGACACGATGTTGATCGGTCATCATTCGGAGAAGATCATCAGAAGATGTTGAAAACATCTTAAAGTGCTTAACCAGCACTCAAGGATGTGATCATATTCATGGTGGGTCTTAATTAAAACTAGAGGGCTTAATGACTCAAGTTTTTCGTGATGCAGACAAGACGACGAGAAAAATCCACTTTAAGGTAAAAGGTTACCTTGAACAAAGTGGTGCGATGAATTGGAAAGGTTCCAAACAACAAAAGGTTGCTGGTTTAGTGATAAAGACAAAGTATATAGCTATAAATGAAGCTGCAAGTTGATTGTTTGGATTAAAAGTTCATTACGTAACTAGGAATAGTTCCTAAGTCTCATCTTGGATCTAAACATGTGTTGTGGCACTTTCATTTGATTATTAGAATCATTGAAGATGGAAAATCACTATAGAGATAGTGGACTCTCATGAACAACATTACATATCCATTAACTAAAGCTTATCCAACAGCAGGATAATCGTCACTTAGAGAAGAAGAGTATAAGATACAATGGCGATTGGCTTAGTACAAGTGGGAGATTGAAAGTAATATGCATACATGCCAATCATGTTTGATGATAAAGCATATACTTTGTAACAATCTTATTCATTTATTAATAAAAGTATTAATTTATTAAAGGCTTTTAATTATCTACATGATCTTTGTTTTATAATATGTGATAAACCCATAGTTTTAAGCAATGCTTTTAGAATAATGATGATGATCACTCTAATGAGATCTAAATTCTTAGAAAGCTTAAAACTAAAATAGTTCCCAATCATTGGATTACTAAATTGGGGATTAGTGAATCCGGATAGATTGTTACATACGTTGCTTCTTTCATTGGATGAGGATGATTGATCTCATGATCATTTGTGTGGAGACACTAAAGCAAGTATGTAGGTGCTTATTAGAGAATAAGTTCATTGAACGTGGCTCGCTAAGGAATACCTAATGGAGTTTTACTTATCTGTCGTCGATAGGAATTCTGTAGTGATAGTAAGACAAGTAATCCTTGGACTTGAGATCATCATAGTATCTTGTGTATGATGAGTTATACTTTGACTTATTCCTTAAGACCCTTAGGGTATATCAAAGGGTATGCTTGGGTATAATAAGTTGTACATGGAGATAATGTATGATCGATAAAGAATCTACCACTCTATTAAAAGAAGAGAAATGTCTATGTGATTCGATAAATGACAACCCAAAGAGTAGTCCGTTGGCGGCGAGAATGAAATTAGAAAGGAGTTTCTAATTTGCATTATTTGAGTTGTGCATTTAAGAGTCGAAATACATATAATTAAATAAAATAAGACTTGACAGTAATTCCATGTCTTATATTTAATTGGGACATTGTATGGTGGAAGGATTGAATCATGCAGTAACTATTTACTCAAAGGTTCTTTTATGATTAATGTTGAAATCTATATTATCCGGAAAGTCGTTGATCGCTGGGGAGGCTTATCCCTATTGTAGAATAAATATTATTTATTTAAATAAATTAATTGTTTAATTTATTTATTTAAATAAGATTAGAATTATTCTAATTGATTTATTCACAACCTAGGTTTAATATGGAGAACCTAAAGGGTCACACCATAAAAGGAAGAATAATTATTTAAGAAGTTAATGGCATAATCGTAATAATATGTTAAGTATATTTAATTTAATCTATGGTGATAGAATAAATTAAATAGCTTAATATTTATTATTTAATATTTTAGAAATATTAAATATAAATTAATAAGAGGAGTCTTATTAATATTATTACAATTATTATTATTTTAATTTCTAAAAGAGTTTAGGAATTAATTTAATATAAGTACTCTCATTTATTCCTAATAGGATTAGGAGGGAAAATTAATTAAAGGAAGTTTAATTAATTATCCCTAATAAGATTAGGGAGCTTAATTAATTAAAAGAATTTAATTAATTAAATAAAACTCAATTCCTTAATTGTTAAGGTGGGTTGCACACATCTATAAATAAGAGGAGTCTTATTATGGGTGGTGTGGTTGTTGACTTTTACAACATACGTAATATTTTCAACGGATTGGGAGAGTACGCTTTTCTATAGAGATAGAAAAACTAGGGTTTAGCCAACCACCTATTTTCTTGAATCTTTTTCTTCCTTGGTGGATCACCTCAGAGGCCAAACACTGGGTGGCTAACGTTGATCAAAAGAAGAACCAAACCCGGTGGATTCAAGTTGAGCGAAAAGGATTGGAGGTGAACTTGTACACGAGGAAGCTCGGATCTTCAAGGTATGTTTGTTCTTCATATCTTTTCGTTTAATTAATAATTGTGCATAAAGGGTGATCCGGGTATATGGTTTGTAAAATTTTAAAACTCTGATTTTACACGTTTTCGCATTATTTTTGCAATTTGATTGCGTTCATGAATATTACAAACCTAACAGTGGCATCAGAGCCAAACCTTTATGTAAATTATTAATTGTTTTAATTTAATATCTATATTGATATGTGTTTAGAACAATTTAATTGGGCATAATTTTATTGTATAAAATTTATTAAAAAAAAAAAATCTGTAGAATTCCTCCAAGATTCCGTGCATGGTTAATGATTGGCATGATTGATTAATGATTGGTAACATGTTACCGAATAGCAAGGATGTCATGATTCATGTACGGAATTTTAAAGAAACAGGAGACTTGGGTGATTTTTAATCATGCACGGAAATTGGTAATTTTAGTGATTTTTTTTTTTTTACGAAGTGCATTGCTATGCATACGGAAGTTTTTTTTTTTTTATCATGTCCGTGGGAAGAAAAACAAGGGTGTACGTGATTCAAATACAACTGAGGATATTATATATATATATATGATATAGATTAAATGTGTTTTAAAAAGAGGCGTAGCATTACGTTTATATATATATATATATATATATATATATATATTGGTTATTATATTATATATATATATAATAGTTATATATATATATATATATTATTCTTAATTATTTTATAATTAAAATAAAATGTTTATTTTAATTTTAAAATAAAAGTTTATTTTAATATTAAAATTAAAAAAGGTTTATTTTAATTTTAAAATTAAATTTCATGCTAACTAATTAGAGTTGGAATTGGATTTCAAGATAACTAATTAGAGTTGAAATTGGATTCTATTTTTCCTTAAATAAAGGAGTTTATTTTGATATGAAATTAGATTTCATATTATTCAAAAAAAAAAAAAAAAATAAAAGGTTTATTTGTGAATAGGAAAAAGAATCATCTTTCCTTAAATAAAGGAGTTTATTTAGATATGAAATAAGATTTCATATTATTCAAAATAAAAGAGAGTTTTATTGTGAATAGGAAAGTGAATCCATATTTCCTTAAATAAAGGAGTTTATTTAGATATGAAATAAGATTTCATATTATTCAAAATAAAGGAGTTTATTTGTGAATAGGAAAGAAAATCCGTGTTTTGCTAAATAAAAGAGTTTATTTAAGATATGAAATAAGATTTCATATTACCCAAAATAAAGGAGTTTATTTTGATATGGAATTGGATTCATAATTAATTAAAATAAAGGAGTTTATTTTGATTAAAGATTTTGATTAAAATAAAATAGTTTATTTTATTCAAAATTGGATAAATTAAAATAAAATAGTTTTATTTTGATTTAAATTTGGATTAAAATAAAGGAGTTTATTTTGATTCAAAAATAGATTTTATACTAACTAAATTTGCCCATTAAATGATATCAATATATATATATTAAATGTTTATTATTCATAAGATGAATGTTATTTATTGATGCATATGATGATGTGTATGATAATAAATGGGATTGATTATGGACTATTGACCAATGTGATTGGATTTTATTTTAGTTGGATGCATTGAATGTATGGATTTTATTAAATGGGGGTCTGCGTGCTGCTAAATCTCTCTATTTTTTTCTTAAGGTAAATTCTATCTCCTTCTATGTACTTCCCGATCATTTCTTGATCAAGGTTTCTATTAATTTTAAATAGTTTTGTAATAGGAATAGTTAGAATTAATTTTGAAAAATTGGAGATCAAGGGCGAGGAGCGCTTGAAGACCCGATTTGTAATGGAGCAGGGTTTAAATGTAATAGTTATATTTAAATATTATTTCTTGCACCCCTAGGATTTGACCTTTTTGGTTCACTTGGTGGCTCTAGTGAACCAAACTAGAATAAAAGTCCATAATCAATCCGGGTAGAATATAGTATTCTATATGTGCATGCTTATACTATATATATTATATATTATGCAAACATGCTTCGCATGTTCATTAACATGACGCGTATTTTATATATATATGTGCATGCGAGCTAAACAAGATGAGACAAATTAATAACAAACCCCTCAAATTTTTATATTAAGTCCTAAGCGTTCAAAGATATTTGGAATATCGAACGTCGCCTTCTAGCATGATAAAATTAATAGAGTATCAAATATTTAATATGAGTTTGTTGTGTCACCACAAGGCAAGTATTAAGTATTTAAGATGTTAATTTATCACATTTGATGCTTATAAAGAAAATTGAACAATATTGTTTTGTTATGTCACCATAAGGATGATATTTTCTTTTTGAATATATGGAGTGCTAGGTCGGACTTAACTTGGATAATTTTGATTCGGATGTGCCACCACTTGATCAAAATAATCTAAGAGGCAAAAAAAAGGAGTTGCATAGTTGATGTAATTGACAAAAGTTGTCTACCTATTTATTTATATATAGTTTGTTGTGTCACCACAAGGCTATATACATTTGAAATGGGATCCTTATTCTCACTAGCAAATCTTTAATTAGATTTTCTTAGAACTATATAAGTGAGGTAATATAGTTTGAAGAAAATAGTGGGAGATACCAATTTAAAACAAGACCTAATTTATTTTGGTAATTAATAAAAGAATGTATGTTAAAATGTTGTTAATTACAAATTCATTTACTGTAATTTTACAATGTCTAAAATTACTATCATCTGCGAAGCATATTAGATGCTAAATTAACGTAATCAAATTAAGCGGATTGGTTAAGGAATTTGAGAATAGTTCTCATAATTGAAAAAGCTATCTTATGTCCTTAATACGCCTATCCCGCAATGGTTGCAGATAATGCCTCGAGGAAGAGATTGCTACTTTTAGAAAGTGGCAAGATGATGCACTGATTGGCTCAATGCATCATGCTTTCGCATCCATGAAAGTAACGAGCTTGAGCTTCAACACAAGATGAAACTATGGATGCTCCTACTATATTCCCGCACATCAAGTAGTTGATGGTGAGGAAAGTAGGGACTAATAGATATCGAGATATCTAAGGAGCTCTTCCGATCTAGAATGGCTAATGGCACTATAGATGCTGCATAAAAAGTCCTTAACATTATTAATTTGATTGATCATTTAGACAACGAGTTTTGTCATGGATGGAGAGTTGAGCCAAGATTTGATCTTACACTCACTCAGGACTCCTTTCACAAATGTTGTGAATTTTTCATATGAACAAGCTAGATATCGGCCTGTTGATTTGCTTAACATGTTGAAAAATGTTGAGAGTCACTTTACAACCAAGAAAGACCATGTCTTACTGGTAGGGGCCAAAGAATCTTCTGAAAAGAAGAACGATTTTAAGAAGGTAAATAGAAAGGCATAAACAAAGGATAATAAGAATAAAACTGATACGGATAGCAAAGGAGTTTGCTTCCACCGCAATAAGCTTTGGACCTTCGGAAAGAAACTGCGAGAAGCATCTTGCAGAGGCCAACCAAAGAAGCTTAGTGAAGTTTTGGTTACAAATACAAATTTGTTCATGATTTAAAATAATTTTTCCTTTAAGTCAAGGTTCTACTTGGGTATTGGATACCGACTTTGGTTATCATAAATATATATTTATGAAGGGACAAAGCAGAAGTGGAAAGCTAAACAAATATAAGTAATCCTATGTGCGGGAAATGTAGCAAAGGTTGCCATATTAACCATATAAACTTATAGTTTAGCAATGCCTACGGGCAAATCTATTAAGTCAATAAGTTGTTATTGTATTCCAGTTCTTGTTAAAAAATATTATTTCCATTTTATTGTTGGACAATGAAATCTTTGGTATTATAATTAAGAACAATTGTTGTTCTATTTATAATAATAATGTTTTGTATAGAACTGGAATATTACTTAATAAATTTTGTATACTTGACTTACATAAAAAATAATTTTGCATATTGAATAAATTAGTATAAGAAAAGAGATGATCATTCAAAGAGTTGAATGTGTATTTGTTGAAATATAAGTATGAATTATTTGAAAGGTTCAAAGAATTCAAAAGTGAAACAAATTGGCAATAAAATGTGACGCCCCAAAATTAGGTATACGCCACCCATCTTGGGTCGCCACTTACATGGTACATAAATTCAAATACAACTTACTAATATAACTGTCAGGGTATAATACGACATAAACCGTGAGTTTGAATACAAATATTGTCTACTAGATATTATACAAACTCAAAAGGAGTCCTCATTACAACTATTATCACACTATTTCACGTAATAGTGAGGACTACTAATGCTATCCTCTCGACCATTACTCGCTCCCCGACTGGTCCCGCCTATGTTCTCATTTCCAAGAGAATAAAGTGAAAGAAAGGGTGAGCTCAACTAGCCCAAGAAGAAATATTATGACTAAGATAATGCGTAATAAATTATCATTAGCCTTCAACAAAGTGTTAAACCGATAAAATACAATAGACAAACAGCTTTAACTGCAGCAATGAATAAGCAATCCATTAAAAGAGTCAAGTAGAGAATAAAGTCTACTATCTTTTAGGTTTTAAAAGGTTTTCATCAATTTTATCACGAGACTCAAATTTTAATAAATAAACCACCACATCTAATCATCCCCGTATCACTGGCCAAGGATTTTCATCAAATTATCAATGGTCATGACTATACCGAATCACCCCGGTCATAATCATACCAAAAACTATCCATCATCGCATTATGTGCCATCGAGGACTTTTTGTCACATCATTTATATCAAGTCATGATTATACCGAATGATCCTCGGTCATAATCATACTAAGTTCATCTATGCACGTAAGCCAAAGATAACATAATATAACATGAGGATGATGACAATGACATAATAATTCAATAAAACAAGTTCAAGAATTATTTAATCCATGAATTATTAACGCCCAAATTGTCAACATGATAATGCTTTCAGTAGAGTAAAATTCAAGAATGATCGTAAGAATATTTTCATGAAAGATATGGATGAAACGCAAATATCAAGGATATTCTACTAATTTCATGGAGTATAGAAGTCAAAGTTTTAACCAACCGGGTATAATAAAGAATGGAATAACAAAAGAAATCACCACGCATGCAGATTGCAGATGTACAAAGTTATTCCAATGTAATAATAATAACGGAACCAGTCGTGTGAAATTCACAACCGGACAGGATGTTCCAAATGTAATAATAAAGATGGAACCAGATCCGGGTAAAACACACGTGATAGGATATTCCAAATGAATGATAAAGACGGAACCAGTCCGTGTAAAACACACGCATGTGATGTTCCAATGTAATAATAAAAGCGGAACCAGTCCTGTAAAACACATGCATGTGATGTTCCAATGTAATAATAGAAGAATGTCACCAAGTATAGGTAAATGGCAGATACAAAGTTATTCCAATGTAATAATAAGCAATGGAATAACATAAGGATTTCACCAAGTATAGGGTATGCCAGATACAAAGTTATGTATAGGGTATGCCACTTTTTACAAAAGTTATTCCAATGTAATAATAATGAATGGAATAATGTAAGTTCTCTTCAAGAAGAAAGAATAACACCCTCACCGTAAAAGAACCTGAATATGTAAATAGTGAAGTAAGTAATAATACTCTTCTTCTTTCTATAATTTTTTTCTCTATAGCTTCTCTCTATAATTTCTCTCTAGAGTTTCAATGAATTCGTAAGAAAATAATGAAGGAATGAGCTTCTATTTATAGAAAATGGAATGCATAAGAATTAATCCATGAAACGGTCCAGATTGATTTATTTTTTAATGACGGTCCATATTTAAAGAAAAATCTTTTAAATAAAATATAATATATTCTATTTATATAAAAACATTTTACTATGCAAACACTATGCAATACTATGCAAAACACTATGCAAAAACACTATGCAACACTATGCATAATAAAATATAATATATTCTATTTATGTAATAACTTTAATAAAGTATTCTATTTTATATAAAAGATGTTTCGCTTTTATTACGTTAATAATACTTAATAAAACAAAACGTCATTATCGCTATAATAATTCATATTATTAATCGACAATAATGGAATCAAACCGAGTGACTTCTCACATAAGCATCAATAATCAATACCGCGTGTGTGCTACTATGCAACCACACGACATCGCACTTTTTACTAACCGAGTAGTTCAACAAGAACTACAGTAAAACTTCCGCCGTTATTTCAATAAAATATTTTTGTCGCTTTTCTCAATCCGACAATAATTCATTGTAGGGTCCACCAATGATTGAGCCGTTGTATTAATATTCCCCGCTAAACCGAATATTCCCCACCAATCGAATATAATATAACCACTGCATACTTTGCAAAATTTATAAATACTACCCACAACTATAATATTATCTCAAATTCACACCATAATATTAAAAAATTATTTCAAAAAATTTAAATCTTTATTGATAAAACTGGGGTCTCACAATCTCCCTCCTTATGGAATTTCGCCTCAAATAGGGTACGTGACCGGTATGATAAAGAGATGAGGATACCTTGAATACCTTTATCGCTTAAAAATATTAAATTCATCTTTGAAATCGCCAAAGATATTCATTAACAATTCATCTTTGCACCTACAAAGCCAAAGATATACAAATCGTAAAACCAATAATGCCGAGACGCAGACTTAATAAGTATCACAACCACGAATTATCCATGCACCATCATCGCCAAGGATATTCGTTTTTTCAATTACGATCATGATTATACCGAATAATCTTCGGTCATAATCATACCAAGTCTATCAATGCACTACTACCAAAGATTTTTTTACCACATCCATGAATTAATATTTCATTCATCGAGACTCAAATTTCAATAATTAATCCATATCATCGAATCATCCCCGCACTATGTGCCAAGGATATTCATTAGTATCACGACCACAAATTATCCATGCACTACTACCAAAGATAATTGTGTATTCATTAAGATATCACGACCACAAATTATCCAAGCACTACTACCAAAGATAATTGTGTATTCATTAATATCACGACCACAAATTATCCATGCACTACTACCAAAGATAATCGTGTTTTCATTAGTATCACGACCACAAATTATCCATGCACTACTACCAAAGATAATTGTGTATTCATTAGTATCACGACCACAAATTATCCATACACTACTACCAAAGAAATGTGTATTCATTATTATATCACGACCACAAATTATCCATGCACTACTACCAAAGATAATCGTGTATTCATTAAGATCACCACAAATTATCCATGCCCACTACCAAAGATAATTGTGTATTCATTAGTATCACGACCACAAATTATCCATGCACTACTACCAAAGATAATTGTGTATTCATTCACGTATCACGACCACAAATTATCCATGCACTACTACCAAAGATAATTGTGTATTCATTAGTATCACACCACAAATTATCCATGCACGCACTACCAAAGATAATTGTGTATTCATTAGTATCACGACCACAAATTATCCACACTACTACCAAAGATAATTGTGTTTTCAATTACGGTTATGATTATACCGAACAACTCGGTCATAATCATACCAAGTCCATCTATGCACCACAGCCACAGATGACTTTCAACATAATATAAGCATGAGGATAATGATATAAAGAATCAATCAAATGAGATAAAGGATAAATATTAAACATTTATAATATAATTTATCCAGATTCAAGAATATCCCCATGTTATCAATCACTTAATAATCTCATAATCTAATAACATTAATATTATAACAATATTTTAATCACTTAAATTTATAAACAATTTATCTCAATTGTTTACGCTTTTACCATATAATGCATTTAATCATTCAAAATGCCATACTTATAAGATATCATCACCAATTATCAAATCTCTCAAAAAAATATGCATATACTCTATATAGGATTCTCTAGCCATAAATCCTATTTTCAACTTTTGTTACTTCACATAACATATTTAACTCTATATGTTCAGAATTAAACTATTTTCATGAAAAATACCAAATCAGTCCCAAAAATATTTCTTTTCTGGGATTTAGCATAATATAGTCCCATAATGAAAATATATTTTTCTCGAATTTTTAAAATTCATTTACTATTTTTAAAAATCAATTTCTAATTAATTCCTTAAGAAATTAGCTACCTCAAGTTTAACTCCAAAAATTCCCAAATCTTGGCAGGACCTTACACATGTTAACGTGAGCTTCTAGTTTAAATTTCATGGTCATCGGAGTTATAGAACTCCGGTTATAGCGTTTTTCATCGGAAAAACCTAAATATTGAAATAGTCATAACTTGCTCATTTTAAGTCATAATGAGCTCATTTTTGGACAGGAGGTACTTTATACCATATACCTTCATGTCCCAAAAGGCCAGAATTTTTCTCATAATTTAAGTGGCCGAAACAGCCTCTCTAAAATCATGGCAGAAGCTTTTTCGATTTTTGCAGCTTTGCACTCCTTTGCTAAAATCAGTCCACACAAAAAATCTACAACACCTTTACCAGTAATTCCACTTGGATTAGTTAGGTAACTCATAGATCTAACTCTAGGACTTGACCACATTCAAAAATTCAAAATATAATAGGAGATATGGTCAATTGAATTTCATGTTACGTTTTTCACCAAAATCTGATTTTCAACTCTTTGTGATTTCTAAGAAACTTTCATGTTTTCACATACTAACCAACATAACTCATCATAACACTTACTAATACTTCATATACCCATGATTTTCATTAGTCCAATGCTTTTATTATGACTTTCATCATAATCCTCGTAAATGCAGATCCTTTTAGTTGAAGAAATATTTGAGGGTTTAAGAAATGGTTTTTTTATCTTTGGGGTCAATACAAAATTCGATTTCACGCTCTAGGTAGGCTAAGAAGTCTTCAAGAATACGCCAAGAAATTTATTAATAATAGAAATATCATTCAAATCGTGACTCTCATCCAAGACTTGGATAGTACGTCACATTGATACCAACCGTGACTTCTATCCCTTAACCTAGATAGCACCTCACAATGATACCTATAAACTTGCCATCTTCATTCACGATGTCGTCTCACGTAAAGTCCTTTGGTGCATTCCACACAAGGAAGTCAACAACGAAAGGTTCGGGGCTCTTTACTTATGGCTTGATATGACAATAATTGACTTTAGTGGTTTGGTTACTTTGAATTCAGATAACAGATGGTTATGAATATAAAAGCTAACAACCTTACGAAAAGCATGATGAGTAGTTAACCAATTGATTCCTAAAATCACATCAAAGGCAAGTATTTTCAAAAAGATAAGATCGATGAAGTAACGTGAAAGTGTTTATTTGAATCAAAAAAGATTAAAAAATAATAGCAGAACGAAGGCTCCTACTAACGAAGTTTCAACCAATAAGTCAAAGTCTAACTTCTCCTGAGTCAAATTTAAACGCTGAACGCAACTAGGTGAAATAAAAGAGTGGGTAGAACCGGTATCTAACACGGTATAGACTTCGCAAGAGCTTATGATTACTTACCCGTGATAATCTTATTCGTGTTCCTCGTCACGAGAAAAAAAAACGCTCTCTTAAACTCATCGGCTTTGGTTTGTCCGGGATGACCTTTGGTGCCTCCATCCTAGTTGAATTTGTCTTCTGTGAAACGACAAAATCGAGCTAAGTGACCTTCTCTTCCACAATTATAACATGCTTTGATGGCATGGCGCAGATTCGGATCGATGTGTCCCTCTCCTCCGCATTTGAAGCATATAATAGATGGTCCTTCTCCTTCCTTAACAACAAAAGTTTGGTGTCGACGTCTTTCCATCATTGTTGAATCTCCTTTTCTTGAAATGTCCATTCTTATTGTTTTGGCCCGATTACCACCAAGTGGTTACCATATCCGCCCGTTGATTCCTCCACGCTTGTTGTCACCGCTCGATGACTACTCACCGGTATTATAATTTTGCACGGCTACTTTCTTTTTAGTACGTTGACTCGTTATCGCGCTTCCACTAATCGAGCCCTATTTACAACATCCGAATAAAAACACGCTTTATGAGAAATAAGATGTTGACGTATCTCCGCTTCAAACCTCTTAAAACATTCGTGCCATTCTCTTCATTATCCACCAAGTGGGACGCGAATCGTGATAACTCCGCAAACTTTGCCTCGTATTGCGTATTACCTGGCCATATTGTTTTGTTCCAACTTGATAAACTCCACCTCCTTCATGTGGCTGTAATACTTTCGTGAAAGTATTTGTCGTTGAATACTCTCGAACTTCTCCCAAGATATCTTCAAGACAAAGAAGTTGAGTACGCTTTTACCGATTCCCACCAAGAATCGCTTCTCCGCAAGAAACATAAAGGCGTAAAGGAACCTTTTGCTCCTCTGAGCATCCCAAGACATCAAATATCTTGGTAATCTGCTTTATCCATGCTTCCGCCGTAAGTGGTTTTGGCTCTCCTTAAACTCCCGGTGGTCCCAACTCCTTGAATTGTTTAGCGGTGACCGCACCGAGAGTTTTCCGTGTTTCCACCCACGCTTTTGGACATGAGTCGCTTTACACCGATGTTGCATGAATTCTAAAACCTCTTAAACGCATCGTCGTTAGTCAATCATTGATCGATGTTGTTGTTTACGGGAGGATTATCGCCATCCCGTTGCACATTGTCTCGATTATCGATTTGTGGAGAATCAATAGTCTCCTCGTGCTCCATTGCTATTCTCAACATTCTGGATGCCATTTTCAAACACCGCCACAAAATAAGGGTTAATTAACATATCACATATTATCCCTATACTCGTAACCGACCAATTAAATACCAAATAAATTTAGGTAGGTCATACTAGCGAAGGAATTCCCCGCCTCCCTCCTAGTTCTTATCTCACATCTTAGCCAGGGATCATATCCCTAAGCTCTGATACCAACTGTGACGCCCCCAAAATTAGGTATACGTCACCCATCTTGGGTCGCCACTTACATGGTACATAAATTCAAATACAACTTACTAATATAACTGTCGTGTACAATACGACATAAACTGTGAGTTTGAATACAAATATTGTCTACTAGATATTATACAAACTCAAAAGGAGTCCTCATTACAACTATTATCACACTATTTCACAGAATAGTGAGGACTACTAATGCTATCCTCTGGACCATTACTTACGCTCCTCGACTCGTCTCCAACTATGTTCTCATTTCTCAAGAGAACAAAGTGAAAGAAAAAGGGTGAGCTCAACTAGCCCAAAGAAGAAATATTATGACTAAGATAATGCGTAATAAATTATCATTAGCCTTCAACAATGTTAAACCGATAAAATACAATAGACAACCGCTTTTAAGCAGCAATGAATAAGCAATCCATTAAAAGAGTCAAGTAGAGAATAAAGTCTACTATCTTTTAGGTTTTAAAAGGTTTTCATCAATTTTTATCACCGAGACTCAAATTTTAATAAATAAACCACCACATCTAATCATCCCGCACTACTTGGCCAAGGATTTTCATCAAATTATCAATGGTCATGACTATACCGAATCACCCCCGGTCATAATCATACCAAAACTATCCATCATCGCACATACAAGCCATCGAGGACTTTTGTCACATCATTTATATCAAGTCATGATTATACCGAATGATCCCCGGTCATAATCATACTAAGTTCATCTATGCACGTAAGCCAAAGATAACATAATATAACATGAGGATGATGACAATGACATAGTAATTCAATAAAACAAGTTCAAGAATTATTTAATCCATGAATTATTAACGCCCAAATTGTCAACATGATATCGCTTTCAGAGAGTAAAATTCAAGAATGATCGTAAGAATATTTCCATGAAAAGATATTGGATGAAACGCAAATATCAAGGATATTCTACTAATTTCATGGAGTATAGAAGTCAAAGTTTTAACCAACCGGGTATAATAAAGAATGGAATAACAAAAGAAATCACCATGCATGCAAAGATTCAAGATGTATAAAAGTTATTCCAATGTAATAATAATAATCGAACCAAAGTCGTGAAATTCACAATCGACTGTGATGTTCCAATGTAATAATAAAGATGGAACCAGATCCGGTGTAAAACACATGATAGGATATTCAAATGAATGATAAAGACGGAACCTGTGTCCGTGTAAAACACATGCATGTGATGTTCCAATGTAATAATAAAATCGGAACAGTCCTGTAAAACACATGCATGTGATGTTCCAATGTAATAATAGAAGAATGTCACCAAGTATAGGGTAAATCACAGATACAAAGTTATTCCAATGTAATAATAAGCAATGGAATAACATAAGGATTTCACCAAGTATAGGGTATGCCGCAGACACAAAGTTATGTATAGGGTATGCCACTTTTACAAAAGTTATTCCAAATGTAATAATAATGAATGGAATAATGTAAGTTCTCTTCAAGAAGAAAGAATAACACCCCTACCGTAAAAAAAGAACCTAATATAGAAAAGTGAAGTAATAATACTCTTCTTCTTTCTATAATTTTCTCTATAGCTTCTCTCTATAATTTCTCTCTCAGAGTTTCAATGAATTCGTAAGAAAATAATGAAGGAATGAGCTTCTATTTATAGGAAAATGGAATGCATAGTAATTAATCCATGAACGGTCTGCAGATTGATTTACTTTAATCTGATTCATCCATATTTAAAAAAATCTTTTAAATAAAATATAATATATTCTATTTATATAAAAACATTTTACTATGCAAACACTATGCAATACTATGCAAAACACTATGCAAAACACTATGCAACACTATGCATAATAAAATATAATATATTCTATTTATGTAATAACTTTAATAAAGTATTCTATTTTATATAAAAGATGTTTCGCTTTTATTACGTTAATAATACTAATAAAACAAAACGTCATTATCGCTATAATAATTCATATTATTAATCGACAATAATGGAATCAAACCGAGTGACTTCTCACATAAGCATCAATAATCAATACCGTGTGCTACTATGCAACCACACGACATCGTATTTTTTACTACCGAAAGTAGTTCAACAAAGAACTACGGTAGAAACTTCCGCCGTTATTTCAATAAAATATTTTTGTCGCTTTTTCAATCCGACAATAATTCATTGTCAGGGTCCACCAATGATTGAGTATTGCATTTAATATTCCCTCGCTAAACCGAATATTCCCCACCAATCGAATATAATATAACCACTGATACTTTGCAAAATTTATAAATACTACCCACAACTATAATATTATCTCAAATTCACACCATAATATAAAAAATTATTTCAAAAAAATTTAAATCTTTATTGATAAAACTGGGGTCTCACAACATGAAGATGATGATCCGATTACATACTGATGAGGTAAGTGTTGTAGACACTTTCGGAGAAATGGATTGAAGCAAGTTTCTCAAATATGGAACATTCGTTTTGATGAGGCAATCAAAAGAGTTTGATTTTATCAAAAATGAGAATGAACCTGGTGTGTACAAAAGGGTCAGTGGGAGCATCGTGAAATTTCTAGTATTATATGTTGATATACTACGGATGAGGAATTACATACCAATGCTACAATCAGTAAAGATAAAGTTGTCTAAACATTCCTCCATGAATGATTTGGAAGAGTATCTTAATTGGGGATATAAATCTATATAGATAGATTTAAGAGGATGCTCGACTTAACCCAAGGAACGTATATTCATTTGATGCTAAAGTCGTTTAGCATGGCAAACTCCAAGAGATGTCTCATGTCGATGAGCTATGAAGTGTATCTCTCTTAATAGTCCCCACAGACTCCTGAAAAGAGAGGTCGCATGAGTGACAATCATGCATGCAATGAAATGTACGAGACCTGATGTTGATCGGTCATCATCGGAGAAGATCAACAGAAGACGTTGAAAACATCTTAAAGTGCTTAACCCAAGCACTAAGGATGTGATCATATTCATGGTGGGTCTTAATTAAAACTAGAGGGCTTAACGGACTCAAGTTTTTCATTACGCACCAAGACGACAGAAAAATCCACTTTAAGGTAAAAAGGTTACCTTGAGCGGTGGTGCAAATGAATTGGAAAGGTTCCAAACAACAAAAGGTTCTTTGGTTTAGTGATAAAGACAAAGTATATAGCTATAAATGAAGCTGCAAGTTGATTGTTTGGATTAAAAGTTCATTACAGAACTAGGAATAGTTCCTAAGTCTCATCTTGGATCTAAACATGTGTTGTGGCACTTTCATTTGATTATTAGAATCATTGAAAGATGGAAAATCACTATAGAGATAGTGGACTCTCATGAACAACATTACATATCCATTAACTAAAGCTTATCCAACAGCAGGATAATCGTCACTTAGAGAAGAAGAGTATAAGATACAATGGCGATTGGCTTAGTACAAGTGGGAGATTGAAAGTAATATGCACACATGCCAATCATGTTTGATGATAAAGCATATACTTTGTAACAATCTTATTCATTTATTAATAAAAGTATTAATTTATTAAAGGCTTTTAATTATCTACATGATGCTGTTTTATAATATGTGATAAACCCATAGTTTTAAGCAATGCTTTTAGAATAATGATGATGATCACTCTAATGAGATCTAAATTCTTAGAAAGCTTAAAACTAAAATAGTTTCCAATCATTGGATTACTAAATTGGGGATTAGTGAATCCGGATAGATTGGTACATACGTTAACGCTTTCATTGGATGAGGATGATTGATCTCATGATCATTTGTGTGAAGACACTAAAGCAAGTATGTAGGTGCTTATTAGAGAATAAGTTCATCGAGCGTGGCTCGCTAAGGAATACCTAATGGAGTTTTACTTGCTCGTCAATAGGAATTTCTGTAGTGATAGTAGTCAAGTGATCCTTGGACTTGAGATCATCATAGTATCTTGTGTATGATGAGTTATACTTTGACTTATTCCTTAAGACCCTTAGGGTATATCAAAGGGTATGCTTGGGTATAATAAGTTGTACATGGAGATAATGTATGATCAATAAAGAATCTACCACTTTTATTAAAGAAGAGAAATGTCCTATGTGATTCGATAAATAACAACCCAAGTAGTCCTTGGTTATAAGTAATGAAATTAGAAAGGAGTTTCTAATTTGCATTATTTGAGTTGTGCATTTAAGAGTCGAAATACATATAATTAAATAAAATAAGACTTGACAAAGTAATTCCATGTCTTATATTTAATTGGGACATTGTATGGTGGAAGGATTGAATTATTTGCAGAACTATTTACTCAAAGGTTCTTTTATGATTAATGTTGAAATCTATATTATCCGGAAAGTCGTTGATCGCTAGGGAGGCTTATCCCTATTGTAGAATAAATATTATTTATTTAAATAAATTAATTGTTTAATTTATTTATTTAAATAAGATTAGAATTGTTCTAATTGATTTATTCACAACCAGGTTTAATATGGAGAACCTAAAGGGTCACACCATAAAAGGAAGAATAATTATTTAAGAAGTTAATGGCATAATCGTAATAATATAGTTAAGTATATTTAATTTAATCTATGGTGATAGAATAAATTAAATAGCTTAATATTTATTATTTAATATTTTAGAAATATTAAATATAAATTAATAAGAGGAGTCTTATTAATATTATTACAATTATTATTATTTTAATTTCTAAAAGAGTTTAGGAATTAATTTAATATAAGTACTCTCATTTATTCCTAATAGGATTAGGAGGGAAAATTAATTAAAGGAAGTTTAATTAATTATCCCTAATAAGATTAGGGAGCTTAATTAATTAAAAGAATTTAATTAATTAAATAAAACCCAATTCCTTAATTGTTAAGGTGGGTTGCACACATCTATAAATAAGAGGAGTCTTATTATGGGTGGTGTGGTTGTTGACTTTTACAACATACGTAAAATTTCCAACAGTTGGGAGAGTACGCCTTTTCTATAGAGATAGAAAAACTAGGGTTTAGCCAACCACCTATCTTCTTGAATCTTTTTCTTCCTTGGTGGATAACCTCTAGAGGCCAAACACTTGGGTGGCTAATGTTGATCAAAAGAAGGAACCAAACCCGGTGGATTCAAGTTGAACGCGAAAAGGATTGGAGGTGAACTTGTACCTGAGGAAGCTCGGATCTTCAAGGGTATGTTTGTTCTTCATATCTTTTCGTTTAATTAATAATTGTGCATAAAGGGTGATCCGGGTATATGGTTTGTAAAATTTTAAAACTCTGATTTTACACGTTTCCGCATTATTTTTGCAATTTGATTGCGTTCATGAATATTACAAACCTAACAGAAGGGAGTTACAAGATTTGGGAAGAGAGGAAAGCTCAATCCACGATTTATTGGTCCATTTCAAATTCTTGACCGAGTAGGAAATGTAGCCTATAGACTCGCGTTATCTCCGAGTATGTCTCGTGTTCATAATATGTTTCACATATCCTCGTACTTCAGTAAATATGTGAAAGACCCGAACCACGTTATAGAAGTTAGAACCGGACGAGATAGCCAAGACTTAATGTATGAGGAGGTACTGCCAAGATCTTGGATAGGAAGGAGCATGTCCTACTTGCAAGAAAGGTCATACCACAAGTTAAAGTTTTGTGGAGGAATCATGCTATAGAGGAGATGACCTGGGAATTGGAAACGGAAATTAAAGCGAGGTATCCTCACCTTTTCGAAACACCAGGTACGTACGTCAATTTCGAGGATGAAATTTCATAAGGAGGGGAGGTTTTAAGACCCCAATTTATTATTAATAAAATTTAATTTTCTCTATTTATTATTTTGATATAGTAAGGGTTGATTTGATTAATGTGGATAGTTATGGGTAAAATACGCAAATATTTCAAAATAAGCAAGTGGTTATAAAATATTAATTGTTGTCGAGGAATATTCGTTTGGTCGTGGAATATTCTTGCTATCGGGGAATATTCGTACGACGGCGCAGTCTTTTGTGGTCCCCATAACGGAAAGCGATTGGATGAAGAAAACGACAAATATAAGTTATTTAAAAATAACGGCGTAGTTATTCACAATTAATACTATTAAAAATACTCTATGGTTAAAACACAAGAAGATACTCAGATTGCACCAATTATTGATTCTTACTAAGAAGGCACTACTCAATAATGGTTATGATAATTCATATTCAAAGATTTTATTGATTTAATAATTCACGATTGATATTTTATATTCATTGTCGTTTCAATAATTGTCATTACACAAGATTTTTCATTATCGAAGCAATAATTCATATTATCCGAATAATATTATTAGATAACATTATTGGCAATGTCTAAAAGTTCATCTAAGGAGAGGTTTGGTCACCTAATCAAGGCGTCAAGAAGGAGAAATTCTTATCGAAAGCCCCTCTTTCCAGGAACCGCCCGGTGGTTATCGATATTGTGATTCTCGTAATATTATTTATGAATAATTAATTATTGATTCGTATGATGAGGAAAATATTGATTTTATATGGATATAGATGGAGAAAATTTTAATGTGACAATCGCTTAAAATTGAAATTTTATCTTTTTGATAAAATAATTATTTAAATATATTATTATATTTTAATAATATAATAATGATGATATTTTTACGATGAATGTGGGATATATGAGTATATGTGGAGGAGGAGTATTTTGTTACCAAAATTATTTAAAGCATGTTTTATATGTTCATTGGACCCCATTTTTCGATCGAAATTTGATTATAGCCTGTAAAATCGTCCGTTTGTAGATTTCGGTCAATATTTGTTTGGAATTTGGAAAAACTTCCTTCTGCAAAGTTGTAGATAATGGAATTTTCTATAAAAAGTCGCGAGATTTGAATTTGCTGACAAAAGGGATATTTATTATGAATTATTGAAGTTCCGAAGCTCCGAAATAATTAATTTTTGAAAGTTTAAAATAATTTAAATAAGAAAAACGATTTTTGTGTTTGGTGGGCATCTTTAACATGTTTTAGGATGGCTGAGTTCAGATTCATGGAAGCTTAGGAAGATGTGGAAAATAATTAATATTAATTTATTAAATTTTCTACTTTTGTGTTCTAAGTATTTTCCTATAAATAGGGTGCTTAGGTTAGAATTGAAAATTACACCAGAAACTGAAGTTTTCTCTATATTTCTCTCTCTATATATTGAGCGTATTCTTGTGAAGATTTTGATACTTTGAGTATTGTTATGATTGTAAGTTCCTTCAAAGACTATACCCAAAGATTCAATTTAAGTACAAATATTTCGAGGTAAGGGATATTATTTTTTTTTAATGATATTATTTATTCTAATATCATTATGCTGAAGTATTGATCTGAAATTTTTAATCAAATTTGGAACTTTTAGTGTCGAGGTTACTATTTACGATACTAAGACTATTTACGATATCTGATCTTATTCACGAATCAATCACGACAATATTCATCGAAAAATGAAAATTTTCCTTTTCGTTCAAAATATCTATTCGGATACTAGCTTTGATTGTATCCATGTTTTGATCATTCTTGAATTTTATACCACTATGATTATTATTGAGGTATTTTTAGACATGGATAAAACAGTACTTAATCCTTAATCCTTAATCCTTGTCATTTTGTTTTCTCGGATTCGTTTCTTTAAAAATATTTTTCATCATCCTCGATCTTAAATGATGATATTATTGAATATCTTTGCCCAGAGTGCGAAGATGAATGATTTCGATGAATATCTTTGGCCCGTGTGCAAAAAGATGAAGCAGTGTTTAGATGAACATGACTAATCGATGAATATCTTTGGCTCAGTAGTGCAAAAGATGAATATTTGATTCGAGATATATATTGATTGATGTTATAGGGATAAAAGATAGACAATGAACTTTTAAATTCATACATAGAAGATAGTAGTTTGCATTCTCTACTTAACTCTTCTAATGAATTATTATTTCACATGCGAATATTGATTTAAAACTTGTTGTCTATTGTATTCTATTAGATTTTTCCTGTTGAAGACTAACGATAATTTTTATATATTATCTTAGTCATAATATTCTTTATTGGGCTAGTTGAGCTCACCCTTTTCCTTTTTGTTCCATTTTTCTTCTCACGATGCGAGAATATAAAAGTATTTAGAGTGGGGTATGGAATGAAGGTTCTAGAGAGAGTTGTTTAGTAGTCCTCACCATTTTGTAAAATAATGTATCAATAAATGTGATGAGGATTTATTTGAGTATAGATATTGTCAGAAGATAATATTTGTATTCAAACTCAGCTTTTATTGTTGTAATAATAAAGTTGTAGTTGTTTCTGTACCATGTATTGACAACTCAGAATGGATGATGTATACCTATTTTGGGGGCGTCACACTACCTCCCATCCAGCACACTTGATATCAGCATATCAATGAGCACTCATAAGATAGATCTACACCCGCTGAGGGGAGCCCAACTTAAAGAAGGCGGATCCATCGACTGGCTATAAAATTCTACCTGAGCGGAGGTGCACTCTACAAAAGAGATGCAGGACTAGGTCTCCTCAAATGTATGGACAAGGACCAAGCTCAGAGGCTCATGGATGAAATCCTTGGGGGAGTATGTGGCCCACACATGAGCAACCATCTACTTGTAAAGAAGATCCTACAACAGAAAAGTCTGACTACGGCAGTTCAAACAACACGACTTGGTTTTGAAGAAGATCATTGACAACCAAGATCAATCCAAAGGAAAATTCGCTCCTAACTGGGAAGGCCCGTTTCTTGTCAAGGAGGTATTGACAGGAGGCACTCTCAGATTGCATGAAATGGACGGCGATGAATTTCCACAACTCATCCATTCGGACACTGTGAAATGGTACTATTTCTGAGGTTACCATTAAGCGAACATCCTGGTTTTGGATCATCAGATCACCAGTCATTCCGGTTCTTTAACCCTTCATCACATACAACTTCGATTCACACTCATCTGCCCCATTAGGCAAAAACACTTTTCTAACCAACAACCTAGTTTTGGATCACCAGATCCTTCATTCCCCGCAGGTTTTCAAAACCCTTCACATTATCCCACCAGGGATTAAACCTTTCACACCTTCAATTAATCCTGTACATAGGATTAAACGTTTCACCTGCAATCCTCCTTATATGTGGTCGAACTACTCGTAACCTGATCTCCCCAATACACGGAGCGTGAAAACCATGTTATATGGTCCGGTCTCACCACAGAAAAAATAAACACACTCCTATCTATAGCCACATACAGAAATCAGTCCCAAGACACCAAAAATGGTAGGGAATACACACAGATCGATGATCCATTATGAAAATCCTGAGACATCTCACTGTCCATCCATCAAGGAGGAGTTCAGAATACATCCAGATCACAAAGTCCTGAAGAAACAAGCAAATATCAAGCAAGTAACAAAGCACAACTAAAAAGGAAGTAAATAAACATATATTTCCCTGTCATATATAATGATGTTTGATATATACAATGTGTACTGTACATGACAAAATGGCTAAGCTAGTCTGTGTAGAAAAATACAAGCCCGTCTACAAATTAGTGTATATGCGGGCTATCAAGCCCAACATGGATTCTTTCTCAGAAATAGGAGGTGGCACTGTGATCTCCTACCCAAGGGTTTCTACACGAGCCAACAGATCCACCGCCAACTGCAGGCGATATCTCGGGTAGATATAACATCATCCCGCTCAGCAACAATGATATCCCTATGAGTTAGAGCATCATCTCTCTAACAAAGCGACATCTCTACCAGAAATAGCTGTCAACATCAAAGCCCACATCCACTACTTGTGCACCATATGGTACAAAAGTAAAAGTCTCTTGTGATCTCGACTTCTTATCAGCTCATATGTCAAAGCAACTATCCCAGACAACAAGCAAAGCTAGGGCAATTTCAAAATTGGCGACAACCGGATATTGGGTCCCTTACAACAAGATTGGGGCAATCTCGGAAGCAGCGACAACTTAACACTCGGGCATTTATCAACCATTCTAAAGTGGAAAATTCACCAGTCAGCGCCATCGGCATGGTCTATCATCATCTCAATGGTGATTCCGATATTATTCACTCGCTATTTGGTCAACAAAGAGAGTCTCTCGTATGAATCCCCGACAACAACTTGCGGAATGACTGGGGCATTTAGCGATTCCAAGAAATGGAAGGAGCTTAAGGCGAGATCAAGCCTCTCATCAAAAAGAAAGGGAAGAACTCCTGAAAGAAATCATAGCAACATAAGCGTGCCCCTACGAAAGAAGGGGAAACTTCTCAAAAAAAGTTCTTAACTCAGAAATAGAAGGTCAACGACGAAAGGCCTAGCGAATGAAATCTACACCATCAACATGCATTAAGTCCTCACAAGTTGAGGCCTCTACACCGAAGTTCAAATCTGGGCAGCTAAAGAACGAATTACACCCTCTAGGGATGTCAACGACATTCAGGTCATAAGTTTAGCCGGGTTACGAATCAAACTCTCAAGGAAATGGGAAGTAAGCACCCAACAGTAAAGGAAACTCCAAATTCCCTCAAAAAGGGTGAGCGTAACATCAGGCAGAGTCTGGCGAAGCAAACCTTGGAATATTACTTCAGCGAAGGTATCGAAAGATCAAGTATTCTAAACCATTGGCTTCAATTCAACGTAACATCAAAACAGTTCAGCGATGAAAGCTTCGTATACCACCGTTCGAGTGGGAACCAAAAAAGTTTGACAATCAGCAGGGTAGGCACCGTTGTAAACTACCAGTGTATACATCGAAAAGGTCCG
The DNA here is from genome assembly GCA_020205615.1 of Panax quinquefolius. Taxonomy (NCBI): domain Eukaryota; kingdom Viridiplantae; phylum Streptophyta; class Magnoliopsida; order Apiales; family Araliaceae; genus Panax; species Panax quinquefolius. The sequence continues at coordinate 2,870,688 of CM035164.1, read as the reverse complement.
ATGATTTCAGAACGTCATCCCCAATAGAGATGTGGAAAACATCTCAACTTATCTTCGTCAAACAAGCATCGGCGACACCGACAAAAACCCAAATCGTTGGAGTTAACACCAGCATAGGCATCAACAATGATCGGTAAAGGTAAACCGAATTTGCGAAAACATTTTAACATTCATCATAAAATTCATTACATTGTGAAATGCGATATGCGAAATGCGATGTGTGAGTTGCGAAGTGCGATTGGCTAAATGCAAAATGAGAAGTGCGATGGGCGATTGGCGAACTGCGATTTGCAAAAACATGTTAACATTCATCATAAACATTCATTACATTGCAATTTGTATCATTGAAAATATCTTGTCATATTTCAAGTGTCTAGTAATCTTTATCATGTGCATTCCATTGCATTATATGAACATGATAAAGAGGGGCATCTGTAGACACTCGAAATTTCATTTTCCTGTTACTAACTATGCAGGAGGACAAAAGTGTCTCTTTCACACTCCATTTTGGGACACAATCTACAAAACTCATCAAATTATCATTTCAATTTTTTCCAGAATTTTTGAAGGTTCAGAAAAATTTCAAAATTGAAAAACATAATAACCCTTATATACTAACGACAATATCCCTTACTATCCATTACCTCAAAAGAGCAGTACTTCTGAATTGAATAACGCTTAACGAACTTGCACCGTATAACAATACTCAAGATATCAAAATACTCAAAAGAATACACTCGATAATATAGAGAGAGAAGTAGAGAGAAAACTTCAGTTTCTGATGTGATTTTCAATTCTAACTTAAGCACCTATTTATAGGAAATTGCTTAGAACACCAAAGCAGAAAATTTAATATAATAATAATATATATATTATAAATTCTTACGCCCACCATCAATAATTGAATTCAGCCATTTCAACAACCAATGGGGCTCACCAAACATATCAAAAATGTTTTTCTAACTATAAATATTTTAAACTTCCAAAAATCAATTATTCTGGAACCTCGGAACTTCAATAATTCATAATAAGTAGCCCTTTTGTCAGAAAAATTCGAACCACATGTCTTTTTCATAGGAAATTTTATTATCTACAACTTTGCAGAAGAAAGTTTTTCCAAATTCCAAACAGAAATTGACCGAAATCCACAAACGGGCGATTTTACTGGCTATAATCAAATTTCAGTCAAGAAATGGGCCCACAGACATGTTTAACATGTTTTAAACAACTTTTACAACAAAAATACTCTCTCTCCTCATATACTCATATTTCCCACATTCATTGTAAAAATATCATCATTATTATATTATAATAATATAATAAAATATTATTTTATCAGAAAAGATAAAATATCAATTTTCAACAATTGTCACTTTAAAAATTTTCTCCATCTATATCCACATAAAATAAATATTTTTCTCATCATAAAATCAATAATTAATTATTCACAAATAATATTCTGTAATCACAATATCGATAACTGTGCAGGTTCCAGGAAAGAGGGGCTTTTCAATAAGAATTTCTCCTCATGGCGCTTAATTAGGTGACCAAACCTCTCTCCTTGTATGTAACTTTCTAGACATTGCCAATAATGTTATCTAATAATATTATTAAAATAATATGAATTATTGATCCGATAATGGAAAAATTGTGTCGTGACAATTATTGAGACAACAATAATATAAAATATCAACGTAGCAATTATTGAATCAATAAAATAAAATATCGAACAATAATTACTGTAACAATTATTGAGTAATGTCTTCTTACGAAAAAAATTATCATGCTTCATGAATAGTACTCGTGAATAGTAACTCGTGAATAGTAATTAAAAAAATTTGAATACTTTTATTTAATAAATTTCGGGGTCTTACAATCTCCCCTCCTTATGAAATTTCGTCCCCGAAATTTACGTACCTGGTATTTCAAAGAGTTGAGAATACCTTGCTTTCATTTCAGATTCCATCTTCCCTGTCATCATTATTTCTCCATTGCTCATATCCTATATTTCAGATATTATTCTAGAATACAGCTTCAAAACAAGGGTTAATTGAACAAATTAACATATCACATAATATCCTGATATTATGACTGACCAACAAATAAGCTTAGGTAGGACACACTAGCGAAGGATTTATTCATCTTTCCCCTCCTAGTTCTATTCCCCGATCTCTGCCAAAGATCATATCCCTAAGCTCTGATACCAACTGTGACTCATGTCCCATCCGTGGACAGCACCTCACAGTGGTACCTATCAGTTTGCCACCGCAGAACGGCGTCCCCTACGGAGAGTCTGGCTTCGGTGCATCCCACACAAGGAAGTCACCAGCGAGAGGCTCGGGGCTCTTTACTTATAGCTTTGATACCAAACTGTGACGCCCTCAAAATAGGTACAATCCATCCAACCTATTCTGAGTCGCTAAATACATGGTACAGAAAACAACTACAACTTTATTACTAAAATTGTAGTGCAAAATACAACAACATATATACTGTGAGTTTTAATACCAACTATGACTCATGTCCCAACTATAGACAGCACCTCATAGTAATACCTTACATAAAGGTACAATCTAGAACTGTTTTAGAAATTAAAATATTTGGGAAGTGCTCAAGAAAACCTTCGTACATAGGAGGCCATGAATGATAGATATCATATGCCCACGTAATTATCCTGGTCAATCTAATAGACCCCAAAGAAAAACGAGAAGATTACTATCATATTATTTCCAATGGTGAGTCTTTCGACATATAACTATCTCCACCACCGCCCGCAATTGAACATTATTTTTCAAATAAACTCCAAGATCATATAGGTAGTGTTTCGTAGATATACTCAATGAGTGGATTTACCTGATAACCCCGCCTTTATGATAACGCGAGGTCAGTATGTCATTAGACATCTTATATGATAGTGATAAAACACCTTCCAAAGTGGGTTCGCCCCACCCTATTGTTGTTCACCAAAATCAATTATTAAGTGACGTATAATATACGACACACACATCTTAGGTCCTCAATACAATTATATATTGTATGTCATGCCGTTTTATAATGTGTTGAGAAACTTTGACAGACCCGAACCATCACACTATTCTCCTGTTATTCTCGCTAGACCCAACTACACTCTTATTACCTGAAAAGAATTGTGAAGCAAAAGGGTGAGCACAACTAGCTCAGTAAAAAATATTATGACTAAGATAATTACATTATAAATAGACTTCATCAGTAATAAATCAGAGATTTAGAACATATGGTAGATGATAAAACTTTTCAACCATAGTTCAGTAAATGAACGAAAGCAATCCATTAGAAGAGTCAAATAGACTATAAAGTCTATTATCTTCTCCACATTAAAAGTCCACCAACAATGTTTTATCCTCGTAACATTAATCAACAGCCTTTCCACAATTATATGAATAACTCATAATCATAATTGTAATTCTAAATTCCTCTTCGCATCTAGACGAAGATAATTTTCATCACATGTCTTTACACCGAAACATCAAAGATCATGGTTATACCAAATCACGCCTCGCTCATAATCATACTAATAAATTCATCTTTGCACCACGCGCCAAAAATATTCATCAATCAGTTCATCTTTGCACTACATGCCAAAGATATTCAACAACAAGTCATCTTTGCAGATCGCATGCCAAAGATATTCAACAACGGTCATCTTTACACTACTTAACCAAAGATATTCATCAATAATTGATTCAGACTACATGCCAAAGATATTCATATCTCAAAGAAATACATAATCATTTCGTAATTTATATAAACCATAATTATAACCATATATGTTGATCAATTCACCTTGCACTTAAGTTTAAAGATATTCAATTATAAATTCAATGGTCAGCGATCATACCAATCAACAATTCAACTTTTGACCATCGCAAAAAGAGAACCTATAGTCACGATCATACCAATAATCTACCCATCTTTACACTCAAGTCAAAGAGAAATATCATCATTAGAGTTATAAGAATGTTATATATGATAATAAAACAATATAATCAACATATAGATTTAATCTCAAAAGTAAGATTCATAAATCAATGATCTCATAACACCTTAATCAAAATGTTATAAATCACTTAATAATCTCATAATCTAATATTATTAATACTATCACAATATTTTAATCATTTCTTAAACTTATAAACAATTTATTTTAATTATTTACACTTTACTAATAAATGCATTTAATCATCTTAAAATGCCAAACTCATAAAATTTCATCACCAATAACCAAAACCCTCATCAAAAATCTGCATATACCTCATATATGATTCTCAAGCCATAAAATCATATTTTCCAATTTTCTTACTTCACGTAACATATTTAATTCATTTACTCATAACTAGAATATTTTCATGAAAAATACCAAATCAGTTCCAAAAATATTTCTTTTCTGGGATTTAGCATAATATAGTCTCATATTGAACATATAGTTTTTTCAGAATTTTTAAAATTCATTTACTATTTTTCACATGGCCAAAACCACCGAATATTCAGACATTTATCATAAATTGTACTTTTATTCAAATATTCCGAAATTCACAGGGTATATTGATATTATATATATGTATTCCCAATAAAATTTTCATCAATTTTGGAGTTAACCACAAGAAGTTATAAGGGTTTAGTTTTAAAATAGTATTTTCTCATAAAATCCATAACTCCTAATCTATACATCCAAAAATCGCCATTTTGGGACACAATCTACAAAACTCATCAAATTATCATTTCAAATTTTTCCAGAATTTTTGAAGGTTCAAAAAAATTTCGAAATTGAAAAACATAATAACCCTTACATACTAACGACAATATCCCTTACTATCCCTTACCTCAAAAGAGCAGTACTTCTGACTTAAATAACGCTTAACGAACTTGCACCGTATAACAATACTCAAGATATCAAAATACTCAAAAGAATACACTCGATAATATAGAGAGAGAAGTAGAGAGAAAACTTCAGTTTCTGGTGTGATTTTCAATTCTAACCTAAGCACTTATTTATAGGAAATTGCTTAGAACACCAAAGCAGAAAATTTAATATAATAATAATATATATTATAAATTCTTACGCCCACCATCAATAACTGAATTCAGCCATTTCAACAACCAATGGGGCTCACCAAACATATCAAAAACATTTTTCTAACTATAAATATTTTAAACTTCTAAAAATCAATTATTCTGGAACCTCGGAACTTCAATAATTCATAATAAATAGCCCTTTTGTCAGAAAAATTCGAACCACATATCTCTTTCATAGAAAATTTCATTATCTACAACTTTGCAGAAGAAAATTTTTCCAAATTCCAAACAGAAAATAACCGAAAACCACAAACGGACGATTTTTTGCAATTATAATCAAATTTCAACCAAGAAATGGGCCCACGTACATGTTTAACATGTTTTTAAACAACTTTTGCAACAAAAATACTCTTTCTCCTCATATACTCATATATCCCACATTCATTGTAAAAATATCATCATTATTATATTATAATAATATAATAAAATATTATTTTATCGTAAAAGATAAAATATCGATTTTCAACAATTGTCACTTTAAAATTTTCTCCATCTATATCCACATAAAATAAATATTTTCCTCATCATAAAAATCAATAATTAATTATTCACAAATAATATTATTGTAATCACAATATCGACAAACTGTGCAGCTCCTGTGAAAGAGGGGCTTTCAATAAGAATTTCTCTCTCATGGCAAGCAATTAGGTGACCAAACCTCTCCTGTAGATGTAACTTTCTCGACATTGCCAATAATGTTATCTAATAATATTATTAAAATAATATGAATTATTGATCCGATAATGGGAAATATCGTGCGCGTGATAATTATCAAATAACAATAATATAAAATATCAACGAAGCAATTATTGAATCAATAAAATAAAATATCGAAAAAGAATTTCGTAATAATTATCGAGTAATGCCTTACGGAAAAAAAATTATCATGTTTCATGAATAGTACTCGTGAATAAGAACTCATGAATAGAATTGTGAATAAGAACTCGTAAATAAGAACTCGTGAATAGTAATTAAAAAATTTGAATACTTTTATTTCCTAAAATTCGGTTTTACAATCTCCTTTCCTTATGAAATTTCATCCCTAAAATTTACGACACTGGTATTTCAAAGAGTTGAGAATACCTTGCTTTCATTTCAGATTCCATCTTCCTTGTCATCATGATTTCTCCATCGCTTCATCTCCTCGTATTTGAGATATCATTCTAGAATACTGACCAAAAACAAGGGTTAATTTAACAAATTAACATATCACATAATATCCTGATATTATGACTGACCAACAAATAAGCTTAGGTAGGACACACTAGCGAAGGATTTACTCATCTCTCCCCTCCTAGTTCTATTCCCCGATCTCCGCCAGAGATCATATCCCTAAGCTCTGATACCAACTGTGACTCATGTCCCATCCGTGGATAACACCTCACAGTGGTACCTATCAGTTTTCCACCGTAGAACGGTGTCCCCTACGGAGAGTCTGGCTTCGGTGCATCCCACACAAGGAAGTCACCAGCGAGAGGCTCGGGGCTCTTTACTTATAGCTCTGATACCAAATTGTGATGCCCCCAAAATAGGTCCAATCCATCCAACCTATTCTGAGTCGCCAAATACATGGTACAGAAAACAACTACAACTTTATTACTACAATTATCGTGCAAAATACAACAACATATATACTGTGAATTTTAATACCAACTATGACTCATGTCCCAACTATGGATAGCACCTCACAGTGATACCTTACATAAAGGTACAATCTAGAACTGTTTTAGAAATTAAAATCTTTGGGAAGTGCTTAAGAAAACCTTCGTACATAGGAGGCCATGAATGATAGATATCATATGCCCATAGAATTATCCTATGTCATTGTGTAGCTCTCGGAAAGAGCTTTCCGGAATGGTATGGCACGCTTCCATCGGACTCCCGGATTGAAAGTTATGAACGCATCGAAATAACACATACGGCCGCGTTGAAAGTATACACATTTCTACACGACGGGACCCACATTGCTGGGAATCCTGAGCAGCCGCAGGTAGACCTGTGGCACCCCCCTCTATATATATGGGGCTTGGGCTGGCCATATTTGTAAGAGAAACAGCGAGGAAGCCTTGTCCAATTTGTTCTGTACACGCTATAAAATGAGTGTTTTCTCATTTTAAACACTTGTGAGCTTATATTATGTCATATTTTTACCGGCGGGAGCCGAGTGTTCATCCACTTAAAGTTATAGAAGTCTTCTTTGGTAGTCCACTTTAAGCCTTCTTACACACTTTAAAGCCTTTCTCTTCATCTTTACACACACACCTTTCTTCACGTTGAGAGTCGTGTTGCGTGTGTTTGCCCGAACTTCGGTCCGTGGTTTCATTTCAGTTTGTATATATATATATATATACTTATATATATATTTTTATATATGGAGTAACATTATCGAGTTATGCCTCGATTGAGCCTAGACTTCGGTCTGGAGCGTTTATTTGCTTTCGTATATATATACTTATATATATGAACTGTGTGTCGAACTTTGTTCGATGAGCCTAGATTTTACATCCGGTGCGTTTACCGCATTTATATATATATATATATATATATTTACATTTAATCCCGCCTGGAGTTTATTTCGTGGCGGTTGATCGTCTTTACAACTTTCTTTACTTTTCGTCCCGCTTGGAGTTTACTCCGTGGTGGTTGATTTCTTTTACAACTTTATTTATATTTATGATCCCCCCCATGGAGGTGCTTCGTGGTGGCTGATCATGTCTGTATATATATATATATACAGCTTTTATATATATACCGCCATCGCTTTTTAATCAATCATGCATCACGTGAGCTCGTGAATCATGTGATCATAGATTCAGGGCCATCGGATCTAGATTGATGCCTCGTGATGGACATTTTCAGCTATAAGCAGCTTGTAAATTTATTCACGGTGTTTGAATTTCCTAAGATGGTTTTCATACCCACGAGGAGTTCGACATTATTTTATCGAAGATGCCTCGCATCTAGAAAAATTAAAAACAATCAAGCCGAACACTTAATAAAAATAGGAGTGTAAAAGGTCTCAATTACTATTGAGCACAAGGGTTTGAAAAACCTCTTTTATAAAACATCACTGCCATATCTTGTTTAAAACTAAATTTTTACACAAATTCAAACCCTGTGTATATAGGTGCGAACGAGGCCTCACACTACTTCCATATAAATAGCACATTGACCCACACACACACACACATTCATATAGCAGTTTCTTGAAAATTGGTCATTACATGGTAACACTGGATGTTAAAAAGTTGCTAACACATTCCCTTCAGATAATCAAGCCCCGAACCCTAATGAATCTGGGTTTCCAGCCACAGACTGCTTAGAAGTTGTCACATCACCGGGTCAATGTATAAACCTTTTTCTTGGTCAGGTTGGTACAACCATATAAAAACCAATCTGGCGACTTTATAGTCCATCGTCGATACGATATACGTTTAATCTTTTCACTTATTTTTTTCAAACAAATCTCACCTAACATGAGAACACCAAAGAACAACAAACGAAAAGGGACAAATAAAAAACCCGACGTCGACAGTTACCTTTGGTACTAAATACAGTTCTTTGTAATGGGTACCATGGTAAGCCATGTTTGGAACTTTTTCCTATTTAAAGTCCCCCCAAATAGCTTCTGAATTCCAAACCTGTAATGGGTACCATAGTACTTTGTGGAATATATGACTTTGTTTATTTCAATATATTTATGTAATGGTTACCTATATCTTCTGTTATCTTTTGAGTAGGAAATTTACTATCATATTAACTGTTATGTTCCACAATAATGTTTGACACAATAAACTACAAAATCCTGTTTGTATCATATTAATTGTATTAACATATTACATAGTTCTTAACAGTTTTGTACATAACATATTACATACCTATTTCCACAATAATGTTTGACCAATTGTATAAGACCCCAAATTTTATGAATAAATGTTTAATTTTCTCGAAATATTTTTTTAATATTATGGCGTGGATTTGATATAATGTTATAGTTGTGGATAATATTTACAAATTTTGTAAAGTATGCAAGTTGTTATAAAATATTCGTTTGGTCGGGGAATATTCGTTTTATCAGAAATATTCGTACGACGACACAATTATTGGTGGACCCCATAACTAATTATCATTTCTGAGTTAGAAAACGATAGAAATATTTTTTATAAAAATAACGACGAAAAATTTTACCGCTACTGTTGAAATACCGGTGATAAAAGTACAAGAATACGCTGTGGTAGTATAGTAGTACATGATATTGATTATCGATGCTTATACGAGAAGTCACCGATTTTATTTCAATTATTGCCACAAGAATCACGATAAGATCTCACGTTATCGATTCAATTATTGTCACAATATTTTATATTATTAAATCAATAATTGAGACAACAAAGTTATTCATATTATTATTTGTATTATCGACGATGTCTATAAAGTTCACGAGAAAAGGGTTTGGTCACCTAATCAGGCGCTACTAATAGGAAAAATCCTCATTCGGAAAGCCCCTCTTCTTCCGGGAATGATCTCGTTGTTAATATTGCAAGTTATATTATTGATGAATAAATGTTGTTAAAAATATTAATGGGATTTTTAAGTAGTATTTGTTGTAAATTTGGCGTATTATATGGACCCCACTTACCTATTTTTTCAAAATAATGAAAAAGTTATCTCATTTTTTTTTATATATATATATATATATATATATAAAGTTAATGAGGGAGGGGAGGGGAGGGAGGGGGAGGGGGGGAAGAACCGAACACTGAGAGGGAGTACTATTTTGTTATTATATATATATATATATTATAATAAATTTTGTTTTATATGAAAAATAGAATATATTATATTTTATTATGTATGGTGTTTGCATAGTAAAATCAAATAAATTTTCCTTTGCCCGTGATTTCGTATGAAATCACTGTGCAGTCCATGATTATTTTTCCTAAATAGTATCCAGCCATTCTCATATAAATAAGATGTTCAGTTTAGAAAAGAAAAATTACACCAGAATAAGAGAATTCTTCTTCTATAATATTGAGCATATTTCTTTAGAGTTTAAGGAAGTTTTGAGTGTAGAAAACAGTGAAAGTTTTCTTCAAGAATATATCTGTTATACCAGTCGGAATTGCTCTCTTTTTGAGTTAAGGGGTATTATTTATTTCATATTCGCTTACGATATTATTTTATGTATTCGCAAGAAATTTTATTTTCGTTCAATATTCGTAATGAATATTATTTTCGTTCAATATTTGTAGGGATATTGTCTTCATTTAATATTCGTAAGGAATATTATTTTCGTTCAACAGTCGCAATGGATATTATTTTTGTTCAATATTTGTATGAAATAATATTTTCTTTCATACTCTGTAGTATGTAAGTAATATTATTTTCGTTTCAGATTCCGAATTCTACACTTATTTTGTTAAGTATTGCTTCTATATACTCCGAGAAATTAGTAGAATATCCTTGAAATTTGTGCTTCATCTAGTATCGCTTCATATGAATATTTTTCTGAACATTCTTGTTCATTTTTAAGTTGTTCATGTCGGAGTACTATTCATGGGTACTATTCATTTATACGGCACTATCCATACGTACAACATTATTCATATGTACGGTACCATTCATACGCACGGGTACTATTCATGAAGTACTATTCACTCGGGTACTATTCACCCGGGGTACTATTCATGACAAAAATTAATTTCTTTCGGTCCAACTTATTTTTGATACAATATTATTCTTGAATTTTACTCCACAAAGCAGTATCATGTTGACAATTTGGACATTTTTAAACTCTAAATAAATTTAAAGTCTTTAATATTTATCATTGATTCCGTTTGATTAATGCTTATATCATTGTCATCATCTTCATGCTTATATTGTGATAAAAGTCATATTTGGCCCGTAGTGCATAGATGAACTGTTGATTGGTATGATTATAACCATGGATCATTCGATATAATCATGACCTGTAATGTTACAAATGATGTGGTAAAAGTCCTCATTGGCCCGTAGTGCATTGGTGTACAGTTGTTGGTACGATCATGATCATGACCATGCCTTCTCTTCGGCCAAGGGTGCAAAGATGAATTGTTGTTTGGCATGTTCATGACTATTGGTGAAAACACGAATATCCTTGGCCCGTAGTGCATGAATAATTTTGGTCAGGATACTAATGAATATCTCGCCCGCATGAATGGATAATTCGTTGATGTGGATTATTTATTAAGTCGAGTCTTACCGATAAAATTGATAATAAATTTTAAATCATAGAAGATAGTAGATATCACGCTCTACTTGATTTCTTCTAATGGATCGCTTATTCCATCATGTTGTTGATCTAAAACTTGTTGCCTATCAGATTCTATCGGTTGTTATATCATTGAAGGCTAAGGATAATTTATTATGCATTATCTTAGTCATAATATTCTTTACTGGGATAGTTGAGCTCACCCTTTGCTTTCATTGTTCTTTTCAGGAGAAATGAGAATATAGCTGAGACTAGTCGGGGAACGAAGTGATGGTCCGAGATGGTGGCTATAGTTAAGTAACCAATTTATATATAAATATTAGTTAAGTAACCAATTTAGTATGTAGTGGTTGGGTTTTTAAGTGAAATGGTTCATATTCAAACTCGATTTGAAGGCCAAGAAGAACTCGCTTTGTAAACGAAGTCGAAATCTTTTACGGTATGAGTAGGTCCCGAAAGAATGATCCGAATCGAATTTGGCAAGAAAAATATAAATCACTTAACTAATCCGAAAGTTAATCGAATTTCAATTTTTTTTGAATCGAGTTTAATACGTATACGTGAAGTTATTCGCTGAGATTCAACTCGTTTACACCCTAACTAGACCAAGCTTGGCCCAAATTTTACTCCGAACTTAATTTTTTATTCAAACTCGCGATTCGGATCGGCTTTAAATGGGCCAAAGACTTCCAGCTTGACCAGCTCCTAAGATCCATATCCGAAAGTAGAAGGTTTTGGTCCGAAAAGTTACCCGAGTTTTACAAATACGGTACTACCTTCGCTACTCTGGCACTGTTGTAGCTTCTGATTAGGGTTTATGTCTCCATGAACACACCCAAAAACCTTTGAAATCTACGAATTTTAGAACCTAATCGACCCTCAGCTCTTTAATCTATTGAAAAATGCCGCAAAATGACGGAATCCGATTCACATCATCTTCCATTAAAATCCCTTCTGTCTCATTTTACCATCATCAGCATAATTGCCTTTTACCTCTCTTCGCTTCCCTTCATCTATCCAAAACTAGTAACTCAATCATCCAATTCGTTGATTCCCTCAAAAACCCAGTTACCCAATTCATTAATTCTCTCAAACTTTCAAGTAATATCCTTAATTCGAGCAAAAATCAGAGGAAAACAAACCCATTTCATTCAAAATCATTGCTTTTGTGCTCAGCTTCGTTGGCTCTGACTCGTCCCGATGAGGGGAGTGCAGTGACTCAGCCAAAGAGTGGGGGGCAGTCTGCGAGTCGGAATGATGAAGAGCGGGTGTTGATCAGTGAGGTTTTGGTGAGGAATAAAGATGGCGAGGAGCTTGAAAGAAAGGATTTGGAGAATGAGGCTATTACTGCATTGAAAACTTGCAGGCCTAATTCGGCCCTTACTGTTCGCGAAGTTCAGGAAGATGTGCATAGGATTATTGGTAGTGGCTACTTCTCTTCTTGTATGCCCGTTGCTGTGGATACGAGGGACGGTATCAGGCTTGTATTTCAGGTATGGTATTTATGCAACTATATGTTATGTCATGTTTATAAAGTAAAGACATTTTGAAATTGTTTTCTGGGATGAGAGACCGGGGAAATATTGAGTTATCTGTGTTTTGGGTTATTCCATATAGATCAGGATGAAACATATGAGAAATTTGAGAAATTTTGAGTATCCACCCATATAAAGAATTTTGGCTTTTAAGAATACTAGCTTTTACTCAAATGTACTGTCCCAATACAAGAACTCATTAAATTTTCGATGCACAAGTAGAAGGATGTTATTTGCCATTCAAAACTTATTGGTTTGTACTTTGTAAATGAGTATATTAATATGCTGTATTATTTTTTTATTTTTTAGGATTTCTCATTTAGGCCTAATCCTATTCCCTTCCCCTCCCACAGAATGATCTGCAGCCTACATCATGTTCCCCTAATAATTATCAATAAGAAAAAGAAAAAAGAAGACACATATATTCCTCTAAAGATATGCAGCATGTTCATGTCTTTGGTCTGCACTCTGCAGGCTTCATTTGACTTGAAGGATTTGGTTGATTTAGTATGAATTTCTTGGTGTATTTTTGATGAAATTTTACATTTAAAAATGACTAGCATTATTCAGCGGGTGATGACAGCTACAATTGGGCTGAAAAGATACAAATAGGGTATGTTGGAAGAAGACTCTTATTCCAAAAAAGTTAGTAGGGAACAAATGAGCTCATCTAAGCTTCTACGCAGTTTCATCTGGCATAAGTGAAAACTGAAATGATTTTCTAAATTATTACTCCTTCGTGGACATGATAAAAAGTCCTTATTACATTTTTGGGTAGTCCCATGTTAAATGTCCACTTGGACTTTAATAACCAAACTTTTACACATTGGTTTTTCCTATTATGATTAAGTTATTTTTACCATAACATTAAATATCTCATGGACTTTTCAATTACCTAATTAGCTAATTTCTCTTTATTTTATAAGTAATGCTCGTGAGAGAGAGGGAAGTTTTCAAATGAATATCTAGAAAGTCACTCGACTTGAAACAACAGAGTGGATACTTTTTCACAGTGTTAGTTATTATGTTTTTGGTTTTAGTGTATATAAAATCATTTCATTTCCAATATACTTTTTAATAAAATAAATAATGTATAAAAGTTTATCGACTTGATAAGGATTTTTTATCCCTATCGACTAGAGGAGTACTAAATTAGAAGACAACATCTTTGGCCTGTGCAACTATGGTTATTACAAGATAGAGATAAAAAATAGATCTTATTATCATAAGGCGCTGTCATGGCTTCGGCCTAGCGGGATTTTTATTTTAAGACAATTTTAATATTTTATCTTACATTAATCTAACAAAGCCCCTGAATAATCTATAATAAAGAATTAAATTATAGAATTATTAGTAATTGCACTAACGCTTGGACGCCGAGCCTCCAAGGCTAAACACATGACATTAGTATTTTTTGGTCCAAATTAAGTAATTATTTTTACCATAACCCATTATAACCCATGGACTTTTTCAATTACCTAAGTAGCTCAACCCATGAAAATAACCCAACCCATAAAATGACCCTATTTTCTTTTGAATGAGAGCAATGTCATTTGAGGGAGACTAAAAGCTAATGACTTCGCATAGTTGATGACTTTTGGAGCTTGAGTTATGACTTGAAATAAAGTAGAGAGTGGATATATATATATTTTATAGTGTTCAAAAAATTAAATAAATGTTATTTTTAGTGGTTTTGAATGAGACATTTGATACTATTAATATGAAATTATTTTTATTTGTGTAATTTTTAAAATTGATTTTGAAAGAAAATAAATAATATATAAATTGACTAACATATATTAATTTATTAGTTTTATTCATAAACCATTAAATAACAAATTTAAAATTTTAAGAATTCATTCAATATTAAAATAAGAAACTAAACTAAACATAAATTTAAGAATTATATTGAATTAAACTAAATATTACAAATGTATCATCATTTATAGAATTTCAAGTTATACAAGTTCAAAAAATTACAACTATAATAAAATTATCCATTTTGATTGATCTTTTCACTTTTTATTTGATTTCTTGCTTCAACCGATTTGGACAACTATGGTTATTATAAGATAGAGATAAGATACATAATCCGAAAAATTACTTCTAGAGAATTTAAAGTATCTAAGAGCCGATTTGGGGGACCTGTGAACTGAATCACTTTTAATTAAAATTAAAAACTTTTGGTGTTTAGTGGCTTTCCAAAAGTACTTCTAACAAGTTGATATTTGGGCTTCAAAGCTCTTTTGGTGGAATTAGAAAATTTGTGCTTTTGGTGAAAAGTGAAAACACTTTTGGAGGAAGCACATGAACAAATTTGTCTTTCAGTTGTTGAAGAAACTGGGGCTACAATGCGGCTCAGCTAAGCCGTATGCAACGGTTTATATTACAATGTTATTAGGTTAAAAATCAATAATATAAGCGGCTATCGATCCTTCACCCCCTTTTCTCTTGCTATGGAAAGCTCCGTCTCTTTGACGAGGGTTGTGCTTAGGTGGTGATCGACAGTGAAACAAGAGGTGGATCGTTAGGCGACTTCCGGCGATGGAGGTGTTTAGCTGCTTTTTATATATTTTTAGGGTTTTAAGTTTTTTTACGGCTAAGAGTGGTCATACACGATCAGCTAAAAAACCTCCCCCGGAAGATATAAGATTCAATTTCAGATTTTAGGATTCAATTTCAAGTCCTATGGTTCTATTTTCGGAGTTAGGACACAGAGTTTAGGGTTTATTTTCAGTTCAGTTGCCAGTTATTATTGGTTTAGTTTTCACTTTACAGTTTTGGGCATAATATAAGTGTTTAGGGTTTAAATTTGAAGTTTAGGGTTGATGAGATAGGGCTTAGAGTTCAATTCAAGGGTTTAGGGTTTAGTGACATGCATGCTATTACCATGAGAACCTGACCCAAATCCTAAAATTTAAGGTTTGGGGTTTAGTATCCCCACTTTGAGTCTACTTGTCGTTCATACTCCCATCTTTTGAACAATTTTCCAATTTCACCAAATGTATTTTTAGTTTTTGAAAAATTTCCCCGACTTTTGCACACGTGTTGTCTAAGCACCATGAATAGATCTACTCTAATGCCCTCCAATCCTGCTTGCTTCTTCTCTTTGTTGATCTTAGCTCTAGCTTTCATACAAAAATCGAATATTTCAAATCGAGCAAAATATGTGGAAAAGAACTTCTGTGGAAACTTACCTTTGTTTCCATCCTGGGTTGTTTATTACGTTGATGGTTGAGCTGCCCTGAGTTGCGTTACTAGTCCCAATATGCATTTAGTGTTGTTATCTATCATATTAGTATGAGGTATTGTATCACTTTGATTTCCCAAATGTCCACACTGAATTCAATGTCCTTCACTAGGGTGCTGGATATATATGCAGAAACACTCATAGACATTGTATGATAATGTTAGAGAAAATAAATTAAGTCTGTAGAGTGCTTGTCTTTTTGAGACAGCAATTTTTTCGGCTCACTTGTTATATCTTTACATGGAATAGAGTGTTTCTTTTTCTGCTTCCTAAGTTGTGGACCCTCTCAATGCATTGGCTGGCAAGAGGTTGAGTTTTGCTCTAATATCCTGATATGCTTACACTTTGTCTGATTTTATTACATGTACACTTTGTAATAAAAAAACAAGCCTCTTCATGCATTGTAATGTTTCATATCTAAAGAAATACAATCGGCTCAATGCAGTTACTATTCTTTTGTTGAGAGTATATCCTACCAGACATTTTACTTATAAATGCATATTTTAAATTTTCTTAATATGCATCCACTAAACACCTGCACAAACTTTTTGTTTTATTTATTTATTGATGTTTGGCATGATATGATTAATTTTATGAGTCTCTTGTGCCTATAACAGAATAATAAAATTATATGTTTCTCTTCTGGTACAAGGTAGAACCAAACCAAGAATTCCGAGGTTTGGTATGTGAAGGAGCTAATGTTCTTCCATCAAAGTTTGTAGAGGATGCTTTTCGCGATGGATATGGTACGTTCTCGTACAAACAATCCCAGTTTGTGTGCACATAAATACATGTTGAATATATGCTATATTATTAAATGCCATTTAGCTTCCTTTTTTTTTTCTAAGGCTTGATATGAGACCCTTTGGTGTGCTGTTTTGGTCTCAAGTTATGCAGGAAAAATAGTCAATATACGCCGTTTAGATGAAGTGATTAACTCCATCAACGGGTGGTACATGGAACGGGGTCTTTTTGGTTTGGTTAGTGCTTGATCTTTTGTTACTTATAACATCTGTGATTTCATTCTGCAGCTGGCCTTGTTCTGTGATCAAATTTTTGTTTACAGTATAATTTGTTTTGATCATTGTTGTAGGTTTCAGATGCTGAGATTCTTTCAGGGGGTATTATTAGGTTACAAGTTTCGGAAGCGAAGGTTAATGATATATCCATACGTTTTCGTCGTAGGACGTAAGAACCTGCTTTGAAGTCTTATATTTTACTATTTGTAAACACCGTTATAATGTTAAATATTATTAAAGTTCATGACACCCATGTTGTCATCTTCAGCGGTGAGCCAACTATAGGGAAGACAAGGCCAGAAACTATACTTCGACAACTTACTACCAAGAAGGGACAGGTATTTATTTATTTTTGATAAATAAACAATTCAATCCACGTACATGAGCAGTATACAAAAGCTAGGGAAATTAAAAGGCACACCAATGCACACGGAAACAAACCTTAACATATATACTGAGCCTCCGATAAAGAGATACCTACACCACACTTGTAAACTCTCCCCATAAGTCTATAAATTGCATTATGGAGCCAGAGAAACCTCATGATGCCAAAAGAAACGAAGACTAAAAAAATGGAAACAAATATGTCCAAGTGATTTCTCCCTCAATTTAAAATACTGAGAATTCCGCTCCTTCACCAAATGCTAACATTTGATAATTTGTCTATCATTATTAATTTGAATGCTCTCCTTGAGAGGTTCCTTGATTCTATAACTATAGAGAAAGAATGCTATAATTTTCCCGCCAAGGAATTTGCAGCTGATCATGTCACCTTTCTCTGACTTTTGTATATTTATTTGTGAATTTAAAAATAAAGCTGCAGTGTGTTTCCTAGTTTTTGTGAGCACCATAATCATGCATGTAGAATAATGGCAAGTAGCTTTTGCTTTTTGTCTTGTCAAAAATGTATGTAATGTTTTAAATTTTTGTCTAAATGTGAAAGGCAGTTGAATTGGAAGAAAAGGATGAATAATTATATTTGAAAATGAGCATGTGTATATTGGCTTAAGTATGCTGTTTTGTGCAGTGTTCTTGTCTTCCCATCTATCTTATCTATTTACTTGTATGTTCTCAGTGCAATATGAGTTGTTCAATTAAAAGATTTTAACAATATTTACTTCTTATTCTAAGCATACTGAATTTACTACTTACAACCTCTGGGACAATGTTTCCTCAAGTAACATTAATTTTAGGATTGCTTTTTATTCCATTTCTTCTTTTCATATTACGAAGTTCACTTGTATTACCTCTTAATTTTTAGCCTATTAGTTCTGATATTTTAGAGTAGAATCTTGTGTGTTATTTGAGCTGTTTTTCTTAATTTTTTCCTTCGATGGTGTTGAGGATCATCTTTTCCCATATATTATTCAGAAGTTCAGTGGCTACCATCTCTTACTAACAAGGATCTGTATTTTGTAACTGGGCTATTCCTTTCTAGGTTTACAGTATGCTTCAAGGAAAAAGAGATGTAGATACCGTGTTAACAATGGGTATTATGGAAGATGTTAGTATCGTTCCACAGCCTGCTGGAGGTAATATGAGAGACTGCATGTGTGTATACTGTATATGGGCAAAGATGCATTATGCTGAACATAATTTATATTGGTGTATAAATGTATATGCACTCATTCTTTCTTTCATACAACATATGTATGTATATAACATTTTGTACCAACATTGCAGATACTGGCAAGGTTGATTTAACAATGAATGTGGTAGAGCGTGTAAGTGGGGGTATATCTGCTGGGGGTGGAATTTCAAGTGGGTATGTGATGTTGCAGAGGGCACATGTCCCAATACTATTTGACAAAAATGCTTGTCTCATAACTTTATAACAATATTTAATTCTGTTGGTATCTGCAGCAATATTTACTTATTAATTCTTCCACATGTAGGATTACAAGTGGCCCTCTAGCAGGACTAATTGGAAGGTAATCCCACTGCACTACTAGGAAGATCTGTTCTGTGTTAATTTCGTCATTCTCCCTCCTTGATGCTACAATATACTTGTGTTTAACCATCTTTGGAAACCTCCCTAATGAAATTAATGGGCTAAGTTGTTATTTTTTGGGGGTACTTTTAGGAAAAACACTTGATGCTTGTCGTAATCTTATCCGACTATTTTTATGCATCTGGCTTGCAAATATCCGAGATAAGGAAATGGATTATTTTCAAGAAGAGAGTGATATTGATCAAGAATGTGTGTATACGTGCATTGTTAGTGCGTCTATGTGTTTGAATGTATCTGTTCTCCTTGTCTTCCCTCCAATGTGATAAACACAGACACATAAATTCATTTATTCAGTTACCTTTCATGATTTTGTTCACTTTTATCCTTTGAATACAGCTGTGCAATCTATCATAAAAATCTCTTCGGAAGAAACCAAAAAGTTAATCTTTCACTGGAGAGGGGCCAAGTTGACGCAATATTTAGAATAAACTACACAGATCCATGGATTGAAGGAGATGATAAGAGGACATCAAGATCAATTATGGTTCAGGTAGTTTGAGGTTCACTTAGATTTCTCTTCTATCGTGTTAAAGAAAGAAAAACTGATCTATGATGTTGCCCTTATTTTTCTTCTTATGAATTAGAATTCAAAAACCCCTGGCACTCTTGTTCATGGGAACCAACCAGACAGTAGTAGCCTCACCATAGGCCGGGTCACAGCTGCCATTGAATATAGCCGTCCGTTCAGGCCAAAGTGGAGTGGAACTGCAGGAGTAATTTTTCAGGTATTCTATCAAATCTCCTATTAATGACATTGGGTACTTTGATTCCTCTTGCTATCAACACCTCAGCAAGGTGAGCAGAGTTCTTTGTTATTAACTAAAGGAAATGTCTTTATCATTCCTCAATTGAATGGATAAGCCTTCTCTGAAATTTCTATAATTGGGGGTATTTCTTTGGTCGTCTTCTTGGACAATAAATGATGATATTGCTTAAATTTGTTGCGAAAAGGTTTCAGTCTAAGCATTATGTGTGAATGTGCGTTGTTTACTTCTCATTTTTAATCTTTTTGTGTGCAAGGTCTTTTACAAGTTTGATTGATTCAGCTTTTAAATAACCTAGTGTTTTGTCAATGGGTATAGTATTGAACATTTTACCTTGTTTTTAGTTGTGGACATATTTCTCTTGTTATGTGCTAACAATGTTGTAGTTTGTGCCTTACTTTAGTATTATGTTTTCATTATACCTATTTCGATGTGTACTACATTTTACAGCGTGCTGGTGTTCGTGATGATAAAGGAAATCCTATTATCAGGGACTTTTACAGTAGCCCACTTACTGCAAGGTGTACATCTTATATTGGCAGATTTATTGGCTTGTTGATTATATCATTATTGTCTGGCTCATTTACTTTTGATATTGTTGCAGTGGCAATACCCATGACGATATGCTACTTGCTAAACTCGAGAGCGTGTATACTGGTTCCGGTGACCCTGGGTCTTCAATGGTTTGTGATTTTTAAATTGTTGTCAGATAACTTGTTTATTGCATCTGTAAATTCTCACCGCTCTCATCATTTCAGTTGGTATTAAATATGGAGCAAGGACTTCCGGTATGGACAGACTGGCTAATTTTCAACAGAGTCACTGCTCGTGCAAGAAAAGGATTGGTATTTGGTCCTGCATGCTTTTTGTTGAGGTATGACACCTTCTTTTATCAATTTCATAGCCACCAGAGTTCCTTATCTTAGGTTGTGCGTGGTGGGAGAGAAAGCAAACAACATGTTTTGAATCTCATCCTTTTTTTGACTAAGAGAAAACATTGGTGTAACTTTCCAAAACTTTCAATTCTTTTGCATTTCCAAAACAGTGGTGTAACATTTGTTCCTCCACGTATTCTTGTTGGTTGGTTGCATAATTTCTTTCAATAAACTGCTAATAAGAAAAACAAAAATTTCAATTCCTTTCCCCCCTTATTTATTCTTGTACTTGACCTAATTTTCAATCTTTTAGGCTACGTGAGTGAAGGAAAGGGGAAAGGAAAAGGACAAGGAAACAATCTTAGAAATTATAAAAGATACATCAAGAGTTCATTGAACTAACGTTTTAGAATTATACATAATTTGAAATTGTCAAAAATCATATAAAATTAATATTTTTCTCTTTTTCAGTTCCTTACCCTCGGGTTTTTATTAATTTTTGAAAAATCTCCACCCTCTTTTGTACTCAAACCTAAAACTTTTAAACATTTCTTCCCTTCTCTTTCATCTTGTGTCTATTTCTGAAGTTCTATTGTTTCTCCCTCCCCTTCCTTTTTTTGGGTCATGCACAAAGCTAGTTTTCTGACTTCCTTATGTTTTTGTTTGCTATGTAGTTTGTCTGGCGGTCATGTGGTGGGTAATTTTCCTCCCCATGAAGCATTTCCCATTGGTGGAACTAACAGTGTGAGAGGTTATGAAGAAGGGGCAATTGGATCAGGTCGGTCTTATGTGGTTGGCTCTGGAGAAATGTCTTTTCCCCTGGTAAGTGATGCCAGTTCAATTTTCTCTTTCTGCATCTCATTTTCTGTAGATTTTATTGGGTTATACCCAGTGTTTTAAAAGGTGAAGGCGAGGTGAGGCGTTCATTCCCCTTAATGCAAGCTGCAAGTCCTGAGGTGTGAGGTGTATGTTTTTGGGCATTGAATATCATATGTAAATAAATTGCAATATATTTAAATACTGTAAACTGTGAAAATTTTATAAAGTGACAAGTAATAAAACAAAACCTGTAAATTCGGTCCAAATTAGAAAGTGAAAACATCTAAAAAGAACAAAAATATGCTGAAAAATACAAAATGAAAAAACGATTTAGATGGAGAAAAACAATAAAAAGATGAAGAAAAACCAGAGGAGAATAGAGAGGGAAGATAAAGTAGAAGAAAAAAGAGAAAGAAGCTTTAAGAAAAAGTAGATTTATGTAAAAGAACATTAACCCCCAGAAGTAATACGGTAATAAGCTATTAAAAACTAGTTTCATATAATCAAAAAGTCATCTCCATTTAGCAAAAAAAAAATCATCTCCAGCAATAAAAAAAATACAAGGAAAAAAGAAGGCTTACATTACATATGGATCTGCAATGAAGCAAGCAACTAGTTATTTGTTTTTCTGTTCTAGCTTGGTTTTGTAATTTCTTTTGAATTTGTTGATTAGGTTTCTAATTGGGGTTTGTTAATAGATTTTTTTAGGGTTTTAGTATTGGTGGTGATTATTTTATTTATTTAAAAAATAAAATAAAATTCAAGTCAGGCTTATTGCCTAGTATTGCACCTTGGGATTAAGCACGAAAAGCCCTGCATTTTATCTACGTGCACCTTGACTTGCTGAAGTGAAGCTCAAAAGCTACGCCTCTCGAGCCTAAGAGCGCCTTTGACAATTATGGTCCTAGGCAAACATCCTTATGCATGAGAAAAAAAAGGTACTATTATATTGTTTGTCAATATAGTTGATAATTTCCATAAAGAAATAGAATTTAATTTGGAAATAAATTTTAGTCTAAAGGAAATCCTAATTACAATAGAATTGTAAAAACTTATTTTCTAGAATCCAAAAATCAGATTTGAAATTGGAATTAAATTCCACAATTTGCCGTGTGGTCAAAGTCCTTGTCGCATTCGGATTCTTCAATTTCCGCGTGATGCTAAGTCTGCTTTTAGCCAATTGATGAACTCCCACGTGATATGGAATATAGCCATGTGACCCACTTCATATATATGTTGAGTCTGTTCAATTTAAAAGTCTCACCTGCTTGGTTACTTGTTATGTTAATTGGAACATTAATTGGGCTAGGTTCTCATGTTGCCCATAATGTTAGTAAAATTCATGCATGGGCTGAATGATGATTAGCTTGCTACATGCAATAAAACCAAACCGTGGCCCACAAAATAATAAGTTGCTGATCCCCTTAGTTCAATAATGCTCCAAATTATTTCCAAAATCACGGACCCCTTCAATTGTACCTAAAAAAAATATAAAAATAATGAGTATATTTAGTACAAAATAAATACAAAAGATTAAGCATTAAGGAATAAAAATATAACATATTTCATACTCATCAGTTGACATTACCGTTAGTTTTACTAACTTGAGTATGATAAATTAATCTCTTGATATATTAAATATTTAAATTTTTTAATGTTGAAGAATCTAATGGGAATATAATTGCACGTGCTAATTTAGATCTATTGTACTTTTAGTTGGATTATCGATTTGAGTCAATATAGTTGACATTCTCAGTAATCTTTGAAACATTCATGTGTAATTTTAAAACTAAATTCAGCCATTTGGATATTTTCATTCTAGGTTGAAGGGAGTAAAGGTTGTTAGCAACTGTAAAAATTTCAAGTTCTTGTCACTAAGATTGGATATATTACCATTTTCCCTCTCTCATTTCCTCGGTCGAATGATTTTTTTTATTGGAAGGGATGCTGTCATCTTATTTCTCATTTCTCATTGTTTTTGCAGCTTAAGCCCGTAGAAGGCGCAATATTTGCTGATTACGGAACCGATCTTGGATCTGGCCCAACCGTGCCAGGTATTGCCATTTGGGTGTGTTTATAATTATCAGCAAGAAGTAGAGTGACATATGCTTTCATTATAATTATTGATATTTTTTTAGATGCCTTCGTGGGTGGTTAGAAATTTGTTCTGTTTATAATGGGAAATGTTAATGTATGTTACTTTCATATTAGGCGATCCTGCTGGAGCTAGACTAAAACCTGGAAGTGGATATGGCTATGGGGTTGGTATTCGTGTTGACTCTCCTTTGGGGCCTTTACGGCTTGAATACGCCTTTAATGACCAAAGAACTGGGCGGTTTCACTTTGGCGTTGGTCACCGAAATTAAGATATGAAAATTCTTGTATCCCAATTTATGTATGTTGATGTTCTAAAATATATTTACGTAATCAATTTTGTTTGATTATTTTTTTTGTCTCGCATCTCGAAACAGCTGTTTATGTGTTTTCTTCTTGAGCCATTGCACCTTCATGGGGATTATTCCTACTTTCTAGGTATTAGGATTACGGATTATCTTTCACACTCATAAGGTCGACCCGGGTATTGAGTTGTTCAGATTTGGTTCATAGATTCTATGGAATCTGAATTAAAGTTTAATTGAGGCTCGTTTAGGTACCGAATCGAGCATGATCTTTGAATCGAGCATGTACAATTAAAATTTTTCAAACTAATATGATCTGAATATCAATTTGAATAGGTTTTTTAAGAATTTATGAATTGATTATACTTTTTAAGATATTTCATATTTGAATTGATTATATTTTGAGTTGAGTTTGAATCTAACTTTTAGTCGTACAAAAAAAAAAAAACTTTAATGGTTTGGTTCATTTTAAAGTTTTACAGGAAAAGGTTACCCTTACTGCTATAAATAAGAGTAACAACTATGGTAAATCCTATACAGCATTTACCAGCATTATTTCATGCTCTTAATTTATTTATTGTTTTTCTTTTTAGTTTTGATAAGGATATTTGTAAGTTGGGCAAATCTCATTTTGGCCCCTACAGATTACCATGATACTTGTTGTATAATAGCACTTTACAGTTGTTTTCTGATGTTTCTTTTGTCAAACAAGACTACAGAAATTGGTATCTGCTAGTAGTAGACAACTTTTTAAAAAGAATTTTAACATGTTCTGTAGTCTAGATCCATGATTTTGATATAATTTTGTATATTTATATGCAAAATAACCACTAAGGAACAAAATTGAAATGTGCTCTATCTGGGAAAAAATATTTTATCCTTATTATTCGACAAATTTCTTAAGATATTATTCTAATTCGTTATTCAAAAAATTATTTGAATTTAAATATTTTCGAATAACTATCCGAAATCATTAGCATAATTAATTAAAATTAAAAAAATGAATAATTAAAAAATTGGTTGACTTCGGGGTCGGGAGTTAGGTGCTGTTTTTTTTAGGAACAGTAGATTTCATGCAGGAACGATCGACTTCGGGATAGGTCTTCGGGTACAGAAATGGCGTCATGACTTCGGGAATGGCGACATGACTTCGGGAAGATCAGAAGTGGCTTGAATATTATTAATTTTAATTATTCTCATTTTAGACAGGGTTTGTTTTTGTATGTAATAGTGTTTTAGTAGGAAACAAATTTTTTATGATATTACGTAATTGAGTTGTTATCATATTAATTAGTTATTTTTATTTCCATAATTATAGGAACTCTTTAGCTATAAAATTCGGCTTTTGGGTTTAGGGTTTGGACAGTTAATTCATAATTTATTATCTTTTACGATTGATATAGTTTGTTTCTCTGGTGGATTCCAATTTATGTTCTAAGAGTTTATGCTGGTGAACTCTTTTCGTTTTCCGTTCTACGTCAATTAGTATCAAAGCAAGGATTCTAGCCTGCAAATTGATGACTGTTGAGTTCGTGCACCCACTCCAATGTAGATGTGAAGGAGAATGGTGTCGATCGAAATTGCTTAGGCAAGGAATTGCGAGCAACCGTTCGTTCATCCCAGGTAAAACTAGTCAAATCTATCTTTTAATTTTCTGTTTATATAAAAAAAAACAATTCAAATCTATGTAGTGAAGATGTCTAAAGTCACAAAGGCAAGAAATGAACAAGTACTAGATTATATTGACTTTCTTAAGTGTGAAAGTGATTGGTTCGATTATGAGCTTTATGTTCGTCATCGTAAAAACTTATTGTCCCAATATGATGATCTTTTGGAGGAATTAGAAGAAGCACAATATAGACTTGACAAGTTGAAACATCGGTATCAAGTTGAGAAAAGAAGGGTGAAAGAAGAACGCCAAAGTAGGGAGATTTCTTTTATGATTAATGAAGTTAGGAGGTGTCGTAAGAATTTGATAGCCTGCAGGGAAAGTCTTCAAGAAAGTTGTAACATCATCAATCCTATTTCTCCTACATGTGAGTTGTTCCTTTTAGTGGAATGCGTGGAGGACACAAAGGAATAATATTCGTTTTCGTATCCGACAAATTTAAAAACTAAGATTTTTTTGTTGTTGCTAAATTACTAAGATCTTATTTAATTATTTTAATGAATGTAAAGTTATACTAATAAATGTAAGATTTTAATGAATGTAAATTATTAATTAATGAACGTAAGTTATTAATATATATATGTAACAAGCTAATAATTAGGGTTGTAAACGGATATATACGGATCCGGATACCAATGTATCCGTATTCAAAAAAAATTAATCCACATTCATTATTCGCCCATATTATTCATTCTGAGATCCGTGAATTTCAAAATATTATCCGATCCAATTATTTGGAGAAATATCCAGAATACGATAATAATATCTCTTTTCATATTCGATGCAAATTTAAAGACCAAGATTTGATTTTTTAGGCTAAATTACTAAGATTTTATTTAATTACTAGATTTTAATGAATGTAAAGTTATACTAATGAATGTAAGATTTTAATGAATATAAATTATTAATTAATGAACGTAAGTTATATATATATATATATATAGTTCGGATCTTAAGCTCACCCTTATTCCACTCACTGAGAGCTCACCCCATTTAGCGGCCGTTGCTGACGGATTCGGTCATACAATCAAGTAAATCATACTTTTAATGACGCTTATATGTCATTCTGTCGCTAAAAGTATGTAGCGGTTGTCAGATGATCAATCGTCACGGTCCGTCGTTAAAGGGGGTGAGCTGGTGAGTTGGATAAGGGGTGAGCTTAAGATGGGGATATATATATATAATCCGGATCTAAACTTCACTTATCCAACTCAAATCTATGTAGTGAAGATGTCTAAAGTCACAAATGCAAGAATTGAACAAGTATTGGATTATATTGACTTTCTTAAGTGTGAAAGTGATTGGTTCGATTATGAGATTTATGTTCGTCATCGTAAAAATTTATTGCCCCAATATGATGATCTTTTGGAGGAATTAGAAGAAGCACAATATAGACTTGACAAGTTGAAACATCGGTATCAAGTTGAGAAAAGAAGGGTAAGAGAAGAACGTCAAAGTAGGGAGATTTCTTTTATGATTAATGAAGTTAGGAGGTGTCGTAAGAATTTGATAGCCTGCAGGGAAAGTCTTCAAGAAAGTTGTAACATCATCAATCTTATTTCTCCTACATGTGAGTTGTCCCTTTTAGTGGAAAGCGTGGAGGACACAAAGGAATAATATTTGTTTCCGTATCCGACAAATTTAAAAACTAAGATTTTTTGTTGTTGTTGCTAAATTACTAAGATCTTATTTAATTACTAGATTTTAATGAATGTAAAGTTATACTAATGAATGTAAGATTTAATGAATGTAAATTATTAATTAATGAACGTAAGTTATTAATATATATATGTAACAAGCTAATAACTAGGGTTGTAAACGGATATATACGGATTCGGATACCAATGTATTCGTATTCGAAAAAAATTAATCCGCATCCGCATCCGTATTCGGTATCCGACGAATTTCAAAAATATTATCCGTATCCGGTATTTGGAGAAATATCCGAATACGAATAATATCTGTTTCCGTATCCGACAAATTAAAGACCAAGATTTGATTTTTTTGGGCTGAATTACTAAGATTTTATTTAATTACTAGATTTTAATGAATGTAAAGTTATACTAATGAATGGAAGATTTTAATGAATGTATATTATTAATTAATGAACGTAAGTTATTAATATATATGTAACAAGCTAATAACTAAAGTTTTGTAAGTTAGCTAATAACTAAAGTTTTGTAAGTTAGTATATATATATATACGGTCCGGATCTTAAGCTTACTACTTATCTAACATACCTTGCATACCCCCCTTTAGCGACGGACCGAGCGACGATTCGGTACGTCGCTATAGGTTTGGTCTGTCGTCGCTATATGTTGTTCGTCGCTAAAAGCCAAGACAACAGTTCTATATATAGCGACGGACTGAATCGTCGCCCGGTCTGTCGCTAAAAGGGGATATACAAGGTATGTTAGATAAGGGGTAAACTTAAGATCCAGACCATATATATATATATATATATATATATATAATATTGCATACATCTCTTAAATACCATACATTTATTAAAACTATGTATGTCATTTTGGAAATTCTTTTAAAAAATAAAATAATATTAAAAAATAGTGCTCTCACTTGCTTTTCTTTAATTTACAACAATGTCATCCCGCAACCCCACTTATTTTTTAAAAGAATCTTTAAATTGACGTAGTTTTAATTTTTTTAATAAAGATCTGTTATTTAAGAGAGATATATTTTAGATTCATCCTATATATATGTATATATATATATATATATATATGTAAGTTATTAATTAATGAATATAAGTTATTAATATATATATATATATGTAATTTATTAGATATATATATATATATGTAATTTATTATATATATATAATTAATAACTTAATATATATATTTATATAATTAATATAAGCATATATAAATATATATTATAATAACATATATATATATATATATATATATATATATATATGTAATTAACTATGAGAGTTATTAATATATATGTAATTAATTATTAGAGTTATTAATATATATATATATATATATATATATATATATATATATATATATATATATATATATATATAATGATGGAAAGACATCTAAGTTGAACACCAGTATTCAACATCCGCTTTTCAGGGAGGAGAACTGTAAGACCCCAACTTTTTATAAATAAAATCAATTTCCTCTAATTATTATTATGAATAATAAGGTGTTAATTTGATATAATGCTTTAGTTATGGGTGAAATGTGCAAATTTTGTAAAATAAGCAAGTGATTATAAAATATTCATTGTTATGTCGGGAATATTCGTTTGGTCGTGGAATATTCTTGCTATCGGAGAATATTAAATGCGACGCAATGACCATTGTGGGCCTCATAACTAAAAAGCGGTCGGATGAAGAAAAGCACAAGTTTGAGTTTTTATAAATAACTACGTAGTTATTACTAATTAACTTTGTTGAATACACCGGTGGTTAAAATACGATGTCTGGCGTGGTTGCATAAGAGTAGACACCTGCGGTATTGCACATGATTTTGAATTATTGATTCTTACGTAAAGAAGACACTACTCAATAATTATTACAAAGAATTCTTCGCTCAATATTTTATTTTATTGATTCAATAATTGCTACGTTGATATTTTATATTATTGTTGTTTCAATAATTGTCACTGCACAATATCTCCATTATCAGATCAATAATTCATATTATTTAAATAATATTGTTAGATAACATTATTGATAATGTCTAAGGAAGTTTTGTCTAAGAAAGGGGTTTGGTCACCTAATTGTGCGCCAGTAAGGAGATATCCTTATCCGAAAGCCTCCTCTTTCCTAGGAACAACCTGATTGTCATTATTGTGATTCTGTAATATTATTTGTGAATAATTAATTATTGATTTATATGATAAGGAAATATTTATTTTATGTGGATATAAATGAAGGAATTAATGCTGAGGTGTTTTATCAGTATTTTGTCGAAATGGAGGTATTAAAAATCATCCGTATGTGGATTTCAGACATTTTCTGTTTGGAATTTGGAAAAAATTTCTTCTACAAAGTTGTAGAGAATTAAATTTCCTATGGAATAGACATGAGATTCGATTTTTTTTAATAAAAGGGCTATTTATTATGAATTATTGAAGTTTCAGAAATAAATATTGTTTTTTATTAAAAATATGGGTACGACCCACTTTTGTTTTTTGGTGGAAAAATGTGCTAAATTTTTGGTTCAAAAGTGGAGCGCTTGATTTGGACAAATAAATGTGCGTAGAAAAAAATATATTTTATTAATTTAGTCTCATTTGGCATTCTAGTATTTTCCTATAAATAGGTGCTTATGTTAGAATTGAAAATCACACCAGAAACATAAGTTTTCTCTTTCTATATTATTTAACGTATTTTTGTGAGTATTTAGATACTTTGAGAGTTGCTATTCAGTGCAAGTTTCCTTCGGCATTACATCTGATATTCCAGTCAGAAGTACTGTTCTTTTGAGGTAAGGGATGTTATTTTCTTCGTAAATGATATTATTTCCTTCAATATCATTTTGCTGAAATATTGATATGAATTTTATTGTGGAATATCTACCTTTTTGTGGCGGGGTTACTATTCACGTATACGACACTATTCACGTATACGACACTATTCACAGAAAAATAAAATTTTCTCTTCTTTGTCCAAGATCTCTATTATGATTACTATCTTTGATTGTATCCATATTTTGATCTTCATTCTTGAATTCTGCTCCACAATTGATTATTATGGAGTATTTTTGAACATGGATAAACTGTAGTACGAATCCCTAATATTTGTCCTTTTGTCTCACTGAATTCGTTTTCTTTAAGATATTTTTCATCATCCTCAGTCCTAAATGATGATATTACTGATATCTTTGACCTGTAGTGCAAAGATGAATGAACATGTGTTGAGATTAACATGACCAACTGGTGATACAAATGAATATCTTTGGCTTGTAGTGCAAAGATGAATATTTAATTCAACATGTATATTGATTGATGTTACATGGATAAAATATTGATGATAAACTTTTAAATCTTAGAAGATAGTAGAATTCATTCTACTTGACTCTTCTAATGGATTGCTGTTTCCACTACAGTTGTTGATCTAAAACTTGTTGTCTATTATATTCTATCAGATTTTTCCCTGTTGAAGACTAATGATAATTTGTTGTATATTATCTTAGTCATAATATTTTTTACTGGGCTAGTTGAGCTCACCCTTTTCCTTTTTGTCCCATTCTTCTTCTCAGGAGGTGAGAATTTAGCAGGAACTAGTCGGGGTATGGAGTGCTGATTCAAGATAGTTGTTTTAGTAGTCCTCATTATTTTATAAAATAATGTGATAATAATTGTAATGAGGACTCCTTTTGAGTTTGAATATTGTCTATTAGACAATATTTGTATTTAAACTCACAGTATATGTGTTGTCGTATTTTGCAAGACAATTGTATTAATGAAGTTGTATTTATTTCTGTACCATGTATTTGGCGACTCAGAATGGGTGATGTATACCTATTTTGGGGGCGTCACAAGAACGACCACCAGTCGTATGTTACAAATGCGGAAAAAGGGGCACATTAGTCCAAACTATACACAACAACCCAAAGTGTGCTACAGTTGCAGAAAGGAAGGTCACATAGCTCGAGTGTGCCCTATAGCGAATTTAAGTCTAGCTGGGTTGGTGACACCAAAGGCTGTCCCGGACAAGTCAAAGTTGATGGGTTCAGGGGAGAGGTTTTTTCGTGACTTCCTAAAAAGAGAGGAACCCGAACAAAGTTATCACGGGTAAGCTAAGCATAAACTCTTGTGAAGTCTATGCCTTATTAGATACCGGTTCTACCCACTTTTTTATTTCACTTGTTTGTGCTCAACGTTTGAACTTGACTACTGAGAAATTAGACTTTGACTTATTTGTTGAAACTCCGTTAAGAGAAACCTTCATTACATCCACTGTTTATAAATCTTGTTTGATTCAAGTCGACACCCTCACATTACCTGTTGGTCTCATCTCTGTGAAAATACTTGCATTTGATATGATTTTAGGAATCGATTGGTTAACTACACATCATGCTATAATTGATTGTTTTTGTAAGGTCATTAGTTTTCATATTCCTAATCAACATGTTATGAGAATTCGAGCAACCAACCCATTGAAATCAATCATTGTCATCTCAAGCCATAAAGCTATTCGTTTATTAAAAAATGGATGTCAATCTTTCTTAGCCCATGTCACTGATTTAAATAAAAAGCGGGTACGAGTTGAATAGAAGATCATATGCGGCAACTACGATGGCTTGAGCTATTGAAAGATTACGATCATACCATTCAATACCATCCTAGAAAAGCGAACGTAGTAGTTGACGCATTGAATAGAAGATCATATGCAGGTACGAGTGCGATATTGTCAATGCAATGGTCCATTTTGTATGATTTACAAAGGATGGAGATAGAGTTAAAGACTCTAGGGACCCATGTGATGATGGAAAATATACGAGTAAAATTGACTTTAATCGATAAAGTTAAAGCTGCTCAAACCACAGTCTGGAGCTGATGCGTATGAGGAAGAAAGTGTAAGAAGGTGCTATTCTAGAAGCAAGAATCTAAGAAGAAGAAATAATCCTAGTCAACTCCAGACTTTGTGTTCTTAATGACTCTGATTTAAAGTATAAAATCATGATAGAAGCACACAACCAAAATGTATCGTGATCTTCGACATACATTTTGGTAGAGCAATATGAAGAGAGAGATTGCAAATTTTATCTGAATATGTTTAACTTGTCAACGTGTCAAGGCAGAGCATCAAGTGCCAAAAGGTCCATTTCAACCATTTAAAATTCCAGAATTGAAGTGGGAACACGTCAACATGGATTTCCTTACGGGTCTTCCCAAGGTTTCTCAAGGTATAGATGCAATTTCAGTCATTATCGATAGATTAACCAAGTCTGCTCATTTCTTGCCTATACGAGAAACTTATTCACTCGAACATCTTGCTCATATGTATATAAATGAGATTGTAAGACTGCATGGTATGCCAGTATCCATAGTTTCTGATCTAGACCCTAGATTCACTTCACGATTTTGGGCCAGCTTGCAGAAAGCTATGGACACTGAGTTACGATTCAATTCTGCATATCATCCCCAAACGGATGTGCAATCAAAAAGGACTATTCAAACTCTTGAAGATCTATTGATACTCTGTGTACTAGACTTCAAAGGAAGTTGGGACAAGTACTTACCATTAGTGGAATTCTCCTATAACAATAGTTATCAAACAAGTATAGTCATGGCTCCATTCGAGGAATTGTATGGACGAAAGTTTCGTTCTCCAGTATGCTGGGACGAGGTTGGTGAAGCAACATTGTTGGGACCAGAGTTGGTACACATGACTACGAAAAAGATTCAAATGATCCGGCAACGTATACAAACAGCACAAGATCGACAAAAAAGTTATGATGATCTTCATCGAAGTGACATTGAATTCAATGTTAGAGACCATGTGACGCCCCCAAAATAGGTATACATCACCCATTCTGAGTCGCCAAATACATGGTACAAAATTTAAATAAAACTTAATTATACAACTGTCGTGTAAAATACGACAAAACATAAGTTGGGAGTTTTAATACGAATATTGTCTTCTA
This sequence comes from Panax quinquefolius, assembly GCA_020205615.1. Taxonomy (NCBI): domain Eukaryota; kingdom Viridiplantae; phylum Streptophyta; class Magnoliopsida; order Apiales; family Araliaceae; genus Panax; species Panax quinquefolius. Next base: position 2,837,351 of record CM035164.1, on the reverse strand, counting down.
TACAGTATTCAAACTCAAATGGAGTCCTTATTACATTTATTATCACACTATTTCATTGAATAGTGAGGACTACTAATGCAAATATCTGGACCGTCACTCCGTTCCCCGACTAGTCCCAACTATATTCTCATTTCCTGAAGAGAACAATGAAAACAAAGGGTGAGCTCAACTAGCCCAGTAAAAATATTATGACTAAGATAATGCAGAATAAATTATCGTTAGCCTTCAACAGTGTTAAACTGATAAAATATAATAAACATCAAGTTTAATTTCAGCGGAACAAGCAATCCATTAGAAGAGTCAAGTAGAGCATGATATTACTATCTTCTATGATTTAAAAAGTTTATCATCAATTTTATCGCTGAGACTCAGCTTAATAAATAAACCACATCATCAAATCATCACTGCACTACGGGCCAAGGATATTCATGTAATCATCATTGGTCATGATTATACCGAATAATTCCTGGTCATAATTATATCTACAACTGTCCATCAATGCACTACAGGTGTAAGACCCCAACTTTTATGAATAAAGACGAATTTTCTATAAATATTATTTTTGAATATTATGGAATGAATTTAATATAATGTTCTAGTTGTGGGTAATATTTATAAATTTTACAAAGTACGCAAGTTGTTATATAATATTCGATTGGTCGGGGAATATTCGTACTACGACACAATCATTGGTGGACCCCACAACGGAATTATTGTCGAATTGAGAAAACGACAAAAATACTTTATGAAAATAACGCGGAAGTTTTACTGGATTAACTGTTGAAACACCCGATGTTAAAAGTACGATGAATCTGCCAGTACAGCACAAGAAGATACCGGTACGGATTGATTATTGATGCTTACGTGAGAAGTCACTCGCTTTTGTTCAATTATTATTATGATAATTCACGTGACAAGATCTCACGTTATTTGATTCAATTATTGTCAATATTTTATAATCAATAATTGAGATGACAAAGTTATTAATATTATTATTTGCAATATTAACGATGTCTAGAAGTTACATCAATGAGAGGTTTGGTCACTAATCATTGCGCTTAAATGGAGAGAAATCCTTATTGGAAAGCCCTCTTTCCACGGGAATGACTCGATCGATTAATATTGTGAATTGTAATAATGATGATGAGTTTTGTTTTATTAGTATTATTAATGTAATAAAGCGAGAAAATCTTTTTTATATAAAATGTAATACTTTTATAAAGTTATACATTTTATTAGACAATAATTAGAATATATTATATTTTATTATGCATAGTGTTTCAGATATAGGCTGCGATAGTGTTTGCAGATAGTAAAATCTTTTTATATAAAAATGTAATACTTTTATAAAGTTATTCGTTTTATTAGATTATAAATAGAATATATTATATTTTATTGTAAACAAACTGGACCGTCCGTTTTAAAGTAAATCAATCTGGACCCTTCATGAACTAGTTATTATGCGATCCATTCTTCTATAAATAGAAACTCATTCCTTCATTATTTCTTACTTAATTCATTGAAACTACAGAGAGAAACTATAGAGAGTTCTTATTCTATAATCTTGAGCGTATTTCTTTAGAGTTTAAGAAAGCTTTGAGCGTAGTACAAGTTTTCTTTGAGTATATCCTCGCCCTACCAGTCAAAATACTCTTCTTTACCGATAAGGGATATTATTTGTTGTACTCGTTCGGGGTATTTCTTCTTTCTTATTGGTGAAATTCTTTTGTTATTCTATTCTTTATTATTCTGTTGGAATAACCTGTATACGCGGGATACCCTATACTTGGTGAAATTCTTCTGTTATTCCATTATTTATTATTCATTGGAACATCCCGCCCATGCGTTTACGCATGACACTGTTCCGTTGTTTATTATTCATTGGAACATCCACATCGTGCGTTTACGCATGACACGGTTCCGTTGTTTATTATTCTCGTTGAAATATCCAGCCGATGCGTTTATGCATGAATTGGTTCCAATATTTATTATTCGTTGAATAACTCCATCTGCATGCGGACTATCGCATGCCCGGTGATTTCTTTTGTTATTCCATTCTTTATTATACTCAGTTGGTTAAAGTTTTGACTTCTATACTCCATAAAATTAGTGGAATATCCTTGATATTTGCGCTTCTCCAGTATCTTTTCATGAAAATATTCTTTTGAGCATTCTTGAGTGTTATTCTACAAAGAAGTATCATGTTGACAATTTGGACATTATTAGTTACTGGATAAATTAATTCTTGAACTTGTTTTTATTGAATTCTTATATCATTGTCATCATCCTCATGTTTATATTATGTTGAAAGTCATACGTGTATTCTGTAGTGCATAGATGGACTTGGTATGATTATGACCGAGGATTATTGATTGTAATCATGACCGTAATGTTACAAATGATGTGGAAAAAGTCCTCATTGACCCGTAGTGCATTGATGGACAGTTGTTGGCATGATCATGACCATTGATACTGCTTTGTTGAGTAAAATTCAAGAATAATATTGTATTAAAAATGATTTGGACAGCAAAGAAATTAATTTTTGTCATGAATAATTCCCCTGGTGAATAGTACCCGAGTGATTAGTATCCCATGAATAGTACGTCGAGAATAGTACCTTGTGAATAGTACTTTGTGAATAATACTCGTGAATAGTATTTTATGAATAGTACCCGTAGATAGTACCCGTGAATAGTACTTTATGAATAGTACCCCGTGAATAGTATCTTGTGAATAGTACCGTAAAAATGAATACTACTCATGGACAGTATTCAGGCATGAAAAACTTAAAATTTAACAAGAATGTGAGAAAATATCCTTGTGAAACGATACTTTAGATGAAGCCTAAATTTCAAGGATATTCTACTAATTTTACTTGAGTATGAAGCAATACTTTAATAAAATGAGGGTATAATCGAGAATACGAGATTTAAATAATATTACTCACTTACTATAGATTATGGAAGAAAATATTATTCCTTATGAATACTGAACAAAAATAATATCCCTTACCTCAGAAGAAGACTGGATACTGGAATAGTGAGGTAGCAGACTTCTCTTCTACTTTCTCTCTAAAGTTTCTCTCTCTATAGCTTCTCTCCTATAATTGCTCTTGTAAGTCTTATTGAATTGGTGAGAATGAAAGAAGAATGATCTTCTATTTATAGGAAAACATAGTTTCGATAATTGCACGTTTTGGAGCTCGAAATATTACAGTATAATAGTTTCATCTTTTCCTTCATTTTTAATTTAGTCCTGCAAGTATTATCAAACTTGCACCACCTCACCTAATAGTACATCATGTGAATCAATAGTACAATCATGTGAATCAATAGTTCTATACATGTGAAAAAAATAATTACAGTATAGTACCTTCATCTATACCTCCATTTTTAATTTAGTCATGCAAGTATTATCAATCTTGCACACCTCCCATAATAGTACATGCATGTGAATCAATAGTACACACATGTGAACAAACAATTATAAGCATGTGAATTAATAGAAATTAATTGCTCATTTATCTGATTAATTACCCGATTGATCAATATAACCTCCAGACATCAATTATTATCGGAATAGATGTCGATGTCCACTAACACTAATAATCCCAACACAATGAAAATATCAATTTCATCTTTAATCAACATGAACTTATTCATCATTAATATTATAACTCACAATATTTAACAACCAGATCATTCCCAGGAAAGAGGGGGCTTTCCGATAAGGATTTCTCTTTATTGGCGCGCAATTAGGTGACCAAACCTCTCATTGACAGAACTTTATAGACATTGTCAATATTACAAATAATAATATGAATAACTTTGTCGTCTCAATTATTGATTTAATAATAATAAATATTATGCAGATGATACTGTGACAATAATTGAATCAATAATATGAGAGATATTATCGCAAAATCATCAGAATAATAATTGAGTATAACTGAGTGACTTCTCACGTAAACATCAATAATCAATATCGTGTGCTACTATGCAACCACGCGTATTACTGTTCTTTTACCACCGGGTAGTTCAACGGTAAAACTTTCGCCGTTATTTATAAAAGATAATAAATGCGCTTTCTAAATACGACAATACTTCCGTTGTGGGGTCCACCAATGATTGTGTCATCGTACGAATATTTACTGTTAAATATGTTTAGTCGTATTTTACACGACTGTTGTATAATTAAGTTGTATTTGAATTTTGTACCATGTATTTGGCGACTTAGAATAGGTGAATTTTACCGATTTTGGGGGCGTCACAGTTGGTATCAAAGCTTAGGGATATGATCCCTGGCTAAGATGTGAGAATAGAACTAGGAGGGGAGAGACGGGGAATTCCTTCGCTAGTATGACCTACCTAAGTTTATTTGGTATTTAATTGGTCGGTCAGAATATGGGGATAATATGTTACATGTCAATTAACCTTTGTTTTGTGGCAGTATCTGAAAATGACATCCGGGAATGTTGAGAATAACAATGGAGCACAGGCGACCATTGATTCACCACATATCAATAATCAGGATAATGTGCATCAGGAAGGCAACAATCCTCATGCAAACAATAACATTGACCAAATGATGAATAATGGAATGTTCAGAGGCTTTATGAAATTCATGCAACAGCAGGCGAGAGCGGCTCCTGTCCAAAATGTAGGTGGAAACACTGGAAACTCTCGGACGGTCACCGCTAAACAGTTCAAGGAGCTGGGACCACTGGAGTTTATTGGAGAGCCAAAACCACTTAAGGCGGAAGTATGGATAAAGTAGATCACCAAGATATTTGATGTCTTAGGATGCTCCGAGGAGTAAAAGGTTCCCTTTGCCGCCTTTATGTTGCAAGGAGAGGCAGATTACTGGTGGGAATATGTAAAACGTACTCAACCTGCCGCACTGAAGATGTCTTGGGAGAAGTTCCAAGAACTATTCAACGACAAGTACTTTCTCAAAAGTATTCATCACATAAAAGAGGTAGAGTTCATCAAGTTGGAGCAGAATAATATGACCGTGTTGCAGTATGAAGCTAAGTTTGCTGAGTTGTCTCGGTTTGCGTCCCACTTGGTGGATAATGAAGAGAGAATGACGCGGATGTTTTTAAGAGGTTTAAAGCCGGAGATACGTCAACATCTTATTTCTCATAAACCGTGTTTGTATTGGATGTTGTAAATAGGGCTCATTAGTAGAAGAGCGATAACGAGTCAACCTGACAAAAAAAGAAGCGTAAAGCAAAATGATAATACCGAAGGAAAGCGATCATCAAGCGGTGACAACAAGCGTGGAGGAATCAACAGGCGAAGTGGTAACCACTTCGGTGGTAATCGAGGCCAAAACAATAAGAATGGACATTTCAAGAAGAGGAGATTCAACAATGATGAAAAGGCGTCCAAGACCACCGTTGTTAAGGAAGGAGAACGACCACCTATCATATGCTTCAAATGCGGAGGGAGGACACATCGGTCTAAAGCTGCGCGATGTCCGTCAACGATGTTATAATTGTGGAAGAGAAGGTCACTTAGCCCAATTTTGTCGTTCATCGAAGACAAGTTCAGCTAGGATGGAGGCACCAAAGGTCAGTCCCGGAAAAGTCAAAGCCGGTGAGTCTGAGGAGAACGTTTGTTGTGACCTCTCCCAGAAAGTAAGGAACCCGAATGAGGTCATCACGGGTAAGCTTATCATAAACTCTAGCGAAGTCTATACTTTATTTGATACCGGTTCTACCCACTCTTTTATTTCTCCTACTTGCGTTCAACGATTAAATTTGACTCCGGAGAAATTAGACTTTGACTTATCTATGGAAACTCCGTTGGGAGAAACTTTCATTACATCCACTGTTTATATGTCTTGTTTGGTTCAAATCGGTACCCTCACATTACCTGTCGATCTTATTTCATTGAAAATACTTGCATTTGATGTGATTCTAGGGATTGATTGGTTAACTACTCATCATGCTAAAATTGATTATTTTCGTAAGGTTGTTAGCTTTCATATTCCTAATCAACCTATTATGCGAATTCAAGCGACCAAACCATTAAAATCAATCACGGACATCTCAAGCCATAAAGCTATTCGTTTATTGAAAAACGGATGTCAAGCTTTCTTAGCTCATGTCACGGATCTAAACAAAAATACGTTAGTTTTGAATGATATTTCTATTGTTAATAAATTCCACGGCGTATTCCTCAAGAACTTCCTGGCCTACCCCAGAGCGTGAAATTGAATTTTGTATCGACCTTGAACCCGATACAAAACCCATTTCCAAAGCCCCATATCGAATGGCTCCTATTGAACTTCAGGAGTTAAAGACCCAATTGCAAGAATTGTTAGACATTGGTTTCATTCGTCCTAGTACGTCTCCTTGGGGTGCTCCTGTTTTATTCGTGAAGAAGAAAGATGGGAGTATGCGACTTTGTATTGATTATCGGGAGTTGAATCATGTCACCATCAAAAATAGGTACCCATCGCCACGTATTGATGACCTGTTTGATCAGTTGCAAGGAGCCAAATTCTTTTCAAAGATTGATCTTCGTTCCGGATATCACCAATTGAAGATTAGAACCGATGACATTCCAAAGACGGCTTTCAGAACTCGGTACGGGCATTATGAATTCCTAGTCATGTCCTTTGGATTGACTAATGCTCTTGCTGCCTTCATGGATATGATGAACCGAGTATTCAAGGAATATTTGGATCACTTTGTGGTCGTCTTTATTGATGACATCCTTATTTATTCCAAAAGCCGTGAAGATCATGAGTAACACTTGAGGCTGACACTCCAAAAGCTTCGTGAATACAAGCTTTATGCCAAGTTGAAGAAATGTGAGTTCTGGCTTGAGGAAGTAGCATTCCTTGGGCACGTAGTATCAAGTCATGGAATATCTGTTGACCCGACAAAGATTGAAGCAATTCAAAGCTGGGAGCAACCTAAATCAGTTACCGAAGTATGTAGCTTTCTCGGCTTAGCTGGTTATTATCGGAGATTTGTTCAAGGATTTTCTCGAATAGCTACTCCATTAACTCAACTGACTCGAAAAGATACAAAGTTCGGTTGGAGCGAAAAATGCGAGATGAGTTTTTAAGAACTCAAGAGGAGACTCATTTCAGCACCTGTTCTGACAATACCATCTGGCTCGGAGGGATTTGTCATCTATAGTGATGCTTCGGGCAAAGGGTTGGGATGTGTTCTCATGCAACATGAGAAAGTCATAGCCTATGCCTCAAGATAACTCAAAGAATATGAGAGGAATTATCCTACTCATGACCTAGAGTTAGCAGCTGTTGTTTTCGCACTTAAAAATTGGAGGCATTACTTGTATGGGGAGAAGGTGGAGATCTTTACGGATCATAAAAGCCTCAAATATTTCTTCACTCAAAAAGAACTCAACATGCGACAACGACGTTGGCTTGAACTGTTGAAAGATTATGATCATACCATCCAATACCATCATGGAAAAGCGAACGTGGTAGCTGACACATTGAGTAGAAGATCATATGCAAGTACGAGTGCGATATTGTCAACACAAAGGCCCATTTTGTGTGACTTGCAAAGGATGGAGATAGAGTTAAAGACTCCAGGGACCCATGTGATGATGGCGAATATACGAGTAGAACCGACTTTAATTGATAAAGTTAAATCTGCTCAAGCTATAGACCTGGAGCTGATGCGTATGAGGAAGAAAGTGCAAGAAGGTGCTATGCCGTAAGCAAGAATCGATGAAGAAGGAATACTTCGAGTCAACTCCAGACTTTGTGTTCCTAACGATCCTTATTTAAAGTATAAAATCATGATGGAGGCGCACAACACATCGTTTGCAATCCATCCTGGGAGTACCAAAATGTATCATGATATTCGTCATACATTTTGGTGGAGCAATATGAAGAGAGAGATAACGTTGTTTATCTCAAGGTGTCTAACTTGTCAACGAGTTAAAGCGGAGCATCAAGTACCAAAAGGTCCATTGCAACCACTTGAAATTCCAGAATGGAAGTGGGAGCACATTACCATGGATTTTATTACCGGTCTTCCTAAGGTTTCTCAAGGTATAGATGCGATTTGGGTCATTGTTGATAGATTGACCAAGTCTGCTCATTTTTTACCGATACGAGAAACTTATACACTTGAACGTCTTGCTCGTATGTACATAAACGAGATTGTAAGATTGCATGGTATGCCAGTATCCATAGTTTCTGATCCAGACCCAAGATTCACTTCACGATTTTGGGTTAGTTTGCAGAAAGCTATGGGCACAGATTTACGATTTAGCTCGACAAATCATCCTTAGACGGACGGGCAGTCGGAGAGGACTATTCAAACTCTTGAAGATTTATTAAGACTCTGTGTCCTTGACTTCAAGGAAGTTTGGATAAGTTCTTACCATTGGTGGAGTTTTCCTCCTACAACAGCGGTTATCAAGCAAGTATTGGCATGGCTCCATTTGAGGCGTTGTATGGAAGAAAGTGTCGTTCTCCAGTATGCTGGGATGAGGTGGGTGAAGCAACGTTGTTGGGACCGGAGTTGGTACGTATGACTACGGAAAAGATTCAAACGATCCGATAACGTATAAAAACCTCACAAGATCGACAAAAGAGTTATGCTGATCTTCATCGAAAGGACGTGGAATTCGATATAGGAGAACATGTGTTGTTACGTGTTGCTCCATGGAAAGGAGTTACGAGATTTGGAAAGAGAGGAAAGCTCAATCCTCGATTCATCGGCCCATTTTTAATCCTCGATCGAGTAGGAACTGTGGCCTATAGACTCGCTTTACCGCCAAGTATGTCTCATGTTCATAACGTTTTTCAAATATCCATGTTACGTAAATATGTGAAAGACCCGAACCACATTATTGAGTTAGAACCAGACGAAATAGCGGAAGATTTGACGTGTGAAGAGGTTCCTGTTCAAATCTTGGATAAAAAGGAACATATTCTACGCTCCAAGGTTATACCTCAAGTCAAAGTTTTGTGGAGAAACCACGATGTTGAGGAAATGACTTGGGAGTTAGAATCTGAAATGAAATCAAGGTATCCTTACCTCTTCGACATACCAGGTACGTACTCTAATTTCGAGGGCGAAATTTCATAAGAAGGGGAGGTTGTACGACCCCAACTTTTATGAATAACGATGAATTTTCTATAAATATCATTTTTGAATATTGTGGAATGAATTTAATATAATGTTATAGTTGTGGATAATATTTATAAATTTTGCAAAGTACGCAAGTTGTTATATAATATTCGATTGGTCGGGGAATATTCGTACTACGACACAATCATTGGTGGACCCCACAACGGAATTATTGTCGAATTGAGAAAACGACAAAAATACTTTATGAAAATAACGCATGAAGTTTTTTAATTAGCTGTTGAAACACCCGATGTTAAAAGTACGATGAATGGCGTGAGTCGCACAAGAGTAGCACCAGTATTGATTATTGATGCTTACGTGAGAAGTCACTTTCGCTTTTGTTCAATTATTATTACAAAGAATTCACTGCGTAGTATCTCACGTTATTTGATTCAATTATTGTCAATATTTTATAATCAATAATTGAGATGACAAAGTTATTAATATTATTATTTGCAATATTAACGATGTCTAGAAGTTCTGTCAATGAGAGGTTTGGTCACCTAATTGCGCGCCAATGGAGAGAAATCCTTATTGGAAAGCCCTCTCTTTCCTGGGAATGACCTGATCGATTAATATTGTGAATTGTAATAATGATGATGAGTTTTGTTTTATTAGTATTATTAATGTAATAAAACAGAAAATCTTTTTATATAAAACAGAATACTTTTATAAAGTTATCTATTTTATTAGACAATAATTAGAATATATTATATTTTATTATGCATAGTGTTTGTATAGTTACTGCATAGTGTTTCAGATAGTAAAATCTTTTTATATAAAACAGAATACTTTTATAAAGTTATTCGTTTTATTAGATTATAAATAGAATATATTATATTTTATTGTAAACCAATCTGGACCGTCCGTTTAAAGTAAATCAATCTGGACCCTTCATGAACTAGTTATTATGCAGTCCATTCTTCTATAAATAGAAACTCATTCCTTCATTATTTCTTACGAATTCACTGAAACTCTAGAGAGAGAAACTATAGAGAGAGTTCTTATTCTATAATCTTGAGCGTATTTCTTTAGAGTTTAAGAAAGCTTTGAGCGTAGTACAAGTTTTCTTTGAGTATATCCTCGCCCTACCAGTCAAAATACTCTTCTTTACCGATAAGGGATATTATTTGTTGTACTCGTTCGGGGTATTTCTTCTTTCTTATTGGTGAAATTCTTTTGTTATTCTATTCTTTATTATTCTGTTGGAATAACCTGTATACGCGGGATACCCTATACTTGGTGAAATTCTTCTGTTATTCCATTATTTATTATTCTGTTGGAACATCCCGTCTGTGCGTTTACGCATGACCTGGTTCCGTTGTTTATTATTCTGTTGGAACATCCTGTCTGTGCGTTTACGCATGACCTGGTTCCGTTGTTTATTATTCTGTTGAAATATCCTGTCGGTGCGTTTATGCATGACCTGGTTCCAATATTTATTATTCTGTTGGAATAACCTGTCTGTGCGGACTATCGCATGCCTGGTGATTTCTTTTGTTATTCCATTCTTTATTATACTCAGTTGGTTAAAGTTTTGACTTCTATACTCCATAAAATTAGTGGAATATCCTTGATATTTGCGCTTCTCCAGTATCTTTTCATGAAAATATTCTTTTGAGCATTCTTGAGTGTTATTCTACAAAGAAGTATCATGTTGACAATTTGGACATTATTAGTTCCTGGATAAATTAATTCTTGAACTTGTTTTTATTGAATTCTTATATCATTGTCATCATCCTCATGTTTATATTATGTTGAAAGTCATCTGTGGCCTGTAGTGCATAGATGGACTTGGTATGATTATGACCAGGGATTATTCGGTGTAATCATGACCGTAATGTTACAAATGATGTGGAAAAAGTCCTCATTGACCCGTAGTGCATTGATGGACAGTTGTTGGCATGATCATGACCATTGATACTGCTTTGTTGAGTAAAATTCAAGAATAATATTGTATTAAAAATGATTTGGACAGCAAAGAAATTAATTTTTGTCATGAATAATTCCCCTGGTGAATAGTACCCGAGTGATTAGTATCCCATGAATAGTACGTCGAGAATAGTACCTTGTGAATAGTACTTTGTGAATAATACTCGTGAATAGTATTTTATGAATAGTACCCGTAGATAGTACCCGTGAATAGTACTTTATGAATAGTACCCCGTGAATAGTATCTTGTGAATAGTACCGTAAAAATGAATACTACTCATGGACAGTATTCAGGCATGAAAAACTTAAAATTTAACAAGAATGTGCAGAAAATATCCTTGTGAAACGATACTAGATGAAGCGCAAATTTCAAGGATATTCTACTAATTTTACGGAGTATAGAAGCAATACTTTAATAAAATGAGGGTATAATCAGGAATACGAGACGAAATAATATTACTCACTTACTATAGATTATGGAAGAAAATATTATTCCTTATGAATACTGAACAAAAATAATATCCCTTACCTCAGAAGAAGACTGGATACTGGAATAGTGAGGTAGCAGACTTCTCTTCTACTTTCTCTCTAAAGTTTCTCTCTCTATAGCTTCTCTCCTATAATTGCTCTTGTAAGTCTTATTGAATTGGTGAGAATGAAAGAAGAATGATCTTCTATTTATAGGAAAACATAGTTTCGATAATTGCACGTTTTGGAGCTCGAAATATTACGAAGATAATAGTTTCATCTTTTCCTTCATTTTTAATTTAGTCCTGCAAGTATTATCAAACTTGCACCACCTCACCTAATAGTACATCATGTGAATCAATAGTACAATCATGTGAATCAATAGTTCTATACATGTGAAAAAAATAATTACAGTATAGTACCTTCATCTATACCTCCATTTTTAATTTAGTCATGCAAGTATTATCAATCTTGCACACCTCCCATAATAGTACATGCATGTGAATCAATAGTACACACATGTGAACAAACAATTATAAGCATGTGAATTAATAGAAATTAATTGCTCATTTATCGATTAATTACCCGATTGATCAATATAACCTCCAGACATCAATTATTATCGGAATAGATGTCGATGTCCACTAACACTAATAATCCCAACACAATGAAAATATCAATTTCATCTTTAATCAACATGAACTTATTCATCATTAATATTATAACTCACAATATTTAACAACCAGATCATTCCCGGAAGAGGGGCTTTCCGATAAGGATTTCTCTTTATCATGCGCAATTAGGTGACCAAACCTCTCATTGATGTAACTTTATAGACATTGTCAATATTACAAATAATAATATGAATAACTTTGTCGTCTCAATTATTGATTTAATAATAATAAATATTATGCGATGATAATCTTTGTGACAATAATTGAATCAATAATATGAGAGATATTACGCAAAGAAATCTTTGTAATAATAATTGAGTATAAGCGAGTGACTTCTCACGTAAACATCAATAATCAATATCGGTGCTACTTATGCAACCACGCAGACATCGTTCTTTTACCACCGGGTAGTTCAACGGTAAAACTTTCGCCGTTATTTATAAAAAGATAATTCTGTCGTTTTCTAAATACGACAATACTTCCGTTGTGGGGTCCACCAATGATTGTGTCATCGTACGAATATTTACTGTTAAAACAAATATTCCCTGACCAATCAAATATTATATAACCACTTGCTTATTTTGCAAAATTTAAAAATATTACCCACAACTATAAAATTATATCAAATCCACACTATAATATTCAAAAATATATTTCGAGAAAAATTAATCTTTATTCATAAAAGTTGGGGTCTTACAACCTCCACTTCTTATGAAATTTTATCCTCGAAATTAGGGTGTGTACCTGGTATGTCGAAGAGGTGAGGATACCTTGACTTCATTTCAGATTCTAACTCCTAGGTCATTTCCTCAACATCGCGGTTTCTCCACAAAACTTTGACTTGAGGTATAACCTTGGAGCGTAGAATATGATCCTTCTTATCCAAGATTTTAACAAGTACCTCCTTATACGTTAAATCTTCCGCTATCTCGTTCGGTTCTAATTCAATAATGTGGTTCGGGTCTTTCACATATTTACGTAACATAGATATGTGAAAAATGTTATGAACACGAGACATACTTGGTGGTAAGGCGAGTCTATAGGCCACAGTTGTGATGCCTCCAAAATAGGTATACATCACCCATCTTGAGTCGCCAGATATTGCACTATAAAAATCAAATACAAACTTCATTTATACAACTGTTGAACTGTCGTGCAGAGTACGACAACAGATAAGCTGTGAGTTTTAATATAAATGTATGTAACTCTCCTGGTGCCTCGACCACAACCTTAAAATGGTACTTTACATAAAAGTACAGTCAAAAACTGTTTTAGAAATAAAAATCTTTGGGAAGTGCTCAAGGAAACCTTCGTACATGGGAGACCATGCGTCTAGGTTATGATAGATATCATATGTCCACAGAATTATCCTTGGTTGACCCAAAAGTTCCCAAAGAAAAACAAGAAGATTACTATCATCTTCTTTCCAATGGTGAGTCTTCTTTTGACATATAATTATCTCCGTTGTCTCCAAGTGAAAATTATATTTCAAATATACTCAAAGATCATGTAGGTAGTGCTCGTAGATATACTCAGCAAGTGGATGTGCATAACCATGTCTTATGATAACACGAGGTTGTATGTCATTAGACATCTTGTATGATAGTGGCAAAACACCCTTCCAAAGTTGGGTTCACCTCACCCTATTCGGTTCACCAAAATTAAATATTAAATGACGTATACAATACGACAAACTTATCTAAAGTTCTCAACAAAATTATTTCTATACTATTTAGGGAGAACCTCAACAGCTATAGACCACCGTTTTATTCCCCTGTTATCCCCGCTCAACCCAGCTACACTCTTATTACCTGAAATGAATTATGAAGCAGAAGGGTGAGCACAACTAGCCCAGTAAAGAATATCATGACTAAAGATAATTAAATAATCAATAGCCTTTGTCAGTAATGAATCAGAGATTTAGAACATATGGCAGATGATAAAACTTTTCAACCATAGTTGCAGCGGAACGAGCAATCCATTAGAAGAGTCAAATAGACCATAAAGTCTATTATCTTCTTCACGTTAAAAATTCACCAACAATGTTTTATCCCTGTAACATCAGTCAACAATTCCTGTCCACAATCAGGTGAATAACTCATAACCATATTTGTGGTTCTAAATTCCTCTTCGCACCTAGGACGAAGATATTTTTCATCACCTGTCTTTACCTGAAATATCAAAGACCATGGTTATACCAAATCACAATTCATGTCCATAATCATACTAATAAATTCATATTTCCACTACGGGCTAAAGATATTCATTAACAGTTCATCCTTACTACATGCCAAAGACATGCAACTGTATTTTAGAAGAGTCAAGTAGAGTATGATATCTACTATCTTCTACGAATTAAAAGTCTATTATAAATATTTTATTGCTGAGACTCAGCTCAATAAATAATCCACATCACCGAATTATCCATGCACTATGGCCAAGGATATTCGTTAGTATCACATCCATGAATTATCCATGCACTACGGCCAAGGATATTCATTATTATTACATCCATGAATTAATATTTCATCGCTGAGACTCAACTAAATAATTAATCCACATCATCGAATCATCCCTGCACTACAGGCCAATGATATTCATTAGTATCACGACCACGAATTATCCATGCACTACGTGCCAAAGATAATCGTGTTTTCATCAACGGTTCTGATCATGCCATAAAACAATTCATCTTTGCACCCTTGGCCGAAGAGAATCTATAGCCATAATCATACCAAAAACTGTCCATCAATGCACTACGGGCCAATGAGGACTTTTTCCACATCATTTGTAACATTACGGTCATGATTATACCGAATAATCCCTGGTCATAATCATACCAAGTCCATCTATGCACTATAGGCCACATATGACTTTCAACATAATATAAGCATGAAGATGATGACAATTCAATAAAACAAGTTCAAGAATAAATTTTAAAGATTTATAAGTTAATTTATCCTGAACTCAATAACGTCCAAATTGTCAACATGATATTGCTTTGTGGAGTAAAATTCAAGAATGCTCAGAAGAATATTTCCATGAAAAGATACTGGATGAAGCGCAAATATCAAGGATATTCCACTAATTTCATGGAGTATAGAAGCCAAAACTTTAACCAACTGAGTATAAAAGAATATATGAAACTATAAATGGATTTTTCGCTTGCGCCATACAGTAATCCACGTAGATGCATCATTTCAATGTAATAATAAAGAATGGAATTACAGAAGAATTTACCAAGCATGCGATAGACCGCACAGACATGTTATTCCAACAGAATAATAAATAACGGAACCAGGTCATGCGTAATCCGCACGCATGGATATTCCAATGAATAATAAAGAATGAAACGTGTCATGCGAATACGTGACAAGCGGATATTCCAATGTAATAATAAAGAATGGAATAACAACAGAATTCAAGGCATGCGATAGACCGCACAGACAGGTTATTCCAACAGAATAATAAAGAATGGAATAACAAAAGAATTTCACCATGTATGCGGTACTTTGCATAGACAGGTTATTCTAACATAATAATAAAGAATGGAATAACAGAAGATAATCGTGTTTTCATCAACGGTTATGATCATGCCTTAAAACAATTCATCTTTGTACCCTTGGCCGAAGAGAATCTATAGCCATAATCATACCAAAAACTGTCCATCAATGCACTACGGGCCAATGATGACTTTTTCCACATCATTTATAACATTACGGTCATGATTATACCGAATAATCCCTGGTCATAATCATACCAAGTCCATCTATGCACTATAGGCCACATATGACTTTCAACATAATATAAGCATGAGGATGATGACAATTCAATAAAACAAGTTCAAGAATAAATTTTAAAGATTTATAAGTTAATTTATCCTGAACTCAATAACGTCCAAATTGTCAACATGATACTGCTTTGTGGAGTAAAATTCAAAAATGCTCAGAAGAATATTTCCATGAAAAGATACTGGATGAAACGCAAATATCAAGGATATTCCACGAATTTCATGGAGTATAGAAGCTAAAACTTTAACCAACTGAGTATAAAAGAATATATGAAACTATAAATGGATTTTCGCCCGCCATGCGGTAATCCACGTAGACAGATCATTTCAACAGAATAATAAAGAATGGAATAACAAAAGAATTCACCAAGCATGCGATAGACCGCACAGACAGGTTATTCCAACAGAATAATAAATAACGGAACCAGGTCATGCGTAATACGCACCGACTGGATATTCCAACAGAATAATAAAGAATGGAATAACAACAGAATTCAAGGCATGCGATAGACCGCACAGACAGGTTATTCCAACAGAATAATAAAAAATGGAATAACAAAAGAATTTCACCATGTATGCGGTACTTTGCATAGACAGGTTATTCAAACATAATAATAAAGAATGGAATAACAGAAGAATTTCACCATGTATACGGTAGTCCGCGTATACAGGTTATTCCAATAGAATAATAAGGAATGGAATAATAATAGCTCTCTTCATGAATACGAAAGAAATAATACTCCTTACCTTAAAAAGAAGAGTATTCCGACGGTAGGGCGGAGATATACTTGAAGAAAGCTTGCACTATTTTTTATGCTCAAAGCTTTCTTAAACTCTAAAGAAATACGCTCAAGATTATAGAAGAATAATTCTATGAACTTCTGGTGTGATTTTCAATTCTAACTAAGCATCCTATTTATAGGAGAATGGAAAGGATACTATGCTGTATTATGCAATAAAATATAATATATTCTATTTATAATTAAATAAAATAAAACTTTATAAAAAGTATTCATTTTATATAAAAAGTTTTTTTTATATGCAAATACTATGCTGACCTTTACGCAAACAACTTATGCGTAATAAAATATAATATATTTTATTTAAAATCTAATAAAACAAATAACTTTATAAAATATTCATTTTATATAAAAGATTTTACTATACAAATACTATGCATACATTTATCTACAAACACTATGCATAATAAAATATAATATATTCTATTTAAAATCTAATAAAATAAATAACTTTATAAAAGTATGCTGTTTTATATAAAAATTTTTTGCTATGCAAATACTATGCAGGCATTATGCAAATACTATGCATAATAAAATATAATATATTCTATTTAAAATCTAATAAAATAAATAACTTTATAAAAGTATTCTATTTTATATAAAAAGATTTTACTATACAAACACTATGCAGCAATTACTATAGCAATAATTGAACAAAACTGAGTGACTTCTCATGTAAGCATCAATAATTAATACCGTGTGCTACTATGCAACCACGCCAGACATCGTATTTTTTAACACCGGGTGTTTCAATAGTTAACAGTAAAACTTTCATAGTTATTTTTATAAAAAGATAATTTTGTCATTTTCTAACTCGCATAATAATTACATTGTAGGGTCCACCAATGATTGTCTTGTTATGCGAATATTCCTGTTAAAATGAATATTCCCCACCAATCAAATATTATATAACAACTTGCTTACTTTGCAAAAAATTTTCACATATCACCCTTTAACTTTAAACTTTTATCAATTTAACCATTTCTTTAAATAAAATAATAATTATAAGAAAATTGAATACTTTCATTTCATAAACTTGAGGGTCTTACAATGGTTCCTACACGATCGAGGATTAAAATGGGCCAATGAATCGAGGATTGAGCTTTTCTCTCTTTCTAAATCTCAGTAACTCCTTTCCGTGGAGCAACACGTATCAAACACATGATCTCCAATATTCAATTCCACGTCCTTTCGATGAAGATCAAGATAACTCTTTTGTTGATCTTGTGAGGTTTTTATACGTTGTCGGATCGTTTTAATCTTTTTCGTAGTCATACGTACCAACTCCGGTCCCAACAACGTTGCTTCACCCACCTCATCCCAGCATACTGGAGAACGACACTTCCTTCCATACAACACCTGTGACACCCCCAAATCCGGTACTTCCATTTCCACAGAATTTGGTGTTCACTATACAAACATCATCCATTTATCTACCCATAAATAAATGCAAACCATGCAATAGATAGACATAATAATAAATCTCCCCTTATGGGGTTACATCAACTACATAATAAATAAATCCCAGGTTACTCTAACCTTAAATCATTTCTGCGGAAACATAAACAAATAAGTCTTAAGTAACATCAATTCTAATTATCATTACATAACCACATAAATAATCAATCTTCATTACTTGCTAAGCTTGCCCTTGCCTTTACTAGTGGAAGGTTAAATACGCTTTTTCGTTCTTAGCGCAATGAATATTATTATTACGCAAGAGTGAGCACGATTGCCCACAAGTATAACAATATAACAATGAATAACAAGAATCACAAGAAATTCTGAGGGTCGTAAGACCTTGAACTATGTCCTAGGTTGTCAAGTGTTTATTCTTGAAACCTTTAACAGTCATAAGACTATGGACTCTTCTTCTCGTACTTAGGGGGATCAGCCCCTTAGTACCATAACATGGTAATAATATCTTAACGCTTAACGATAGGTAATCCCTATCTGTGGTTGTTCATCTCAGATTGACATTCGAGTTCGCGCCAAAGGAAGTTTGGTTTGGATAATTCATCAAGGGTTCTGAAATTTAGAACGCTCATCAACTATGGACTAGTCGAATCATAAAGGGTTCGCTAGTCTAACAAGATTCATAATAACTGATATATAAATCGAATAACAATTCCAAGAGATATACAATAGAATAATTATTATATAACAACATCATGCTTTGAAAGATTAATATACTATTGATATAACAACATGGGCTTAGTCAAAATAACGAGAACTTGCTCGATGAAAAGAGACAACTTATAATTCATATAATGATAACGAGTAGGGTTAGGAAACTTGCCTCGTGCGTAGATTACACTTTAATAAAACTCGTTCTTTGATTTAAATCCTACATATCATTTACGTTCACAATACCAGTCAATTATAACGTACTAAACATCATAAGTTTATTCTTTTGTCTAACTCAAATTCATGACTATACTTAGTCAATTACTACACTTATTGTCAAAAATTAGATTTCACGAACAATAGGCTAACTATTCATTCGATCATTCAATTCACACGTAATTGTGTTATGGACGTGTTAAGAATTTATTTTAACACCTCATTATAAGTCTAACAAGTTTTCATGATCAATAGACTAAGTTAATAACACATTGCTAGACTTAAACATTTTAAAAACTCATTTTTCGGCGATACGCTAAGTGGTATTGTATGTAACACCACTCGTTGTACTATCTTGGCGGCTGCCGGTTTTGGAGACTTAGCTGACTCACACGGGATTTCGATTACGGAGTTGGCCATGCATGGCTGAAACTCAGATTTTGATTCTCGATTCGCGAAGAACACGAGTTCAAATGAAATAAACACTACATGATCATTAATTCTCCAAATTAAACATACCCACATGTTAGAATTCATATATAATCAATACCCAACATTTAAAGAGTGATTTTAACCCATTAAAACACATAATTGCAGAATTAAAATATGCAAATTGTATTGTTCTTGATGTTCTTGAACACAAACATGGAATTTAATACTACGGATTCGTTATAAGGCCAAATCCAACCATTCAAGTTTCGTTTTGTTCGTTTTAGCATGCATAATCACATATAAGTGGAAATTTTGTAGAAAAATTTATGGTTGACATATTAAAGTTACGTATAAGGGCCATATGGCCAAAACCCATACTCTGTAAGTTTTGATCAACATATACGATGTATTTTCATGAAACTGGTGACATGATTTATAAAATATATATAATCAAATAAGATATGGTAACATTTAACACATATATAAACTCATAATCATACCCTTTCCCAATTACAGAGACTTTACAAAAGCTTGAAAGCCATTTTCATAAAAACTAAATGACGTGAAATAGAATTTGGGTTTGGAGAAATTACCTAGAGTATAATTTAGAAGAGATGATCGCAGATGACTCTTTCACAAAAACTTGTTGATTACACACTCACAATTTCTCTAAATCTCACAATTTTTATCTGACAATTTCTCAAACTCTCTCTCCCTCTCTGTTTTCAGACTTACAAAAATGAATAGAAAAAGAATACGTATAATAAAGGAAAAGAGAAGCTGTCAAGATAATGGTCGGGATTAACCCGGTCATGGGTAATCGCAAATAACTCCCACTAAGGCCATGTTTGGCTAGTTTTAAAACTCATTTTATTTAAATTAATAAATCTCTTATCTTATAGTTTATATCATGTCACACCCTTTACTGAAATAAATCAAATATCTTATTTAATTTATTTTAAATAAAATATAATAATTTCTCATTAATTCACATAGTCACATAATTCAAACTCTCATTGATTAATAATGTCAAATTCTTAAATCTCTAATTAATAATTAAATTAATTAAAATAACATTAGGCTTATTAAGTATTTCTTTTAATACAATAAGCTCACATAATGACATACTTCGAATAACAAAAATTCTCCACATTAATTTAATAAATATAACACATATAATTAAATTAATCTACCATAATTTCATCAATTAATTATTTAATCTAATAATTGATTCATCAAAAAATATTTTTTCAATCCAATAAATATTAAAATTAAATTACAAAATCTCGGTTGTCACAACGCCTCAAATGGAGCCATGCCAATACTTGCTTGATAACTGTTATTGTAGAAAAACTTCACCAATGGTAAGAACTTGTCCCAACTTCCTTTGAAGTCAAGGACACAGATTCTTAATAAATCTTCAAGAGTTTGAATAGTCCTCTCCAACTGTCCGTCTGTTTGAGGATGATATGCCGAACTAAATCGTAAATCCGTGCCCATAGATTTTTTGCAAACTAACCCAAAATCGTGAAGTGAATCTTAGGTCTCGATCAGAAACTATGGATACTGGCATACCATGCAATCTTACAATCTCGTTTATGTACATACGAGCAAGACGTTCAAGTATAAAAGTTTCTCGTATCGGTAAGAAATGAGCAGACTTGGTTAATCTATAGACAATGACCCAAATCGCATCTATGCCTTGAGAAACCTTGGGAAGACCAGTAACGAAATCAATGGTAATGTGCTCCCACTTCTATTCTGGAATTTCAAGTGGTTGTAATGGACCTTTTGTCACTTGATGCTCCGCCTTTACTCGTTGACAAGTTAGACACCTTGAGATAAACCCCGCTATCTCTCTCTTTATATTGCTCCACCAAAATATATGTCGAATATCACGATACATTTTGGTACTCCCAAGATGGATTGCAAACGGTGTGTTGTGCGCCTCCATCATGATTTTATACTTTAAGTTAGAATCGTTAGGAACACAAAGTCTGGAGTTGACTCGAAGTATTCCTTCTTCATCGATTCTTTCTTCTGGAATAACACCTTCTTGCACTTTCTTCCTCATACGCATCAGCTCCAGGTCTGTAGTTTGAGCAACTTTAACTTTATCGGTTAAAGTCGGTTCTACTCGTATATTTTCCATCATCACATGGGTCCCTAGAGTCTTTAACTCTATCTCCATCCTCTGTAAGTCATACAAAATGGGCCATTGCATTGACAATATCGCACTCGTACCCGTATATGATCTTCTATTCAATGCGTCAGCTACTACGTTCGCTTTTCTAGGATGGTATTGAATGGTATGATCGTAATCTTTCAATAGCTCAAGCCCATCGTCGTTGCTGCATGTTGAGTTCCTTTTGAGTAAAGAAATAATTGAGGCTTTTATGATCCGTATAGATCTCCACCTTCTCTCCATACAGGTAATGCATCCAAATCTTAAGCGCAAAAACGACAGCTGCGCCAACTTTAGATCATGAGTATGATAATTCCTCTCATATTTTTTGAGTTATCGTGAGACATATGCTATGACTTTCCCATGTTGCATGAGAACACATCCTAAACCATTGCCTGAAGCATCGCTGTATATGACAAATCCCTCCGAACCAGCTGGTATTTTCAGAATAGGTACTGAAATGAGACTCCTCTTGAGTTCTTGAAAACTCTTCTCATATTCCTCGTTCCAACCGAATTTCGTATCTTTTTGAGTCAGCTGAGTTAATGGAGTAGCGATTCGAAAAAATCCTTCCACGAACCTCCGATAATAACCAGCTAAGCCCAAAAAGCTACGTACTTCGATCACTGAATTAGGTTGTTCCCAGTTTTGAATTGCTTCAATCTTTGCTGGGTCAACAGATATTCCATAATTTGATATCACGTGCCCAAGGAATGTTACTTCCTCAAGCCAGAACTCGCATTTCTTCAACTTGGCATATAACTTATTTTCACTAAGCTTTTGGAGTATCAGCCTCAAGTGTTGCTCATGATCTTCATGGATTTTGGAATAAATGAGGATGTCATCAATAAAGACTACCACAAAGTGATCCAAATATTCCTTGAGTACTCGGTTCATCATATCCATGAAGGCAGCAGGAGCATTAGTCAATCCAAAAGATATGACTATGAATTCATAATGCCCGTACCGAGTTCTGAAAGTTGTCTTTGGGATGTCATTGGTTTTAATCTTTAACTGATGATATCCGGAACGAAGATCGTTCTTTGAAAAGAATTTGGCGCCTTGCAACTGGTCAAACAGATCATCAATACGAGGCAACGGGTACCTATTTTTGATGGTGACATGATTCAACTCTCGATAGTCAATACAAAGTCGCATACTTCCATCTTTCTTCTTCACAAATAGAACATGAGCACCCCAATGAGACGTACTGGGATGAATGAAATTGATATCTAACAATTCCTGTAGTTGGGTTTTTAACTCCTGAAGTTCAATAGGAGCCATTTGATATGGGGCTTTGGAAATGGGTTTTGTACTAGGTTCAAGGTCAATACCAAACTCGATTTCACGCTCTGGGGGTAGGCCAGGAAATTCTTCAGGGAATACGTCAGGAAATTTATTAACAATAGATATATCATTCAAATCTGACGTATTTTTGTTTAAATCCGTGACATGTGCTAAGAAAGCTTGACATCCATTTTTCAATAAATGAATAGCTTTATGGCTTGATATGACAGTGATTGACTTTAGTGGTTTGGTGCTCGAATTCACATAATAGGTTGGTTAGGAATATGAAAGCTAATAACCTTACGAAAATAATTGATTTTAGCATGATGAGTAGTTAACCAATCAATCCCTAAAATCACATTAAATACAAGTATTTTCAAAGAGATAAGATCGACAGGTAACGTACGGTTACCGATTTGAATCAAACAAGACTTATAAACAGTGGATGTAATGAAGGTTTCTTCCAATGGAGTTTCAACAGATAAATCAAAGTCTAATTTCTCTGGAGTTAAATTTAAACGTTGAGCGCAAATAGGAGAAATAAAAGAATGTGTAGAACCGGTATCAAATAAAGTATAGATTTCGCTAGAGTTTATGATTAGCTTACTCGTGATCACCTTGTTTATATTCCTCGCATTTTGGGAGGTTACGACAAACGCTCTCCCTTGAACTACCTGTTTTGTCTTGTCTAGGACGGCCTTTGATGCCTCCATCCCAGCTGGACTTGACTTCGGTGCACGACAAAATCGGGCTAGATGACCTTCTGTTCCATAATTATAACATACTTTGGACTGCAACATACAGTTTGGACTGATGTGTCCCTCCCCTCCATATTTGTAACATACGACCGACGGTCGTTCTCCTTCCTTAACAACAGGTGCTGGTGCTGACTTCCTTCCATCATTATTGAATTTCCTTTTCTTGAAATTTCCACTTCTATTATCTTGGTCATGATTACCACCGAAGTGGTTACCATTTCTGGCATGTTGATTCCCTCCACGTTTGTTGTCACCGCTTCGATGACTGCTACCATTGGTATTATCATTTTGTTGGCTGCTCTCTCTTGGTTGGGTTGACTTGTTATCGCGCTCCAATAACTGAGCCCTATTTACAACATCTGAATACAAACACAGTTTGTGAGAAGTTAGGTATTGATGTATCTCATGTTTCAAACCTCTTAGAAACATCCGCGTCATTCTCTCCTCATTATTAATCAAGTGGGACGCAAACTAGGACAACTCGGCAAACTTAGCTTCAATCAAGTGGGACGCAAACTAGGACATCTTCAGTGCGGCAGGTTGAGTACGCTTTAAAGATTCCCACTAGTAATCTGCCTCTCCTCGCAACATGAAGGTGGCAAAGGGAACCTTTTGCTCCTCGGAGCATCCCAAGACATCAAATATCTTGGTGATATGCTTTATCCACGTCTCTGCCTTAAGTGGTTTTGGCTCTTCGATAAATTTCGGTGGTCTTGGCTCCTTAAACTGTTTAGCAGTGACCGTCCGAGAGTTGCCAGTGTTTCCACCTGCATTTTGAACATGAGCCGTTCTCGCCTAATGTTGCATGAATTGCATAAAGCCTTTGAACATCCCATCGTTCATCATTTGGTTAGCGTTGTTGTTTTCCTAAGGATTATTGCCATCCTGATGCACATTATCCTGGGTATTGATCGTTGGTGACTCAATGGTCTCATGTGCTTCATTGCTTATCTCAACATTTTCGGATGCCATTTTCAAATACTGCCACAAAACAAGGGTTAATTGACATGTCACATATTATCCCTATACTCTGAACGACCAAATAAATACCAAATAAACTTAGGCAGATACTAGTGAAGGAATTTCCCGTCTCTCCCCTCCTAGTTCTAGTCTCAGATCTTAGCCAGGGATCATATCCCTAAGCTTTGATTCCAACTGTGACGCCCCCAAAATAGGTATACATCACCCATTATGAGTCTCCAAATACATGGTACAAAATTCAAATAAAACTCAATTATACAACTGTCGTGTAAAATACGACAAAACATAAGCTGAGAGTTTTAATATAAATATTGTCTTCTAGACAGTATTCAAACTCAAATGGAGTCCTTATTACATTTATTATCACACTATTTCACTAAATAGTGAGGACTACTAATGCAAACATCTGGATTGTCACTCCGTTCCTCGACTAGTCTCACCTATATTCTCATTTCCTAAAGAGAACAATAAAATAAAGGGTGAGCTCAACTAGCCCAGTAAGAAATATTATGACTATGATAATGCAGAATAAATTATCGTTAGCCTTCAACAGTGTTAAACTGATAAAATATAATAAACATCAAGTTTAACTGCAGCGGAACAAGCAATCCATTAGAAGAGTCAAGTAGAGCATGATATCTACAATCTTCTATGATTTAAAAAGTTTATCATCAATTTTATCGCTGAGACTTAGCTTAATAAATAAACCACATCATCGAATCATCCCTGCACTATAGGACAAGGATATTCATGTAATCATCAATGGTCATGATTATACCGAATAATCTCTGGTCATAATTATACCTACAACTGTCCATCAATGCACTATAGGCCAATGAGAATTTTTACCACATCATTTGTAATATTATGGTCATGATTATACCGAATAATTCTTGGTCATAATCATACCAATCAATAGTACATCTATGCACGTAAGCCACAAATGACTTTTATCATAATATAAGCATGAGGATGATGACAATGATATAAGAATTCAATTAAAAGAAAGCAAAGGATACATTTTTAAAGATTTATAATTTAATTTATCCAGGATTCAATAATGTCAGAATTATCAACATGATACTGCTTTGTGGAGTAAAATTCAAGAATAATATTGTATCAAAAATGATTTGGACAGCAAAGAAATCAATTTTTTTCATGAATAATTTCTCGGGTGAATAGTACCCGAGTGAATAGTACCCCGTGAATAGTACTTCGGGAATAGTACACAGTGAATAGTACTTTATGAATAGTACTCGTGAATAGTACTTTATGAATAGTACCCGTGAATAGTACTTTGTGAATAGTACCCCGTGAATAGTACCTTATGAATAGTACCGTAAAAATGAATACTACTCATGGACAGTACTCCGGCATGAAAAGCTTAAAATTTAACAAGAATGTGCAGAAAATATCCTTGTGAAACGATACTAGATGAAGCACAAATTTCAAGGATATTATACTAATTTCACGTAGTATAGAAGCAATACTTTAACAAAATGAGGGTATAATCAGAAATACGAGACGAAATAATATTACTCACGTACTACAGAGTATGGAAGAAATATTATTCCTTCTGAATACTGAACAAAAATAATATTTCTTACCTCAGAAGAAGACTGGATACTGGAATAAGGAGGTAGCAGACTTCTCTTCTACTTTCTCTCTAAAGCTTCTCTCTCTATAGCTTCTCTATCTATAATTTCTCTTGTGAATCTTAATGAATTGGTGATAATGAAAGAAGAATGAACTTCTATTTATAGGAAAACATTGTTTCGATAATTGCACGTTTTGGGGCTCAAAATATTACAGTATAATACCTTCATCTTTTCCTTCATTTTTAATTTAGTCCTACAAGTATTATCAAACTTGCACCACCTCCCATAATAGTACATCATGTGAATTAATAGTATAATCATGTGAAAAAAGTAATTACAGTATAGTACCTTCATCTATACCTTCATTTTTAATTTAGCCATGCAAGTATTATCAATCTTGCACCACCTCCCCTAATAGTACATGCATGTGAATCAATAGTACACACATGTGAATAAACAATTATAAGCATATGAATTAATAGCAATTAATTGCTTATTTATCCGATTAATTACCCGATTGATCAATATAACTTACTACAATATACAAGTGTTCCTACTACAATATTGTGAGTATTTCTTTTGAGTATAAGAATACTTTGAGGGTAACTTATAGTGCAAGATTTTCTCAGGATAATATCCGTTAATTATACCAGTCAAATCTAGTTTTCTACTAAGTTAAAAGATTTTATTTTATTTCAATACTCGTAAGGGATATCATTTTCTTTCATACTCCATATTATATAAGTGATATTATTTCATTTCATATTCTTAAATTTAAACTTACTATGGTAAGTATTGCTTCTGCAATTCCTGAAATGATTAGAAATTTCTTGAGGTTTGCGCTTCATCTAATATCATTTCACTGAAATATTGGTCTGAACTTTTTATTAAATTTTAATCTTTTCATTTTAGAGTACTATTCATCCGTGGTACTATTCATATCGGAGTACTATTCATCCGGGATACTATTCATGCCAGAGAACTATTCATCTGGGGGTACTATTCATATCGGAGTACTATTCACAACGAATTTTTTTTTTTTTTTTGTCCAAATTATCTTTGAAATATGAATCTTAAATATCATTCTTGAATTTTACTCCGCAATTTGTGACCATGTTGACAATTTGGACATTCTTGAACTCTGAAAAAATTAAATTATAAATCTTTAATATTTATCCTTGATCTCACTTGATTCATTCTTTATATCATTGTCATCATCCTCATACTTATATTGTGGTGAAAGCCATCTTTAGCCCGTAGTGCAAAGATGAACTGTTGATTGATATAATTATGACTAAAAATTGTGTATTGATATAATTATAACCTTTAATGTTGCAGATAAAGGTTTGTGGTGAAAGTTCTCTTTGGCCCGTAGTGTATAGATGGACAGGTGTTTGGCATGATCATGACCACTGATGATACAAACGAATACCTTTGGCCCGTAGTGCATAGATAATTCGTTGATTTGAAACAATTTTTGATTTGTGTTATAGTGATAAAATATTGATGATAGACTTTTAAATCATAGAAGAAAGTAGACATCATGCTCTACTTGACTCTTCTAATGGATTGTTATTTTTGCTGCAGTTGTTGATCTAAAACTTATTGTCCATTATATTTTATCTGATTTATCATTGTTGAAGGCTAAAAATAATTTATTTTTCATTATCTTAGTCATAATATTCTTTACTGGGCTATCTGAGCTCACCCTTTTCTTTTTTGTTCCATTTTTCTTCTCAAGAAATGAAAGTATAGCTGAGACTAGTCTAGGAGTGGAGTAATGGTCTGAGATAGTTACTATAGAAGTCTTCACTATGTTGTAAAATAGTGTGATAATAACTGTAATGAAGACTTAATTTGAGTTTGAATATTTTCGTATTATGTACGATGCAATATTTGTATTCAAACTCACAGTATGTGTGGTCGTATTTTGAACGACAGTTTAATAGTTGTAAATAGGGAAGCTTGTATTGGAATTTTGTAATATGTATTTAATTGGTGACTAAAAATGGGTTGTGTGAACCTATTTTGGGGGCGTCACACCAAAAGTGGGAGGATTTTCAGGGATGGGAAATGATAAGAAAGTTGGATATTTTATATTACCTAATAATGTAACATTTGAAAATAAATCATGTCATTTATTACATTAATATGTAAGGGTAATATAGTAATAGTGTAGTTTAAAAATAAAAATATTTTTCCTTCCATTACCTCCTAAACTCACAATCAAAGAAAAATATAATTGAAATCTCATCTCTTTCTTTCCTTTCTAAAACTCACAAACATGACAATGAAAAATTATAATCTATTCTCACCCCTTCCTTTCCTAAACTTTCCTTTCCCATACCATCCCTTAAAACTCACAAATGCAACATTAAGACTTCTACCCAACTTTGAACTCTAAATAACTATATGTTGAAAATACAAGAAAATATATCATGAATAAATTAATAATTATTTAATGTTAATAATATATTTTATATATAATTAACGATTAAACTTTAGTTATAAATTATATTTCATATAGGAGATTTTTAGTTAATTAATGTTATAAAATTAATTCTAAATTATATATTAATGATTAAAATTTAGTTAACTAATTTTAAAAATAGTAACTCATTGTTTCATTGCAATTCTTTTCTAAATAACTATATATATTAAAAATATGTACAAAAATATTCTGACTTCATAGTAAAGTATTAAAACTTAATATGTATATTAATCAAAACTTTAGTTTTCAATTTTATCATAATAGTAATTAATTAATATTTTACAACAATTTTATTCTTTATAATATTTATTTAGCTCATTAATCATACAATTTCGCCTTTTTGAGTAAAATTTGTAGACATATTTTAATAGAAATAATAGGTTAATTTGTAAAAGTTTAAAGAATATTTATAATCGTTATATATAAAATGAATAAAAAATAAAAAATTATGATATTTGAAAAATAAACCCGTTCTAGGTGGTTTTAAATCAATACTTAAGACACTTAAAAATTGCAACCTTTTTTGGACATGATGGAGTCCAATAATGACTAATGAGCTAGTGATCTTGATCTCATTTTGAAGAGACAGTCCAAAGATATAATTTGACTTTTTAAGTTAAACGATCAAATATTAAATTTTAAATTGATGTAAATTTATTTAATTTTAGATGATACAATTATTATAATTGTATAGTATATTATAAAAACTATTAATTATAAAATTTATTTTCAATTGAAAATTTAATATATCATCATTTGACCTTAAAAGTCAAATTATATTTTTAATTTTAGAACGGAGGAAGTATTTTGATATTCTTTATCCAATGAAATATTATATTAGTAGGCAGATGAATATTTTAAAATTTTATAAATGGAGTGAAGAATATTTATAGGGGTTACAAATTAATAGAGAGGAAAATATGTTGGTACAAGACATGGGAAAAGGAGAGTTTCAGGTTTCCAAAAACAAACCCTAATTTCATTTTTATAATCTTCTGACTTTGCTCCAACACAAATTCAGATTATACGATCGTGCAGTCTTGGGATCATGAAAGATCCGAGAAGCACGAGATGTGGTCAAAACATTGACTTTTTTTGGTGGGTTGTTTCTCTCGTTTCTTTGAATATAGAAAAAAAAAAATACGAAGTTGATAGAAGTTTTACTTTGATTAATTAAACAAAATAAATATATAAAGAGTAACTTTACATCAATGTTTGTGCGGGTTCTTCGCATTTTTAATAATAATGTGATATCTTTCACTGATGATAACATATTATCAGAAAAGACGGGTCATTGCAAGCCACTGCACATAGCAGTGATGTCTTCATGATATGTGGTCGGAGGTGTGCTAATAGATGGAGGATTTTCCTTGAACATATGCCCTTATAACACGTTGGAAAAGTTGAAGATCAATTCCAACCGGATCCGAAATAGCCATATAGTCATAAGAGCCTTCGATGGGTCTCGACGGAATGCTGTAGGACAAGTTGAATTGCCAGTGGAAATCGGTCCACATACCTTCTAAATATCCTTTCAAGTGCTCAACATCACTACATGATATAATTTACTGTTGGGAAGACCTTGGATCCATATGGCGGGAGCCGTTCCATCCACTCTTCATCAACATATCAAGTATATATATCATCAACAGTAATCTGGTCACTGTAAATGCTGAATCAGAGTATCTTGTCCATGTCCAAAGGGATATGCCTCTAATCAATTTCAATGAAGGAGTTAAGCTTGTCAACTTCCAAGCCCTTGAAGTGATCAACACTCACTATCAACATATCGGGGCTCCAACTTTGAAACCCAGAGTTTTTGTCGAAGTAATGTCGGCCAATCTAGAAATGATATCCTTGGGTTTCCAGCCTGGACAAGGGTTAGGGAAAAATCTGCAAGGAATCAAAAGCCAAATTCAAATTCCAAGCCAGACAGGGAAGGTTGGATTAGGCTATTCCTCTGGATCAAATCACAGGAACCCGCACAAGCATATACCGGTTCCTTCATCTACAATTTTGCTGCCTAACCCTATAGATGCAGGATCTGTAAGACCTTTGAAAGAAAATTCCTATTTTCGTGGCGGGTATGCTATTTCCTCAGCCCAGACTAGCTAGTTGGAAAGAAGTCATAGTTTCAGACCCAGACATCGAGGAAAGGAACCAGAGACTCAAACAAGAAGTAAAGAGCCGGTTATCAAAAATGTACCTCCTGGCTCATAGTGAGGGTATAAACGAGGATATCTCAGATAATACCTGCTCAGAAGATCAGATCTTGACCCCTCGCATCAATAGGGCTAAGGAGAATCGGTCAAAAGAAAAAACAGACCCTGATGTGAACTCAGTTATGGTCATCATCAAAGAGTAGGAGGATGACAACCGCCCCTTCATCACAGCTGTCCATCAAGACTTGACCCTAGGCAATTGGAGCAGCACTCCTTGCATTTGACGAAAAGGGTAAAAATGGCAGAAAATCCCTCTGCACTGCTCTGTAGATAACATTAACTACTTACTTTTGTTGCATAGTATTAATAGTTACTTTTGTCATGCTAACACTTTGTATGATCAAACAATTTCATATATTGAGTGAAAGCATTTTGTTTTTTGGACTCCAGAGTTAGGTTTGTCTAAACTTGCTGATGGAATGCCAAATCTTCTCAATGAATGCAATTTTGATGTAAAGTTGGACTCCAGAGTTAGGTTTGTATGGGTCTTAATACTCCCTCCGTCCTAGGATAAAA
Organism: Panax quinquefolius; assembly: GCA_020205615.1. Taxonomy (NCBI): domain Eukaryota; kingdom Viridiplantae; phylum Streptophyta; class Magnoliopsida; order Apiales; family Araliaceae; genus Panax; species Panax quinquefolius. Next base: position 2,805,744 of record CM035164.1, on the reverse strand, counting down.
GTCCTTATTACTATTTTGGGTTGTCCCATGTTAAATGTCCTCTTTCTTTTAATAACTAAACTTTTACACATTTTTTCCTATTATGCCCGTAGCATTAAATATCTCATACTTTTCTTATTCTAATTCTCTCTCCATATTTAATGACATTATTATGGGTAATTTTGTCATTTTATTCCTCTTCTTAATATGCGTGAAAAGTCCACCAGGACTTTTATCCTGGGACGGAGGGAGCATTTTTTTTTTGTCTCAAATGAATTTTAAATGATATAAAATTTACTCAACTAATAGTATGATGGCATTATAATTTTTTAAGACTAAAAATTTAAGGCTTAAATATGAATTAGTACCCTAAACTATAGGGCATATTTCACTTCGGTGATCCACCTTTCAATTTTGTTAATTAGGTTATTAAACTATCAATTTTTTCCAATTGACAAAATTGAACACGTCACGTCAGAAATTGCTGACGTGGCTAATTGAAGTGGGGTCTTAACTAGCTGACATGTCAAATAAATAATTTATTATTCATTACAAAATCTAATTATTTTATCAGCATGGGCAAAATCGTCAAAGCCCTAATTAAACTAAAAGAAACATATCAGACAAACTGATAATCAGACACTCTAAAATCAAATTCGTCGATCAAATCTCTCCCCCAATTCTCGATAGAAAAAACTTAGAACAACCGGTCTTGGGCGAAGAACTGAAGATAATCAACAATCGATCGATCGAACACAAAAGCCCCAAATCGCAAACCCTAGTTCAACCGAAGTCTCCCTCCAGTCCATCGCTCTCAATGGAGGTTTTCGACAACGAGGTGGTCCCGGCCTCCCTCCAGTCCATCGCTCCCATTCTCTGTGTTGCCGCCGAGATCCATCACGATTAATGGTTGTGAAATCTGAGGTTTTGTATTGTTTCAATTTTTGGGTCTCTACTATAGGTTTATTGGCTACGGCTTTGGGGTCCTCTGCTTTGCAGGGATGGGGTCTTCGGACCTATTTCTACTGTTAATAGATTTATGCTTTTTATATATTATTTTGATTTGGTCGCCGAAAACCTCTACATATTCCTATTATTTCGGTGGTTTTGATTCTGGGTTTTGATCTTGACTTGGTCCTATTGATCAAGGTTTCTTCCCTATCGAGGATTCATGTTTTGTTTTCTCGATTTGCTTAGTTTAGTTTTCGATTGGGTTTCTTTTACCGATATGGCTTCCCGTGATTTTTGTTTTTGATCTGATCTCGTATTAGTTTCAAAATCTTGGATTGTGTGCATATTCAAATTGGTTTGTGTTGTTATCCTTTGATTTCTTTCTTTCGGCGACAACCGTGGCAAGCGGGTAATGGACTACGGAGGTTTTCGATTCAGAAATGATGAGGTACGACAAAATTGATGAGGGTTTTCTGTTGTGATGGTTGAAATTGTTGGTTATGGTGGTGGTGATTTTGGAGAGAGAAGATGAAGGAGGGGACATGGTGATGGAGGAGGAGCTTCGGTTTTGTTTGAAGATGGCCGTTTTGGATCTGGTTTGGAGTTCTCCGGCGATGGCGATTTTGTTTAATTGTATTTTAGTTTAATTTAGTTTAGTTTAATTGTTAATTTATTAAGTTTAATTTATGTTTCTTGTGTAATTATCCTGTAATTTGCTTGATTATTAATGTTAATTTTATATATCTTATGATTTTATAATTTATATTATTTATGATTTGACCTATTTACCCTTGATGTTTAGAAAATATAATTAAAATAATATTTTTTAATTACACATAGGCATTAGTTTGCTTAGTCAGCGTGCCACGTCATCAATTTATGACGTGGCAACTTAAATTGGACTGAAGTGGAAAAAATTAATAGTTTAATTATCTAATTGACAGAATTAAAAGGTGAATCACCGAAGTGAAATATGGCTTATAGTTTAGGGTAGTAAATCATATTTAAGCCAAAATTTAATATCACTAACATCACTCATATATAAAATAGTAATTGCCCAACGAAATCATCCATTTATTTTCGTTTCAACAATCCCATTTTTATTTTCTCTCTCACCACCTTTTTCCGCCCAAATCAATTAGAATGAATTTAAATCGTCCTTGTGCTTTTTAAATCGTTCTTGTGCTTTCATGCCCAAATTTAAAATAGGTTCTATCTTATTAATATAGATAATAGCTAGAAAAAAGAAATTATTTATTAATTCTATTTTTACTTTATACAATTTATTCATTTTTTATTTTTATAAGAAAACTAACACTCAAGGATCTCTTCTTGATGACCATGCACCTCTTCTACTCCAAAACTTCCATATTTATACATTTTAATTTGCCTTTTTAGTGGTGATGATTTTTGACTTGCAAATGACAAAAAATTTCATTTGGACATTTTGGTTTCAATACAAATAAATTAAAAACAATATTAGTTACAACGGAAATTTGCATCCAGATTGGAGTTGATTACAAAAAATAATAATATAAGAGAGCGCGAATTACGTTTTAGTACCAACGTTTCAAAACATGATACACTTTCAATTCATTTCGAAACATCGACATCAACTATGACGATCCAATTTTTTTTTTTTTTCTCTTATTTACTTTAACTTCTATTGCACAAATATAATTACAAGTTTATTTTATAATTTATAATTACATAGTGCTTATGCTTTACAACCAATGACTATTATTAAATCCAATTGAAGGTTAGGATCCACTATATGAAATTCTCTAGCTAAATATATAGATATTTACAAAGTATATAAATAAATTATATGAGAACTCAATTAGAAACTTTAATATTTAAAAAATATTCTAAGGATATATCGAATACCATCTAATGTAGCTAAATGATATGTCATCTAATATTTTAAAAAAAAATATTCTAAGGATATATTGAATACCATCCAAAACACCCTTGTTGTAATATTGAGTTTGAGTTTAACTATATTTCAACTAATTTAACTATAACTTCTTATAAATCTATTTCCATATATACCAAATTCCGGATAAAATTATTTTGAAATATTGTTTTTTTTTTTTTCGTATGATTCTTGGTCCACTAATAACTCTTATCTCATGATTCCATTAGTTTAAGAGTTTGATTATTGGGTGATGTTTTTCATTAACAATTTTGTTTTACATACGGAGTCAAAATACGTGCTAAAGTAACCATGCATGCATACATAGAAACCCTCATTTATTTATTCCCCCAGCCATGCATGTTCTACATAAAATAATTACCTTTGTTTATGGCTACAAAAGTTCACATATATATACAATTGTAGTGTGTAGTCTGTAAGACCTTAAATTATTAATAAATAAATTTTAATTTTTATTTATTTATTATTTTGAAATAGTAAGGGTTGATTTGATTAATGTGGTTAGTTATGGATAAAATGCGCAAATATTTTAAATAAACAAGTGGTTATAAAATATTCATTTTTATCGGAGAATATTCGTTTGGTCGTGGAATATTTTCTTTGTCGGGGAATATTAAATGCGATGGTAGCGACCTTTATGTGGACCCCCATAATGGAAAGCGATTGGATGTAAGAAAGCGACAAATATAAGTTGTTTATAAATAACTTGGCGTAGTTATTCCAATTAATACTTGTTGGAATACCGGTGGTTAAAACACGAATAATGTCTTGCGTTATATACATACGATATTACAAGATTGCACCAATTATTGATTCTTACGTAAGAAGGCACTACTCAATAATTGTTATAGTAATTCTTATCAATATTTTATTTTATTGATTCAATAATTGCTACATTGATATTTTATATTCTTGTTGTTTCAATAATTGTCACTACACGGTATTTTTCATTATCGAAGCAATAATTCATATTATCTGAATAATATTATTAGATAACATTATTGGCAATGTCTAGAAAGTTCACATACAGGAGAGGTTTGGTCACCTAATTGCATCGCGCAAGATGAGAAATCCTTATTGAAAAGCCCCTCTTTCAGGAAGCGCCTGGTTATCGATATTGTGATTACGTAATATTATTTGTGAATTATTAAATATTGATTTATATGATGAGAAAAATATTAATTTTATGTGGATATAGATGGAGAAAATTTTTAATGTGACAATTGTTGAAAATTAATATTTTATCTTTTTCTGATAAAATAATTCATTTAATTATATTATTTTAATAATATAATAATGGTGATATTTTTACAATGAATGTGAGATATATGAGTATATGAGCAGGAAGAGTATTTTCGCTCAATAAATGATAAACCCATGTTTTGTGTGTCGGTGGACCCCATTTCTTGACTGAAATTTGATTATAGTTTGTAGAATCGCCCGTTTGTGAATTTCGGTCAATTTCTGTTTGGAATTTGGAATAACTTTCTTCTGCAAAGTTGTAGAGAATAGAATTTTCTATGAAAAAGACATAAGGTTCAAATTTTTCTGACAAAAGGGCTATTTATTATGAATTAATGAAGTTCCGAAATAATTAATTTTTGGAAGTTTTAATTATTTTTTTAAGAAAAATGTTTTTTACATTTTTGGGCCTCATTAAGCATGTGTTAAGTTGCTGAATTCAGATTCTTGGTGTGCTTAGGAAATTTATATAAATATATTATTATTTTATTAAATTTTCTGCTTTGGTGTTCTAAGCATTTTCCTATAAATGGGTGCTTAGGTTAGAATTGAAAATCACACCAGAAACTAAAGTTTTCTCTCTTTTTCTCTCTTTATATTATCGAGCGTATTCTTGTGAGTATTTTGATACCTTGAGTGTTCTATATATCTGGTGCGAGTTCCCTTCAAAGACTATATCCGAGATTCGATCGGAAATCATTGTCTTTACGAGGTAGGGATTTTAAGGGATTGTAAGGGATGTTATGTTCTTCTTAAATGATATTATTTTCTTCAATATCATTATGCCGAAATATTAATTTGAACTTTTTTTTTATCAAATTTGGAACTTTTTGTGTCGGGAGTTCTTATTCACGTATACGACCTTTATTCACGATATCGACCTTATTCACGAAAAATTAAATTTTCATTTTTCGTCCAAAATATCTATTATGGATACTAGCTTTGATTGTATCCATGTTTTGATCATTCTTGAATTTTACTCCACTATGATTATTTATGAGGTATTTTTAGACATGGATAAACCGAAATACGAATCTTTAATATTTGTTATTTTGTTTCACTGGATTCGTTTTCTTTAAAATATTTTTCATCATCCTCAGTCCTAAATGATAATATTACTGAATATATTTGGCCTGGTGCAAAGATGAATGATTTTTGATGAATATCTTTGGCCGTAGGTCTGCAAAGATGAGCAGTGTTTAGATGAACATGACCGGTGATGAATATCTTTGGCTGTAGTGTAAAGATGAATATTTGATTCGAGATATATATTGATTGATGTTCTGAGGATAAAATATCGACGATGAACTTTTAAATTCATATATAGAAGATAGTAGATTTCATTCTCTACTTAACTCTTCTAATGAATTATTATTTCCGCTGCGAATATTGATTTGAAACTTGTTGTCTATTGTATTTTATCAGATTTTTTCCCTGTTGAAGACTAACGATAATTTGTTCTAAATTATCTTAGTCATAATATTCTTTACTGGGCTAGTTGAGCTCACCATTTTTCTTTTTGTTCCATTTTTCTTCTCAGGAGGTGAGAATGTAGCGAGTACTAGTCGGGGTATGGAATGAAAGTTCTAGAAAGTCGTTTTAGTAGTATTCACCATTTTTATAAAATAATGTATCAATAATTGTAATGAGGACTTATTTGAGTGTGGATATTGTCTAGATGACAATATTTGTATTTAAACTCACAGTTTTTATGTTGTGTTAATAAAGTTGTAGTTGTTTCAGTACTATGTATTCTGACAACTCAGAATGAGTGTTGTATACCTATTTTGGGGGCGTCACAGTTGGTATCAGAGCTTAGGGATATGATCTCTGGCGGAGATCGGGGAATAGAACTAGGAGGGGAAAGACGAGTAAATCCTTCGCTAGTGTGTCCTACCTAAGCTTATTTGTTGGTGATGTCATAATATAGGGATATTATGTGACATGTTAATTTGTTAAATTAACCCTTGTTTTATGGCGACATTTTAGAATGTCGATTGAGAATGTTAACAATGGAGTAAATGAGACTGTGGTGGGCATCTTTGCTCACCAATGAGGAGAGAACGCGCAACAGTGACAATGTTCCTCCAAACAACAACACCTTGAAAGCGGGGCGATGAGCGATGAGATGTTTAGAAGCTTTTTGCGATTCATGCAAAACCAGACGAAGGAGATTCTGTTCAAAATCTGGTAGAAATAATGGCAACGCACGATTAGTCCTGACCAAGCAGTTCAAAGAGTTGGGACCACGAAATCTAGGGAAAGCGGATCCGATTAAAAGGTGAGGCGTGGGTCAAGCAAATTACCAAGATATTCGATGTCTTGGGATGCACGGAGGAATAGAAAGTTCCATTCGCCACTTTTATGTTCCAGTAATGAGGCGATTACTGGTGGAAATCGTGAAGCGTACCCATCCATCAAGCTTTTCGGCATGTCTTGGGAGACAATTCAGAAACTGTTCAATGACAAATACTTTCCTGAAAATGTTCGTCATATAAAGAAGGTAGAGTTTATTAAATTGGAACAAAACAACATGATGGTGTCCCAGTACGAGGCGAAGTTCGCAGAGTTATCCAGGTTTGCACCTCATTTGGTGGAGAATGAGGAACGTATGATGCGGATGTTTCTGAGAGGTTTGAAACCCGGCATACGTCAATATCTCATTTCTCATAAATTTTCTCTCTATTCAGATGTTGTCAACATGGCTCAATTATTAGAGCGAGATAATGAGTACGTTCAACCGAGGGACCACAACCAGGATCATACCGGTGACAGCAGTCATCAGAACAACGATAACCAGCGGAGAAAGAAAAATACGGACAAGAGCGACAATCACTCTGGTGGTAATCATGGCCATGAGAATAGAAGAAGCGAGTCGGGAGGAGATTTTAAAAAGAGGAGATTCAACAATGACAATACGAAGACGTCAGCACCAGCATCAACTGGTTCCAAGGGAGGAGAACGACCACCGGTCATATGCTATAAGTACGGAAAAGAAGGACATATTAACCCAAACATCCCACAACAGTTTAAGGTATGTTATAATTATGGAAAGGAAGGACATATCGCTCGAGATTGCACTGTAGCGAAACCAAGTCCAGCGGGGATGGTGACTCAAAAGGTCATCCCGAGAAAAGTCAAAGTCAGCCGGTTCCTAGAAGAAGCGTTTGTCGATTTGGTCAATATGCGAGAACCCAAACGAGGTGATCACGGGTAAGCTAATCATAAATTCATGCGAAGTTTATACCTTACTAGATACTGGTGCTACCCATTCATTTATTTCTCCTGCTTGTGCTCAATGTTTAAACTTGACTCTGGAGAAATTAGACTTTGACCTATCTGTGGAAACTCCGTTAAGAGAAACTTTCATCACATCCACTGTTTATAAATCTTGTTTGATCCAAGTTGGCACCATCACCTTACCTGTTGACCTTATCTCTTGAAAGATACTTGCATTTGACGTGATTTTAGGGATTGATTGGTTAACTACTCATCATGCCAAAATTGATTGTTTTCGTAAAGTTGTTAGTTTTCATATTCCTAACCAACGTGTTGTTCGAATTCAAGCAATTAAACCATTAAAATCAATCACTGTTATATCAAGCCATAAAGCCATTCGTTTATTAAAAAAACGGATGTCAAGCTTTTTTAGCCCATGTTATGGATTTGAATAAAGACACGTTAGATTTGAATAATATTCCTGTTGTTAGTAACTTTCCTGACGTATTTCCTGAAGAACTTCCCGGTCTACCCCCGGAGCGTGAAGTTGAATTCTTTATTGATCTTGAACCTAGTACAAAGCCCATTTCTAAAACCCCATATCGAATGGCTCCTATTGAACTTCAGGAGTTAAAGGTCCAACTACTGAGGAGTTGTTGGATATCGGTTTCATTCGTCTAGTACATCTCCTTGGGGTGCTCTGTTTTATTTATTCGTAAAGAAGAAAGATGGGAGTATGCGACTTTGTATATCGACTAAAGGAATTAAACCATGTCACTATCAAGAATAAGTATCCGCTACCTCGTATTGATGACCTGTTTGACCAGTTATAAGGAGCACAATTCTTTTTGAAATCGATCTCGCTTACGGATATTATCATTTGAAGATTAAAGCAGAGGATATTCAAAGCGCCTTTAGAACTCGAAGACGGGCATTATGAATTCTTAGTCATGTCTTTTAGATTGACTAATGCTCCATGACTTTCATGGAAATGATGAACCGAGTATTCAAGGAATATTTGGATCATTTCGTTGTCGTCTTTATTGATGACATCCTCATATATTCTAAAAGTCGTGAAGATCATGAGCACCAATTGAAGTTAGTACTCCAAAGGCTTCGTGAAAATAAGTTATATGCCAAGTTGAAGAAATGCGAGTTCTGGCTTGAGGAAGTAGCATTCCTTGGAGTGCGTGGTGTCAAAACATGGAGTATCTATTGACGGCGAAAGATTGAAGCAATACAAAGTTAGGAGCAACCGAAGTTGGTGGTGAAATCACGTAGCTTTACGGGCTTAGTGGTTATTATCGGAGATTCGTGGAAGGATTTTCTCGAATCGCTACTCCATTAACTCGTTGACTCGGAAAGATATCAAATTCAGTATGGAGCGAGGAATGCGAGAGAGTTTCAAGAGCTTAAGAGGAGACTCATTTATTTTGTTTGACAATACCATCCGGTGCGGATGGATTTGTTATCTGATGATGCTTCGGGCAAAGGGTTATGATGTGTTCTCATGCAAGCGTGGGAAAGTCATAGCCTATGCCTCGCGACAACTTAAAGAATATGAGAGGAATTATCCTACTCATGATCTAGAGTTAGCGTGATCGTTTCGCGCTAAAGATCCGGAGGCACTATCTATGTGGGAGAAAGTGGAGATATATTAGGACCATAAAAAGTCTCAAATATTTCTTCACCCAAAAAGAACTCAACATGCGGCAGCGGCGTTGGCTTGAGTGTTGAAAGATTACGACCATACCATTCAATACCATCCGGAAAAGCGAACGTGGTAGGCGGCGCATTAAGAAGAAGATCATATCTTGCGAGGAGCGAGTGCGATGTTGTTAACACAAAGGCCTATTTTGTGTGATTTACAAAAGATGAAGATAGAATTCAAGACTCAGGGACCCATGCAATGATGTCAAGTATACGTATAGAACCAACTTTAATCAAAAAGTTAAAGTTGCTTAAGCCCATGAACCGGGAGGTCGTCGTATGAAGAAGAAAGTGCAAGAAGGTGCTATTCCGAGAAGAAAGAATCGATGAAGAAGGAATACTTGAGTCCACTCCGGACTTTGTGTTTCTAACGATTACGATTTGAAGTACAAGATCATGATGGAGGCACACAATACACCATTTGTAATCCATCTGGAAGTACAAAATGTATCGTGATCTGACGACATACATTTTGGTGGAACAATATGAAGAGAGAGATTGCAAAGTTTATCTCGAGGTGTTTAACTTGTCAGCGTGTAAAGGCGAAGCATCAAGTGCGAAAAGGGTCCATTGCAACCACTTGAGATTCCAAAATGGAAGTGGGAACACATTACCATGGATTTTGTTACGGGTCTTCCCACGGTTTCTCAAGGCATAAATGCTATTTGGGTTATTGTTAATAGGTTAACCAAATCTGCTCATTTCTTGCCGATACGGTAGGCTTATTCCCTTGAACATCTTGCTAGTATGTACGTGAATGAGAATGTGAGGTTGCATGGCATTCTAGTATCCATAGTTTCGGATCGTGACCTAAGATTCACTTCAAGATTTTGGGTTAGCTTACAAAAAGCTATGGGCACGGATTTACGATTTAGTTCAGCATACCATCCTCAAATGGACGGACAATCAGAGAGAACTATTCAAACTCTTGAAGATCTATTAAGACTCTATGTCCTAGACTTCAAAGGGAGTTGGGAAAAGTATTTATCGTTGGTGAAATTCTCTTACAACAACAGTTATCAGGCAAGTATAGGTGTGGCTCCATTCGAAGCATTGTATGGACGAAAGTGTCGCTCTCCAATATGTTGGGATGAGGTGGGTGAAACAACATTGTTGGGACCCGAGTTGGTACGTATGACTACAGAAAAGATCCAAATAATTCGACAACGTATACAAACGGCACAGGATCGACAAAAGAGTTATGCGGATCTTTATCGAAAGGACATGGAATTTAGTATTGGGGATCATGTATTGTTGCGTTGTGCTCCATGGAAGGGAGTTACAAGATTTATGAAGAGAAGAAAGCTCAATCCATGATTTATTGGTCCATTTCAGATTCTTGACCGAGTAGGAAAAGTGGCCTATTGACTCGCGTTACCTCCAAGTATGTCTCGTGTTCATAATGTTTTTTATATATCTGTGCTACGTAAATATGTGAAAGACCCAAACCACGTTATTGAGTTAGAACCGGACGAGATAGCCGCATACTTAACGTATGAAGAGGTACCTATCAAGATTTTGGATAGGAAGGAGCATGTCCTACGCACAAAGGTCATACCACAAGTCAAAGTTTTGTGGAGGAACCATGCTATTGAAGAAATGACTTGGGAGTTGGAAACGGAAATGAAAGCGAGGTATCCTCATCTTTTCAAAACACCAGGTACGTATGTCAATTTCGAGGACGAAATTTCATAAGGAGGGGAAGTTGTAAGACCCCAAATTATTAATAAATGAAATTTAATTTCCTCTATTTATCATTTTAAAATAATAAGGGTTGATTTGATTAATGTGGTTAGTAATGGATAAAATGCGCAAATATTTTAAATAAACAAGTGGTTATAAAATATTCATTTTTATCGGAGAATATTCGTTTGGTTGTGGAATATTTCTTCTTTGTCGGGGAATATTAAATGCTGACGCAATTTGACTTGTGTGGACCCATATAACGGAAAAGCGATTGGATGAAGAAAGCGACAAGTATAAGTTGTTTATAAATAGCAGCGTAGTTATTCACAGATTATCTTGTTGGAATACGGTGGTTAAAACAAGGTGTCTGGCGTTGTCATTAATAGCATTGCAGTATTGCATCAATTATTGACTCTTACGTGAAGGCACTACTCGATAATTGTTTCACAAGTAATTTTTTATTCGATATTTTATTTTATTGATTCAATAATCGCTACGTTGATATTTTATATTACTATTGTTTCAATAATTGTCACTACTATTATATTTTATTTTCAACAATGTCTAGAAAGTTACATCTAGGAGAGGTTTGGTCACCTAATCAGCTTGCGCAAGAAGAAGAAATCCTTATTGAAAAGCCCCTATTTCACGGGAACTTCACGGTTGTCATTATTGTGATTGATTATAATATTATTTGTGAATAATTAATTATTGATTTATATGATGAGAAAAATATTGATTTTATGTGGATATAGATGGAGAAAATTTTAATGTGACAATTGTTGAAAATTAATATTTTATCTTTTTACGATAAAATAATTCATTTAATTATATATTTTAATAATATAATAATGGTTATATTTTTACAATGAATGTGGGATATATGAGTATATGAGGAGGAAGAATATTTTTTTCTCAATAAATTATAAACCCATGTTTTGTGTGTCGGTGGACCCCATTTCTTGACTAAAATTTGATTATAGCCTGTAGAATCGCCCGTTTGTGGATTTCGGTCAATTTCTGTTTGGAATTTGGAAAAACTTTCTTCTGCAAAGTTGTAGAGAATGGAATTTCCTATGGAAAAGACATAAGGTTCGAATTTTTCTGACGAAAAGGGCTATTTATTATGAATTATTGAAGTTCCGAAATAATTAATTTTTAGAAGTTTTAATTATTTTTTTAAGAAAAATGTTTTTTATATTTTTGGGCCTCATTAAACATGTGTTAAGTTGCTGAATTCAGATTCTTGGTGTGCGTAGGAAATTTATATAAATATATTATTATTTTATTAAATTTTTACGCTTTGTGTTTTAAGCATTTTCCTATAAATAAGGTCTTGGGTTAGAATTGAAAATCACACGAAACTAAGTTTTTTCTCTCTTTCTCTCTTTATATTATCGAAAGCGTATTCTTGTGAGTATTTTGATACCTTGAGTGTTGCTATATAGTGCGAGTTCCTTGACACTATATCCAGATTCTAGTCGGAAATCTTATCTTTACGAGGTAGGGGATTTTAAGAGGATTGTAAGGATGTTATTTTCTTCTTAAATGATATTATTTTCTTCAATATCATTATGCGAAATATTGGTTTGAACTTTTTATCAAATTTGGAACTTTTTGTGTGCGGGTTCTTATTCACGTACGCTTGACCTTTATTCACGATATCTGACCTTATTCACGGAAAAATTAAATTTTCATTTTCAGTCCAAAATATCTATTATGGATACTAGCTTTGATTGTATCCATGTTTTGATCATTCTTGAATTTTACTCCACTATGATTATTTATGAGGTATTTTTTAGACATGGATAAACTAAAATACGAATCTTTAATATTTGTTATTTTGTTTCCTTTGGATTCGTTTTCTTTAAAATATTTTTCATCATTCTCAGTCCTAAATGATGATATTACTGAATATCTTTGGCTTTGTAGTAAAGATGAATGATTTCGATAAATATCTTTGGCTTGTAGTGCAAAGATGAGCAGTGTTTAGATGAACATGACCCGGTGATGAATATCTTTGGCACCGTGTAGTGCAAAGATGAATATTTGATTCAAGATATATATTGATTGATGTTACTGAGATAAAATATCGACGATGAACTTTTAAATTCATATATAGAAGATAATAGATTTCATTCTCTACTTAACTCTTCTAATGAATTATTATTTTTCACTATGAATATTGATCACGAAACTTGTTGTCTATTGTATTTTATCGATTTTTCCACATTGAAGACTAACGATAATTTGTTCTATATTATCTTAGTCATAATATTCTTTACTGGGCTAGTTGAGCTCACCATTTTTCTTTTTGTTCCATTTTTCTTCTCAGGAGGCGAGAATGTAGCGAGTACTAGTCGGGGTATGGAATGAAGGTTCTAGAAAGTTGTTTTAGTAGTCCTCACTATTTTTGTAAAATAATGTATCAATAATTGTAATAAGGACTTATTTGAGTGTGGATATTGTCTAGATGACAATATTTGTATTTAAACTCACAGTTTTTATGTTGTATTAATAAAGTTGTAGTTGTTTCTGTACCATGTATTCTGACGACTCAGAATGGGTGTTGTATACCTATTTTGGGGGCGTCACATAGTCCTTGTACTATTTAATTAGGAATAACTAGTCTAAGAGGATGATCAACAAACCCATTTGAAATCATGACACGATCAAGACCCTTCCATTAGATAGTAGTAGTATCTGTACTCGTAAGGGAAAAATAAGAGAAACGGATATTTTTAGACTCTTTGATTTTTAATATTATTTTTGACTTTTTTTATCCTAATTTTTTTCTTCACTTTTACCCATGATCCATATATCACCTCCTAATTTCTCCCGCATACGATCCATTAAATTTAATTTTTCTTTTTTAATTTGAACACAATTGTGTGTCAGATAACTAGTATATATAATGTATTTACATTTTATTATCTTTATAAAGTGTCTTTTTTTGCAGAAAAGATAATATATATAAATGATCTACAATTAAATAAATAAAATCTATACAAATGATCTATAAAACTAACTCAAACTAGTATGAGGAGGATCATCGGTCGGGAGTGAATGACGGTGCTACTCTGGTGTACGAAAATCATCGTCGTCATCCTCTCACTTGTCATCGCCATCGCCATCGCCACCATGCTCGGCATCAACAGCCCGCTCGACATCACCACCCTGTTGATAGAATTAAAAATATAAATCATTAGTTCGTATGAGAGAATTAAAGAGACTGCTAAATGAAAATAAAATAACATGCAGAATACCTGAGTAGGCAGGGGCTGACACTCCATCCGCCCAAAAGCCTCCGATAGTAGGGTAACCACCATCCGGAGCACCTCGTCGTTTAACGTGACAAACAGCTCCTGCAGTAATCCTGTACTCTCGACGGTGGCTCTTGATACAATATTGTGAGCTAGTTGATGAAGGCGAGCACAAATAGACAACTCATGAAGACGAATAACAAGATCCGTACAAAACGTCTCCTACACCACCGCTATAACCCTCTGGAATAGCTCTTCGTCCAAGCCAAAGCCCATATAAGATGATCCAACAGGTGCCCTCGGATGCTGGCGCTCGTTAGAGCCTACGAAAATAAATATAACATTACGTACTACATATTAATTTATATTATTTTTATAAATTAAGATATATTAATTTCCAGAGGCACAATAGAGATCTAGAATGGGAGGTTGAATATATCTCTAAAACTTTTCAATTAATTAATGATGTCTTACCCATTCATCAATTAATCAAGATTAGTTATGCACAACAGAATATAAGTTTGAAGACGGTTAAAGATTTATAAGAAGTCTAGTTCTAAATTTTGTTCATGTGGATGTTGACATTTTATCAGACATGATAAACATATCACATATGTAATGAGACTCCACCAAAATAGGTATACATCACTCATTCTGAGTCGCCAAATACATGGTACAAAATTTAAATACAAACTTCATTTATACAATACGACAAAAGCATAGCTGAGAGTTTTTACATGAATATTATCTCACAGACAATATCTAAACTCAAATGGAGTCCTCATTACATTTATTATCACACTATTTCATAGAATAGTGAGGACTACTATAGCCACCTATCCTGAACCATCACTCCATTCCCCGACCCGTCCCGGCTACATTCTCATTTCCTGAAGAGAACAATGAAAGCATCATGGTGAGCTTAACTAGCCCAATAAGAAATATTATGACTAAGATAATGCTGAATAAATACCGTTAGTCTTCAACAGTGTTAAACTGATAAAATATAATAAACATCAAATTTAAGTGCAGCGGAACAAGCAATCCATTAGAAGTGTCAAGTAGAGCACGATATCTACTATCTTCTATGATTTAAAGGGTTATCATCAGTTTTATCGTTGAGACTCAGCTTAAAATATAATCCACATCACTGAATTTTCCATGTACTACGGGCCAAGGAAATTCATTAGTATCACATCCACGAATTATCCATGCACTACGGGCCAAAGATAATCGTGTTATCACCAATGGTTATGATCATGCCAACAACTGTTCATCAATGTTGTAAGACCCCAACTTTTATGAATAAAGATTAATTTTTCTCGAAATATATTTTTGAATATTATGGCGTGGATTTGATATAATGTTATAGTTGTGGGTATTATTTACAAATTTTTCAAAGTAAGCAAGTGGTTATATAATATTCGATTGGTTGGGGAATATTCGTTTTAACAGGTAATATTCGTACGACGACACAATCATTGGTGGACCCCATAACGGAAGTATTGTCGTAGTTAGAAAACGACAGAATTATCTTTTTATAAAAATAACGGCAAAAGTTTTCTGTTTAAAGCTGTTGAACTACCCGATTGGTAAAAGTATAGTAATGTCTGGCGTGGTTGCATAGTAGCACACGGTATTGCTTATTGATGCTTACGTGAGAAGTCACTCAGTTATACTCAATTATTGCTACAGTAATTGCTGCATAATATCTTTCATATTATTGATTCAATTATTGTCACAGTATCATCTACATAATATTTTATATATATTATTAAATCTATAATTGAGACGACAAAGTTATTCATATTATTATTTGTAATATTGATAATGTCTAGAAAGTTCTGTCAAGGAGAGGTTTGGTCACCTAATTGCGCGTCAATAGGAAGAAATCTTTATCGGAAAGCCCCCTCTTTCCTGGGAATGATCTGGTTGTTAAATATTGTGAGTTATAATATTAATGATGAATAAGTTCGTGTTGATGAAAGATGAAATTGATATTTTCATTATGTTGGGATTATTAGTGTTAGTGGAAATTGACATCTATTTCGATAATAATGGATGTCTGGAGGTTATATTGACCAATCGGGTAATTAATCGGATAAATGATCAATTAATTGCTATTAATTCATATGCTTATAACTATTTATTCACATGTGTGTACAATTGATTCACATGCATGTACTATTAGGGGAGGTGGTACAAGATTGATAATACTTGCATGACTAAATTAAAAATAGAGGTATAGATGAAGGTACTATACTGTAATTATTTTTTTCACATGATTGTGCTATTGATTCACATGATAGTACTATTGATTCACAAGATGTACTATTAGGGGAGGTGGTGCAAGTTTGATAATACTTGCAGGACTAAATTAAAAATGAAGTAAAAGATGAAGGTATTTTACTGTAATATTTTGAGCCCCCAAAACGTGCAATTATCCAAACTATGTTTTCCTATAAATAGAAGCTCATTCTTCTTTCATTCTCACCAATTCATTAAGACTCACAAGAGCAATTATAGAAAGAGAAGCTATAAAGAGAGAAGCTTTAGAGAGGAAGTAGAAGAGAAGTCTATTACCTCACTATTCCAGTATCCAGTTTTCTTCTGAGGTAAAGGATATTATTTTTTTTAGTTTTCATAAGGAATAATATTTTCTTCCATACTCTATAGTATGTGAGTAATATTATTTCGTCTCGTATTCCTGATTATACCCTCATTTTGTTAAAATATTGCTTTTATACTCCGTAAAATTAGTAGAATATCCTTAAAATTTGCGCTTCATCTAGTATCGTTTCACAATGATATTTTCTACACATTCTTGTTAAATTTTAAGTTTTTCATGCCGGAGTACTGTCCATGAGTAATATTCATTTTTACGGTACTATTCATAAAGTATTATTCACGGGGTACTATTCACAAAGTACTATTCACGGGTACTATTCACAAAGTACTATTCACGAATACTATTCATAAAGTACTATTTACGGGGTATTATTCATGTTGACAAAAATTGATTTCTTTGCTGTCCAAATCATTTTTGATACAATATTATTTTTGAATTTTACTCCACAAAGCAGTATCATGTTGACAATTTGGAAAATATTAAATTCTGGATAAATTAAATTATAAATATTTAAATATTTATCCTTTGCTTGCTTTTAATTGAATTCTTATATCATTGTCATCATCCTCATGTTTATATTATGATAAAAGTCATATGTGGCTTACGTGCATAGATGTACTATTGATTGGTATAATCATGACCAGGGATCGTTCGGTATAATCATGATCCGTAATATTACAAATGATGTGGTAAAAGTCCTCATTGGCCTATAGTGCATTGATGGACAGTTGTTGGTATGATTATAAACAGGGATTATTCGGTATAATCATGACCATTGATGATTACATGAATATCCTTGACCCGTAGTGCATGGATGATTCGATGATGTGGTTTATTTATTAAGCTGAGTCTCAGCGATAAAATTGATGATAAATTACTTTTTAAATCATAGAAGATAGTAGATATCATGCTCTACTTGACTCTTTTAATGGATTGCTTGTTCCGCTGCAGTTAAACTTGATGTTTATTATATTTTATCAGTTTAACACTATTGAAGGCTAACGATAATTTATTCTGCATTATCTTAGTCATAATATTTCTTATTGGGCTAGTTGAGCTCACCTTTTGTTTTCATTGTTCTCTTTTGAAATGAGAATATAAATTTGGGACCGATCGGGAGCGGAGTGATGGTCAGATGTTGGCATTAGTAGTCATCATTATTCAGTGAAATAGTGTGATAATAAATGTATTGAGGACTCCATTTGAGTTTGAATACTGTCTTGAAGACAATATTCGTATTAAAACTCTTAGCTTATGTTTTGTCGTATTTTACACAACAGTTGTATAATTAAGTTGTATTTGAATTTTATACCATGTATTTGGCGACTCAGAATGGGTGATGTATACCTATTTTGGGGGCATCACAAATGCACTACGGGCCAATGAAGACTTTTACCACATCATTTGTAACATTACAGGTCATGATTATACCGAATAATCCCTGGTCATGATCATACCAATCAACAGTCCATCTATGTACGACAGACCAAAGATGACTTTCATTACAATATAAGCACGAGGATGATGAAAATGATATAAGAATTCAATTAAATGAGAGCAAGGATAAATTTTAAAGATTTATAATTCAATTTATCCAGAATTCAATAATTGTCCAAATTGTCAACATGATACTGCTTTGTGGAGTAAAATACAAGAATAATATTGTATCAAAAATGATTTGAACAGAACAAAAATCAATTTTTTTCATGAATAGTACCCCGGGTGAATAGTACCCGAGTGAATAGTATCCCGTGAATAGTACTTCAGGAATAGTACCCCATGAATAGTACCCCGACATGAAAAGATTAAAAATTATCCAGAATGCTCAAAATAATATTTCCATGAAAAGATACTAGATGAAGTGCAAATTTCAAGGATATTCTACTAATTTCAAGGAGTATAGAAGCAATACTTTAACAAAATGAGTGTAGAATTCAGAACCTGAAACTAAATAATATTACTTACATACTATAGAGTATGGAAGAAAATATTATTTCATACGAATATTGAACAAAAATAATATCCCTTACCTTATAAAGAGAGTACTCTGACTGGTAAGGTGTGGATATTATTGAAAAAAACTTGTACTATTTTCTACACTCAAAGCTTCCTAAAACTCGAAAGAAATACGCTCAATATTATAGAAGAAGAATTCTTTGATTCTGGTGTGATTTTCAATTCTAAACTAAGCATCCTATTTATATGAGAATGGAATGATATTATTTGAAAAAAAATCACGAATAAAGGCGGTGGGATTTGGCGAATTCACTCAGGCGTTGGATGAATTTTTTGATTTTACTATGCAAACACTGCATAATAAAATATAATATATTCTATTTTTCATAAAAAAAAACAAAACTTATAATATATATATATATATAACCTTTGCCTTACGGCAAAGGCGTACACACACACACACATTAATTATATATATATAATACGTATATATAAATATACTTTATGACCTTCTACCAATTATTTTGAAAATTGAGTAAGTGGGGGTCCAAATAATACGCCAAACTTACAACAAATACTTCATAAAAATTTCCTCAAAAATTTTAACAACATTTATTCATCAATAATATAATTTGCAATATTAACAACCAGATCACTCCCAGGAAAGAGATGGCTTTTGTAAGACCCCAACTTATTATTAATGAAATTAAATTTCCTCTATTTATTATTTTGAAATAGTAAGGGTTGATTTGATTAATGTGGTTAGTTATGGGTAAAATGCGCAAATATTTTAAATAAATGAGTGGTTATAAAATATTCATTTTTATCGGAGAATATTCGCTTGGTCGTGGAATATTCATATTGCCGGGGAATATTAAATGCTGACGGTATGACCTTAATGTGGGCCCATGTGTAAAGCGATTGGATGAAGAAAGCGACAAGTATAAGTTGTTTATAAATAGCTGGCGTAGTTATTCTGAATTAATCTTGTTGGAATATCCCGTGGTTAAAAAACACGATGTCTGGCGTTGTTGCCGCGATAGCACTGCGGTATTGCACCAATTATTGATTCTTACGTAAGAAGGCACTACTCGATAATTATTACGATAATTCTTATTCAAAAGTATTTTATTTTATTGATTCAATAATTGCTGCGTTGATATTTTATATTACTGTTGTTTTAATAATTGACACTACATAGTATTTTCCATTATTGGAGCAATAATTCATATTATCTGAATAATATTATTAGATAACATTATTGGCAACGTCTAAAACGTTCTGTCTAAGGAGAGGTTTGGTCACCTAATTAAGCGCTAGTAAGGAGAAATCCTTATTGGAAAGCCCCCTCTTTCCTGGGAACTGCCTGGTTGTCAGTATTGTGATTCTGTAATATTATTTGTGAATAATTAATTATTGATTATATGATGAGGAAAATATTCATTTTATGTGGATATAGATGAAGAAAATTTTTAAAGTGACAATTGTTGAAAATCAAAATTTTATCTTTTCTGATAAAATAATATTTTATTATAGTATTATAATATAATAATGATGATATTTTACAATGAATGTGGGATATATGAGTATATGAGGGAGGCAAGTATTTTTGTTGCAATAAATGTTAAAAACATGTTAAAACGTATGCGGATTGGACCACATTTCTTGGTTGAAATTTGATTATAGCACAATGTAAAATCGCTTGGTTTGTAGATTTGGTCAATTTACATTTGGAATTTGAAAAACTTTCTTCTGCAAAGTTGTAGATAATGGAATTTCCTATGGAAAGGACATGAGGTTTTAATTTTTCTGATAAAAGGGCTATTTATTATGAATTATTGAAGTTCCAAAATAATTGATTTTTGGAAGTTTTAATTATTATTTTTAAAGAAAAACGTTTTTGGTGAGTGTCCCACATGTGATAAATGTGCTATGTTGCTAGAATGCAGATTTCAAAGTGGGCGTAGGAATTTGTTTTATAAATAATATTATTATATTCAATTTTCTACTTTGGTGTTTTAAGCATTTTCCTATAAATAGGGTGCTTAGGTTAGAATTGAAAATCACACCAGAAACTAAAGTTTTCTCTCTCTTTCTCTCTCTATATTATCGAGCATATTCTTGTGAGTATTTTGATACTTTGAGTGTTTCTATCTGATCTGAGTTCCTTGACTCATTTATATTTAGTATTCGATCGAAATCATCTTTTCGAGGTAAGGGATGTTATTTTCTTCTTAAATGATATTATTTTCTTCAATATCATTATGCCAAAATATTAGTTTGAACTTTTTATCAAATTTGAAACTTTTTGTGTCGGGAGGTTACTATTCACGCATTACTGCAGTCTTTATTCACGTATCGACCTTTATTCACGAATCTAATGCCTTATTCACAGAAAAATTATATTTTTATTTTTCCTCCAAAATATCTATTATGGATACTAGCTTTGATTGTATCCATGTTTTGATCATTCTTGAATTTTACTCCACTATGATTATTTATGAGGTATTTTTGGACATGGAATAAATTTGAAATCTGAATCCTTAATATTTATTCTTTTGTTTCACTGGATTCGTTTTCTTTAAAATATTTTTCATCTTCCTCAGTCCTAAATGATGATATTATTGAATATCTTTGGCATGTAGTACAAAGATGAATGATTTTCTGATGAATATCTTTGGCCGTAGTCGTAGATGAGCAGTGTTTAGATGAACATGACAGTGATGAATATCTTTGGCCTGTAGTGCAAAGATGAATATTTAATTCCAGATATATATTGATTGATGTTACAAGGATAAAATATCGACGATGAACTTTTAAATTCATATATAGAAGATAGTAGATTTCATTCTCTACTTAACTCTTCTAATGAATTATTATTTCCGCTGCGAATATTGATTTAAAACTGGTTGTCTATTGTATTCTATTAGATTTTTTCCTGTTGAGGACTAACGATAATTTGTTCTATGTTATCTTAGTCATAATGTTCTTTACTAGGCTAGTTGAGCTCACCCTTTTCCTTTTTGTTCCATTTTTCTTCTCAGGAGGCGAGAATATAGCGAGTACTAGTCGGGGTATGGAATGATGGTTCTAGAAGTTGTTTTAGTAGTCCTCACTATTTTGTAAAATAGTGTATCAATAATTGTAATGAGGACTTATTTGAGTGTGAATATTGTCTAGATGACAATATTTGTATTTTAAACTCACAGTTTTTATGTTGTATTAATAAAGTTGTAGTTGTTTCTGTACCATGTATTTGGCGACTCAGAATGGGTGTTGTATACCTATTTTGGGGGCATCACAGCTTTTTGATAAGGATTTCTCCCTATTGGCGCGTAATTAGGTGACCAAACACCCCTTTCCTCGACAGAACTTTCTAAAAATTGTCAATAATGCAAACAATAATATGAATAACTTGTCATCTCAATTATTGATTTAATAAAATAAAATATTATGACAATAATTAAATTAATAACGTGAGATCTTGTCAAGAATTATCGTGGCAATAATTGAGTATAACTGAGTGACTTCTCACGTAAGCATCAATAATCAGTATCGTGTGCTACTATGCAACCACGCGTATTACTAAACTTATATCATCGGGTATTTCAACAGTTAACGATAAAATTTTCGTCGTTATTTTTATAAAAAGATATTTCTGTCATTTTTTAACTCCGATAGTAATTCTGTTGTGGGGTCCACCAATGATTGTGTCGTCGTACGAATATTCCCTGATAAAATGAAAATTCCCTGACCAATCGAATATTTTATGACAACTTGCTTACTTTGAAAAATTTATAAATATTACCCACAAATATAACATTATAACAAATTCACACCTTAATATTTAGAGAAAAATTCATTTTTATTCATAAAAATTGGGGTCTTACATGTAACAAATGTAAACGACTAAAAGTAAATAATACAAGAGATTTTAAGTGATTCAAACACTGAATAACTCCTAGTCCACTCTTCTACTCCACGAGTAGGAAATCCACTAAGAATTTGGTCACTTAGACTAGGACACTCTGCCATCTTCAAGCTCAACAGATTTGAACATTTTAGTCACTAAAACCTTTGAATCACTAAGATTCCTTCAAGTCTCTCAGACTTGGAAGTTCAGTCACTAAGACTAGGACTCTAAGCCCTTTATTGATTGACTGTTTGTTGAGAAGTGCTGCTAAGCTTTGTATTGAGACTCGTCTTCCTTTTGATACTTATAGCAAACTTTGAATGTGTAACCATCGTTGAGTTATTACTGAGCGTTGCATTGAGGCTTGACTTCTTCTAGTACTCAAAAACTTCTCATGATTTTCAGTTGTGATGCCAAGATGACGTTTAATCTCCCTTTTGTACTTGGCAGCCTTGAATACATCTTCAATCGTAGAGTGGAGCTTACTCTACGTTTTCATTGGTTCGACTCTATGTTGTTTTTTGATGATGATCCTTTGTTTGTATAAGTCGTTTAATGCCTATCATCATCATCATCATTTTAAATGATATTATCTTTTATAATCATTTTGACATATTCTCTTTAAAATGTTTTTGTTGATGCATTTAAGGTTTTAGATAATCAGGGATCCTTGATGTTGACGTTTAAGCACAAGTGTCAATTATTTTTTGACCTAACTCGATCCATCGAGATGTTGCTTTTAGTAAAATAGCCAGTAAACTAGCGCCACTACTAAAACAATAGTCATTTGTGATGGCCAAAATCCATCATAAAAAGTAGGAAAACCGTCACGAAAGGTTTACGTGATGGCTTTAAGCATCACAATGGTTGTCTTGTATACGCCTATCATGAAAGGTTTTACGTGATGGTTTTGGCAATTACGCAAACGCTTAGTACTTTTGTGATGATTAATACAATCACACTAACACGTAATCTATTGTGATTGTCAAAGTAAAAACGTAAATCTCTATTTACACGTAACAAGACTTTAGGGATCAATTGTAAAAATGTTAATCTCTATTTACGTATAATTTATTTCACTGTATTAATTATATCTATATTAATTGTATCAAATGATACTTGTAGAATTCGAACCCTCCTCTCATTTGCAAACTAAATAACGAGTATTACCACTATACCAAAGTCCTGATCATGATTATAACTTTAAAAAAAAATATAAAAGAAAACATATGTGAATTGACTTACTAAAAAAAATTACTTCCACGTAAGATTTGGTGATTGCAATGGCAGTCACAAATACTCTTTAATGATGGTAAAATTAGTTATCACTAAGAGCCATCATATATTTTATTATTTTGTGATGGCTTGAAAATTCCATCACAAAATACCTTCTTTTTGTAATTGTAAATAAAAGTCGTCACAAAAATCTATCTTTTTTAATGATTGTCAAGACTGTCATAAAAAATTGTTTTATTATTTCTTACATTAAAATATAAGTGATAGCTTAAATGCAATCATGAAAAGGGTATATCTATAAGTGATGACTTAGTGCGTCACAAAAAGAAATTTATTTTTTGTGAAAAAATTGGTGTGATTAACATGACCATCACAATTATAATACATTGATGGCAAGATTAGTCATCACTAAGAGCCATCATATATACAATTATTTTTTGATTGCTTAAAAAGTCCATGACAAATTACTATCTTTTTTTTGATTGTTTTTAAAAACTATCACAAAGTTCCGTCACGTATTCTTGTTTTTCTAGTAGCACATTATCAGATCTTCAATTTCTACTAAGGATCTTGAGGAATGCATCGGGATCTTGATTAGCACTGTTCCATGCCAGTCTTCTTTTTAGACACGACTTTGCTATATGATATGTTGTTTTAGAGAGTAATGAGAATCATAGTGTTGAGCTCTAAGTTTTGCTCTACTATATGATCTACGAATATTTACTCTAAGATGCTAATGCAGATTTAGTAGATTTTTCTTGCATTCTTCGAATACTTCAACAGCTTTACGATGTCGAAGACAGCTCTACGATTTTGTTGTCTCTTTATAGCCTTACAATACTAGTTGCTGCTCTACGATCTCTAGATTACTTTTTGAACTGAATTAACCTTTATAAACAAGAAAAGTACCTTTACGTGTTAGTCTTTACATAGCTATTCTTGAGATTATTTACAAGTAGGATTATACTTAGGACTGAGCAAAAAACGGGTAAAACCGAATAACCGAATTTAACTGAATTTTTTTTGTTATTTTTTGTATTTCGAGTATACCTGTTTTATTATACGATTTTCTGTTTTGGGTTTAGTTTTTGAATTTATACTATTAGGTTAACCGAATAACCAAACTAGTTATAAAAAAATATTAAGCCTCAAAGCCTTCAGTCTTCAAGATCTGAACTTTGAGTCAAAGGTTAGAAAAGTAATCTTTCCCACTCTTTAGTCTTCAGGATCTGATCTCTCAGTCTCATGACTCATCATATTATCTCCTTATCTCCTACAGTCCCACTAGTCGATGACATCTCAGTATCTTCCCATCTCCTACAGTCCAACAGTGTCTCAGTATCTCACTCAGATCTCAAATTTCTCTTTGCTCTTAACTCTCTGAAGTCTGATCTCTGCCCAAAACCCAAAACCTAAAATCTCTCACTCTTACCCCAAATTACGAGTCACGACTCAGCTTAGTGCCCTCTGGTCCTTGGCGGCCTCGCGCCTATGGCCCTAACGGCCTCGCCTCCATGACCTCATGGCTCCGCTTGCCTCATGACCTCTCGCTCTCTGTGGCTCACACTCCGCTTCTTCTTCATCTTCACTTGTTAGATATATATATATATATATATATATATATATATATATAATGTGTGAGAGTATTTGTTTTCTCGATCCTCCTTATGTGCTTAATTAGAGTGATCAATTGATTATTGTAATTTAGGTATTGGGTTTTGGGTAGTTGCTGTTATTGTTTTCCCTTCTACCCCCAATCCCATAGAGTAAACTTTATGTAATTGTTCATTATTTTTCTGGTACTATGCTTCATTCAAATAATTAATATCCAAAATGAATCTGTATTGGAGGTTTATTTGGCTTTTTCTTTGGATATATACAATACAACTCTATAGAAGAAACATAATCTGGGAACATTTCAGTTTTTAACCGAATAGCAAATTCGGTTATTCGGTAATTCTGTTATCTCCTAATTCGGTTAATAGTTCGGATATCAAAATTGAGTTAATTTCTGTTTTCGGTTATAACCGAATAAGCTATTCGGTTCGATTATAACCGAATGCTCAGCCCTAATTATACTCATCATCATAAGAGTATGTTAGTTCCCAGAGGGCACAATAGATCTAGAAGGGGGGGGGGGGGTTGAATAGATCCTTTTTATTTCAAATACTTTTCAGGTTTATAATGTATTGTTCATATTTAGGTATATGACAAACATAAGAATCTTTTCAAGCACAACAGAATAAGTAAAAGATTCCCCTTCATTGATATATCCATAATCATACATATATTGTTCGTGGGGATAGTTTAGTTATAAGCAGTTAGAACATACATATGATTATAGCGATTATAGACATAATGTAAATGACACAAGGATTTTAAGTGGTTCGAGACTCAAGCTCCTAATCCACTCTTACCGCTTTCAACTAGCAGGATTTCCACCAAGGAAGGCGGCACCACGAATCTCTATGATTCCTTGAGGCCGTGACCTTGGGACTTTAGTTCACTAAGAACTCTTGAGGCCGCCGTGACCTTGGGACTCTCTAGTTCCCTAGAACTCTTCAAGCCAAAGAGCTTGGAACTTCATTTAGTCCCTTTGGACAAGGACCCTTTGACCTGCTTTGTTTAGTCCTCGGACAAGGACCCTCTTGGCCCCGCTTCATTTAGTCCCTCGGACAAGGACCCCCCTCGGCCACAGCTTCGTTGAGTTGTTTGTTTGTTGTTGTTGGAGTCGGTCTTTGAAATGCTTAAGATGTCTTCATGCTCGAACATCTTCTATCCTTAGTGACTTGGCTTGATCATCCTTGAAGAAAGCGGTTGAGTATTGCATGATGCTCAACTTCTTAGGTGCTTCAACTACTCTGATGACCCCTGATGAAGCGCCTTGAAGATCATTCTTCTTGGAACTTGATGGTGCACATGAGAGGCTTCTAAGATGATTGTAAGCTCTTACATTAGAGTACTTAGAAACTTTCTCATGCTTGTCACCAAGATGGCTTTTGTGATCTCCTTCTTGCTCCTCGATGCCTTCCATGATGGACTTGCTAAAGTCGATTCAGAGGCTCTTCTCTATTGTACTTAGAGTCTTCCCATGATGGACATCCGGATGGCATGATGCTCTTCTTTCTCTCGGCGATTCGAACACTCTTCATGTAGTAGAACTCTCACTTCTACATAGTAGAACTCACACTTCTACTTCTTGCTTGATCTGACTTCTGAGTGTTCTTGGTGGATCATAAAGTGAGCCTTTGGACTCACTATCACTTGATTAGATCAGTCCACCTTCTCTCCAAAACTCACAACTCCAGCAACCTTTGATCTTTGAAGCTCTTCTACATTTATACACCTTCCCAATCCTTCCGTTGGAAAGTAGCCATTGGAAGCTATTCAAATGTCTTCACAAATCTCGAGTTACTTGAGGTAGACTGCTTGATGTGACATGGCATACTTTTTCTGACGCTGCAGTCTACTGTTTTACCTACCCTGTCAGATGTATCACTTTAATGTCTAGGGCAGGTTGAAGACTTTATTTCTTCTGATTTCTTGATCAGGGGTTGTCCTTTTGCATCGATGCTCTCAATAAGTACTTGTCCGAATATTACCCTTCAGATTGAACCGTTGGCAATGCTTCAGTCTTCAGGTATCCGAACTCTACGATTCTGATGCACGTCTTCAGGGACCTGATCGTGGTGTCTTGCTGAGTGTTGCTCGTTGACTTAGTAAAGTTAACACTACGATCCTGAAGAGTGTTGATTGGATCTTCAATGTAGAATACCTCTTCCTTGTATTGTGCAGTGCTTTAATACTTCTGTTTGCTCCGACTGTTCTTAGATACTGATGGCCTAATTCCTTGCTCTGGTCCCCTTCTGAATATCAAGACACTTCAGATTTGTGGCGCGTCCGACTTTTGCTTTCTCCTGGTGATCTTCCGCTCACTTATCATCAATGAACCCGACCTGCACTTAATCACTTTAGTCTTCTTTCTCCGGTGACCAATATCTAGGTTCACCTTCCATCAGTTCCTTCTTTGTTTGGCAAACACTACGATCTTGGTTGCTTCCAAGATCGTTGTCTTCATTCTCTTCGACAATTCATCGCATTAGTGACTTTTCCTTAGTCATTCTTTGAAGTCTTCATTGGATCTCCATGTGGAAGACTTCATCACGAATGGCCTTACACATCAATCTTAACGCTGATTGGGTTTGTGCTTAGATCTTACATTAGCTTTGCATGCCATTCGTTGAGTGCTCTCTGGTTCCTTCTAACGTGGAATGCATTATTGCAGTGCCAACCAGAGGCTTCGTATCTTTGGATATTCTAGGAGTGCTCATTCGTTGAGAATCGTATCTACTCTACGATTCTGACTTAGCATTGTGAGCACTTCTGTTGGAGTCGTAGTCCTGCACTCTACGATTCAGCTTTGGCTTTGCAGACACTACGATCCCGAGATCAGATCTTGACACTCTACAATTTCTGCCTTGTGCTTGTTGTCTTCATCTGATCTTGCCCGACTATGATCTCTGCATTCATTCAGTGGACTCTATGATCTCAGAGTGTAGCCGACGATCCTTGTCTTGGCTTTGGCATCGATAGACACTACGACTCTGAGTGTAGTCTACGTTTCATACTTGGCTTCGATAGATGGTCGTTCGTCTTATAGACAGGCTATCTCTACGATTCTGAACATGACTTCCTCAGCACACTACGATCCCGAGGAAGCTCTTCTCGACACACTACGATCCTTCTTCGTTTCCCCTGGAAGTCTACGAACTCCGAGATCTCACTATCTTGCATACTCCTATTCTGCCTCGATAGCTCCCGAGTTAACTCTGACTCTCCTGGAAGACTACCACTTCTGGTGCAGTGCTCGACGATCAGACAAGCCTATCTATTACATCATAAGATCAACCTAACAAGCTTGATCTTTCTATATTTATAGTCCTTGTAAATCATTTCTTTTTAAGGACTTTACAAAGCTGTTTTGCTTATGTAGCATCAACCTAACATATTTGATCAATTCATTCTAAGTCCTTGTACATATATTTCTATTATCTATCAAAGGACTTTCTGACTTTTCTTCTTCACAAGCATACTTGCATATTCATTCATATATATATCATAATCAAATCATATATTAAATAGAATTATCATTCACATGTTTATTCCTAACAGAGTATGTCCGACGATCAACATTGGCTTGCTCGATCTTGAACTTATCTTCATGACTTATGTGAGAGAACTTTACGATCATCTTTATTTTCTATGACTTTGCAAATTTTTCTTTACTTTGATGGCTCTAAGAACTTATAGATTTCTCTCTAACACAAAATTCACACTTTGAATAGGTAGAATAATTCTACGAGCTATTCTTTACTTAACAATCCTTATCTTGGGCTTTAAGTAGACTTACAAATACTTTGTTCAGTCCTCATAGTACGATTGTTTCATAGTTCCACGATTCTTCTGCATTTTATGACTGAGGTAAGAGCTTTGCGATTCATCAATTTGTTACTCTACGAAAGATGAGTCAACTCTGTGATCAATGATGATTCTATGAATAGGCAGAGTTACTCTACCATCATCTTGATACTGTTGTACAATTTACTTTTCCTATCATCTATACATTTGCTCAACAGATCAACCTAACAAGTTTGATCATTCTAATTCTAAGTTCTAGTACATCATGTTATCATTAAAGATTTTACAAAGCTTACTTGTACAAATATACATTAATTATAATGTTTTATGAACACTTAGATTACTCTGCTAACAATTGTTACAAGCATGCATGAGTAATTCTATGATTGATTCAATCTATTACATATAAAAATCAATTCATAAGATCAATCTAACAACCTTGATTTTTCTATTCTAAGTCTTTATACAATATGTTTATCAGATAAGGACTTTACAAAACTTACTTATTACAAATATACTTTAAGACATTGTTAATCATTAATTCAAATGCACAAGCTCTATCGATTGTTCATTATTAATTAAACAACCCATATTTATCATCAACTCACATTCGATACATAGTCATATTCATCATTACACCATCACATTCATCATATAGCCACATAATCACATTTTCATATCATCACATTCATCCTCAAATCATATAATCACATAAGCATATATAAATACACAATTACACATAAGCACGTAAACATATATAAATACAAAATCACACATAAGCACATAAACATATATAAATACACAATCACACACATAAGAACATATACATTTACACAATCATAGTAGTCATCATCAAATCAAACATACTTTAACAATATCCCCCTATTTGTTGATAAAAAAACAAATAAGTTCATAGTATCTCATAAATTTGCTAAAAAATTAAATTGTGTCTTTAAAATACAGTAATGCACTTTATTGCTAATGCAAAATGATGAATTTATTGATTAAACAATAATATTGTTTACATAATACAACATTTTCAAAGATAAACTATCACTTACTTATACTTAATTACTCCTTTGCTTCGAGCGCCTTGCTTCATGGCTGATATTCTTACAATTTAACTCTTCGTTTTCTTCTAATGTCATACTACTCCCCCTAACTCTGGCATCTTCCATCAGACTAGCTCTTTCCCACCAGAGTTTATGACTTCTGCTGACTGTTTCTTCTGGATAAGTCCATGTTTCTTACTTTTTTATTCTCTTCCTAACTTATTGAGCTTCATTCCCCTCCCCCCCTTCTTGTTACTGCTACTACTTTCGTTGCTTTACTTGTTTTCATTCTCCCCATTTCTTCCACTTATTATGCCATTTGTCTTTCTCCTTCTCCCTTTTTCTGTAACTTCTTGTCAATCTCCCCCTTACTGCAAACTTCTTGTCTACTTCTAAATAATTATCTCCCCCTCAGATTATATCTTCTTCTCCTTTGCACTTACTCCCATACTTCTTTACATTTTCTCTCGCATTTCACCTATTATTATGAACTTCAACTTACTCCTTACTCCTTACTCTTACTCTTTTTAACTCCTACTTGCTCTTTAATCTTTTCTACCCCTTTTTGTCATCATACCATCTAGGGAAGGGCCGTCACATGTTGAATTTATCTTTGAAGGCAGAACGATGGTTAAGAATTTCAACTGTCACGACTTCGATGGAGTTCTCACTTTCTTGTAGAATATTCTGAAAAATTAGCCCTTTTGTGCTTCTAGAGTACGAAAGAAGGCCGAACCTCTGGTCCCGAAGCTTCTGAAATCGGTCCTATAATTTATTTTGTATACGTGAGTTAGTTATATCATTTTATTAACTACCTAATACTAATAATTGCTACAAAATTTAGATTAGTCTTACCCATATAGCTACCACTGTCTCATCTCGTCAGCTAACCGGCGTAGTTCTTCGAGACATGTGCAATAATAATACTATTTCTGGATGGCTGAGAGATGCCCTCCTCATATCTAAAATAAATCTATAAAAAATGTATTAACATATCAGAATTCATTTGAACAGTGTAAATACCTAGGATAATGTTAAATTTAAGTTATGTAATTTGACTTACGTGAAACTCACACAACATAGTATCCATATAGGAGGCATCATACTACGGGTACTGGCTAAATCGCATACAGCCAGTGGGCAGGTGTGTCAAGCAAATGGCATGTATTATCGCCTTAGCGACGAGGTCCAAAATAATACACTACGAGATAAAAAAAACAATGTGTTATTTTAATCATGCAATCATATAAAGGTATTTAATTGAAATTGATATATTAAATTTGACACTTACTGCGCCAAGTTGACATATACCCGGACAATGTGTGGAACTACCGGTAGATAACCAAATAAATCGAGGTTAGTCCCTCGGTGACGTCAACGACCAATATCTGTAAGTGTAAGTGATGACATTATATAAATATACTATTTTCATATGCTATAAAAATTAATCAAGCAAAAGGATAACTATTTTATTTCGAAAACTTACTAGCTGATGACGACGACATGCCCTGGGAACTGTCGATAGATCTTAAACGACCACCACCACGTCGGCCTCCCCTGCTATGTCTAGCCATATATAAGTTTACTACTTATATAACACATTAAGTAATTAATTTGAAATTAACTTATCTAAATTAATAACCAATATTATTAGTAAATTATTTAAGAAACAACAATAAGTTTAGAATAAGTACGTCATCAAACCTGTTAGAATTAAAATCAACTTCATCCTCGGATTCTGACTCTTCTAAATCCGTATTAATTTCTTCGTCTTTATCATCTTGTACAACGATATAGTCACTAACAACCACGTCTTCCTCGTCACCGGGTATGTCAACGAGATCACAAACAACCACATCATCATCATCATCATCATTTAACACTACGCCCCTCGGATTGCTAACTTGTTCTTGCAACGGGTAATCCGTTCCAGATAGATTAGTACCATCAAATGCCCTAGTCTTTGTTATGACAACTGTATTCCAGGGGCTTCTAGAATTTACGACATTAGGGGCGTAGTACACTTGAGTCGCTTGGCTGGCTAACACGAATATGTAATCAGAATGTAGCTTTGACTTTATATCTATCCTGACTATTCTATTACGAGCATAACCACTTCCTCTAATCCTTCATAGTAATTAGAATCAAAATCTTGGTAACAACTTTTCAACACGATAACGCCAGAATTGACTGATGTCAGTTCACTCAAGTTATTAACCTTGAATCTATACCCATTAACGATGCAGCCGGGAAATGAACTAATTAGTTTGTACGGACCTTAAATAACATCTCTAAAATGCTCAGAAACATTTTTGTCTTCAACCCTTCTCTTAAATCACTGTTAAACATTTTCGGTAGTGAATGTTTCTAACTGTGCTGCAGTTAGTCCCGGGTTAGAAGTATACGCTTTCTCTTCGAATGAACTAAAATAATAATAACATGGCTTAATTATTGATTACACGACTAAATATTAATGTATTGACATATAATAATACATACTTGATGTATGATGATACTTTAGGCATATTTAGAAGCACATATGTAGATATAATTTTCAAATCTCAATCGCATAAGTAAGTCATCGTCTCATGGCCAAATGGTTTAGCCGAATAGGTGAATACAACTAACTCATCATCAGCGTGAGATTGGGGGACCAACGACCTCATTCCTACTTAAACGATTGTGCTTAGTTAAGACTACATCGTCAAAGTACGTACAAAGAGCAAAAATTTAAAAGCTTTTCCTCTGTAAAGAAATTAAACCCTTTACACGAGCTTTATTTTTCACTTTCTGCTTTAATCGACACATATATATACCTGAAATATGATTGAACGAAATTAATACTGATAGTATGAGTTATAAATATCATCAAAATTTAAGTATATAGATGATATTACATCTCAAAAGGATATATCCACCAATATTTCACCAGTCCTCCAAGCTTAAGTTCATATGGTTGATGAATAGATAAATGTTCCATCGAGTCAAAGAACCCTGGAGGTTTCATTGTAAACACTATATTATTCTCCATCTGCTTCATATCACTGTACCTTATAACTGTTGAGAAAAGATCCCGAAAGAAATGTGATAGTTTGGTCAAGGCATCAATAAATTTCCTAGGTAACATCTCACGAAATGCAACTGGCATCAACTTTTACATGAATATATGGCAATCGTGACTTTTGAACCCAGTACTTTTTAGCTGCTCAACCAGCTTATTGCAACGAGATAAGTTAAAAGCATATTCATCCGGAAGCTGCAATGCACTTACCCACTTGCAACAGTCATCAACCTGTTACTTGGTAAGTCAAAATAGAGCTTTTGGTTTTGAGTTGTTAGGTCAGAGCCACAATTCCATCTTGATGTTCATTGCATTCAAATTTGTACATGTTTTATCGTTGTCTTTTGTTTTACCACTCGCATCTAATTAACATGGTGTAAAACAAATTATCGAATACATTCTTTTTTTTATGCATGACATCTATACAATGACGGATTGATAGTAAGACCCAGTATGACAGCTCAAATAACATGGGAGAGTGTGTCCAATTATGAGTTTTCATGAACCCTATTGCTCTCAACTTCCCATGCTCCTTCCTTGGCGGTGGAAATGTTAGATCATATCTCGATACCTGACAAACGTCCAACAACCTCCTTCTCTGTCTTTCTGTTGAACTATGCAGACATCTTTCTGTAACTAAGGTCAGTAGAGAATAATCTACGAGCAGTTCCAAAGAAACTAGTTTTTTGCCCATGAAGTAGTTTTGTGCCTTGCACATCCCCGATACAGACTGGACATGACAACTTCTCATGAGTCGACAACCACTAATCATCCCAAGTGCCGAAAATTCGGTGATAGTTCACAACAATGTTGCCTTCATCACAAAATTTTACCTGAATGATTTCTCATATGTTTGAACACCCGTCACCCACAACATCTTGAGTTCATCGACTAACAGTCTAAGGTACAAATTTATGCCTTTTATAGGAATCTTATCCCCTGGTATGAGTAAAGTCAAGAACAGATATGGATTTCTTATGCACATTAACGGTGAAAGATTGTATACTACCATGGTAACTAGATAAATAGAGTAAGGCTGACTAAAATTATTAAATGGGCAAAAGCCATTCGTAGCCATGCAAAGCCTGACATTACTAACTTCCTCAAAATATTTTGGCAAATTTTCATCAAACTTATTCCATTCATACATAGGGATTATTCGACATTCATTCCTAATGAGTGAATGTCAAACGAATTTCTAAACTCCAACATATACTATATGTATATGTATATATTGAGTTTATTGAAGATTGTGGCAAAATAAGCAAATGCTACTTAATTTATTTTACCAATGGAAAACTAAGTAAATGTTACTTAATTTATGAGAACTACTATTTGAATATGGGGACTACTGTGACGCCCCCAAAATAGGTCCATTCCATCCAACCCATTCTGAGTCGCCAAATACATGGTACAGAAATAACTACAACTTTATTATTACAACATATAAACTGTGAGTTTAAATACAGATATTGCCATCTAGACAATATCCACGGGCAAATAAATTCCCATCATAATTATTGATACATTATTTTACAAAAATGGTGAGGACTACTAAACAACTCTCTCTAGAACCTTCATTCCATACCCCGACTAGTACTCGCACATTCTCGCCTCACGAGAAGAAAAATGGAACAAAAAGGAAAAGGGTGAGCTCAACTAGCCCAGTAAAGAATATTATGACTAAGATAATATACAACAAATTATCATTAGTCTCCAACAGGGAAAAATCTAATAGAATACAATAGACAACCAGTTTTAAATCAATCTTCGCAGCGGAAATAATAATTCATTAGAAGAGTTAAGTAGAGAATGAAAACTACTATCTTCTATATATGAATTTAAAAGTCCATCGTCGATATTTTATCCCTGTAACATCAATCAATATATATCTGAAATCAAATATTCATCTTTGCACTACTGAGCCAAAGATATTCATCGATTAGTCATGTTCATCTAAACACACATTCATCTTTGCACTACGGCCAAAGATATTAATCGATCGGTATGTTCATCTCAACACTGCTCATCTTTGCACTACGGCCAAAGATATTCATCAGAAATCATTCATCTTTGCACTACGAGCCAAAGATATTCGGTAATATCATCATTTAGGGATGAAGATGATGAAAAATATTTTAAAGGAAACGAATCAAATTGAAACAAAAGAACAAATATTAAGGATTCGTATTTTAAACAATCCAAGTTCAAAAAAACTTCATAAGTAATTAGAGTGGAGTAAAATTCAAGAATGATCAAAACATGGATACAATCAAAGCTAGTATCCATAATAGATATTTTGGACAAAAAGAAGAAATTTTATTTTTCGGTGAATAGTGCGGTATCGTGAATAGTCAGATATCGTGAATAAGAAACTCACACCAAAAGATAGAAATTTCACAAAAAAAACATCATCACGCTTCGTGAATAGTAACTCATGAATAGTAACTTTCAGGCATGAAAAAGTTCCACATTTGATAAAATTTCCAACCAATATTTTGGCATAATGATATCGAAGAAATAATATCATTTTGAATAAAATAACATCCCTTACCTCGAAAAGACATGACTTCTAGTTGAAACATAGGATATAAGGCTATGACTTGAACTTGCAATAGTATAGCAATACTCAAAGTATACTCAAAATACTCACAAGAATCGCTTCGATAATATAGAGAGAGAAAACTTGAGTTTACGGTGTGATTTTCAATTCTAACCTAAGCACCCTATTTATAGGAATATGCTTAGAACACCAAAGCAGAAAATTTAATATAATATTATTATTTATATTACAAATTCTCTATGCACATTTTGACAACTGATTTCAGCTTATCTTGCACATGGTAGGGCTGCCCACAAAACAAAAAAAAACGTTTTTCCTATTTTAAATATTTAAAACTTCCAAAAATCAATTATTTTAAAGCTTCGGAACTTAAATAATTCATAATAAATAGCTCTTTTATCAGAAAAATTCGAAACTCGCAATTTTCCATAGGAAATTCAATTCTCTACAACTTTCCAGAAGAAAGTTTTTCCAAATTCTAAACAGAAATTGACCGAAATCCATAAACGGGCGATTTTACAAGCTATAATCAAATTTCGGTCAATAATTGTGTCCACCAACACACAAAATATGTGTTAAATATTTAATGCCACAAAAATACTCTTCCTCCTCATATACTCATATATCCCACATTCATTATAAAAATATCACCGTTAATATATTATTAAAATAATATATTTAAATGAATTATTTTATTAGAAAAAGATAAAATATTAATTTTCAACAATTGTCATTTTAAAAAATTTCTCCATCTATATCCACATAAAATTAATATTTTCTTCATCATATAAATTAATAATTAATTATTCACAAATAATATTACAGAATCACAAGATCGGGCAAATGTGTCGTTCCCAAGAAAAAGGAGGTTTTTCAATAAGGATCTCTCTTACCGGTGGTATGATTAGGTGACCAAACCTCTCCTTAGAGGCGAACTTTCTAGACATTGCCAATAATGTTATCCAATAATATTATTCAGGATAATATGAATTATTGTAGATAATGGAAAATCTTGTGTAATGACAATTTATTGAAACAACGATAATATAAAATATCAATGCAAAGAATTATTGAATCAATAAAATAAATTATCGAACAAGAATTCTTCGTAACAATTATTGAGTAGTGCCTTCTTACGTAAGAATCAATAATTGGTGCAATACCGTGTCTTCTTGTTCATCAACGGCGTATTAGTGTGTTTTAACCACAGGATATTCCAACAGTATTAATTGTAATAACTACGGCAAGTTATTTATAAATAACTTATATTTGTCGTTTTCTTCATCCAATCGCTTTTCGTTATGGGGCCCACAAAAGACTGCGCCGTCGTACGAATATTCCCCGACAGTACGAATATTCCACGACCAAACGAATATTCCCCGACGATAATGAATATTTTATAACCACTTGCTTATTTGAAATATTTGCATATTTTACCCATAACTATCCACATTAATCAAATCAACCCTTACTATTTCAAAATAATAAATAGAGGAAAATAAATTTCATTTATTAATAATTTGGGGTCTTACAACCTCCCCTCCTTATGAAATTTCGTCCTCGAAATTGACGTACGTACCTGGTGTTTTGAAAAGATGAGAATACCTCGCTTTCATTTCCGTTTCCAACTCCCAGGT
The DNA here is from genome assembly GCA_020205615.1 of Panax quinquefolius. Lineage (NCBI taxonomy): Eukaryota > Viridiplantae > Streptophyta > Magnoliopsida > Apiales > Araliaceae > Panax > Panax quinquefolius. The sequence goes on along the minus strand of CM035164.1, from coordinate 2,768,293 downwards.
CATTTTCTCAATAGCATGGTTTCTCCACAAAACTTTAACTTGTGGTATAACCTCGGTACATAGGACATGTTCTTTCCTATCCAAGATCTTGACATGTACCTCCTCGTACGTTAAGTCTTCGGCTATCTCGTCCGGTTCTAACTTTCAATAGCGTGGTTGGGTCATCCACATATTTACGTAACATCGATCACGTGAAAAGCGTTATGAACACGCGTCATACTTGGCGGTAAAAAGCGAGTCTATAGGCCACATTCCTATTCGATCGAGAATTTCAAATGGATTAATAAATCGAAGGTTTGAGCTTTCCTCACCTCACCGATTCTCGCTTTTGAAATAACAACTTCTTGCACCTCCTTCTTCAAATTCATCAGCTCCGGTGTGTAGCTTGAACAGCTTTAACTTTATCGATTAAAGTCGATTATACTCGTATATCATCACGTGGGTACCTAGAGTTTTCATCTCCATCTCTATTATTTGTAAATTATCTGAAATGAGTCTTTGACAATATATCGTATCTCGTACTTGTATTCGATCTTCGACTCAACACGTCACCACTACCGTTTCGCTTTTCCAGGATGGCATGGTCGAACATGTCTTTGAAATGAGTCTCCTCTTGAGTTCTTCAAGCTCTTCCCACATTCTTTGCTCCATTCGAATTTTGTATCTACTGAGTCGGATCGCGTTAATGGAATAGCGATTCGAGAATATCCTTCAACGAATCTCGATAATAACCAACTAAGCCTAAAGCTACGTATTTCGATTTCTGACTTAGGTTGTTCTCAATCGTGACTCATATCCCAACCTTGGATAGCACATTACAATGACACCTATCGGGTTTACTATCGCATGCGAATATGGTGTCCCCTACGGAGAGAAGCGGCCGGTGCATTCCACAAAGGAAGTCACCGGATAAAGGCTCGGTACCAATTTATAGTTGAATTTTTAACTCTCGAAGTTCAATAGGAGCCATTCGATATGAGATTTTAGAAATGAGTTTTGTCTAGGGTTCAAAGTCGATAAAAATTTAATATCGGGCTTGGGAGTAAGTAAAGAAATTCTTCAGAAATACGTCGGAAAAATCAATAACAACATGAATATTATTCAAATCTGACGTGTCTTTATTCAAATCCATAACATGGACTAAGAAAACTTGACATCCGTAATAAACGAATGACTTCATGGCTTGATATAAAACTGTTTGACTACAATGGTTTGATTGCTTGAATTCAAATAACAGGTTTCTTAAGAATATGAAAACTAACAACCTTACGAAAGTAATCAATTTCGGCATGATGAGTAGTTAACCTTAAAATCACATCAAAAGCAAATATCTCTATAGAAATAAGGTTAACAGGTAATGTGATAGTGCCAACCTGAATCAAGCAAGATTTCTAAACAACGGATGTAATGAAAGTTTCTCTAATCTGAGTCTCCAAAAATAGGTCAAAGTATAATTTCTCCGTAGTCAAGTTCAAACGTTGAGCGCAAAGCAAGAGAGATAAAAGAATGGGTAGAGGCGGTATCTAGTAAGGTATAAACTTCCCAAGAATTTATAATTAACTAACTTCCGTGCTAACCGTTCGGGTTCCTCGTATTTTGACCCCGGAAGTCACGACAAACGCTCTTCGAGAACCGATTGACTTTGACTTTTACGGGACATCCTTTTGAGTCACCATTCTGGGCTGGATTGGGTTTCGATCTTTCGTCTGATCTCGAGCGATATGTCCTTCTTTTCCACAATTATAGCATACCTTAAACTGTTGTAGGCGGTTTGGGGTGATATGTCCTCTTTTTCGCATTTGTAACATCTGTGGTGGTCTTTCTCCTCCTTGGAACCGATTTACTCTTCATGGCCGACGTCTTCACATGGTCGTTGTTGAATCTCCTCTTTTTAAAATCTCCTCCCGACTCGCTTCTTCTATTTTCATGGCCATGATTACCACCGGAGTGGTTCGCCTTTGTCCGTATTCTTCTTTCTCCATTGGTTATCGTTATTACGATGATCGCTATCTTGATATGATCCTAGTTATGGTCCCTCGGTTGAACGTGATTTCGTTATCTCGCTCTCTAACAAATGAGCCATGTTGACAACATCCGAATAGAGAGAAAATTTATGAGAAATGAGATATCGACGTATATGACGGGTTTCAAACCTCTCGAAACATCCGCGTTATCGTTCCTCATTCTCCACCAAATGAGGTGCAAATCTGGATAACTCCGCGAACTTTGCTCGCATCTTTGGGACACCGCCGTCGTTATTATTGCGCTCCGATCTAATAAACTCCCTTCCTTCATATGACGAATACTTTCGGGAAGTACTTGTCATTGAGCTATTTTCTGAAATGTCTCCCATGACATCTTTGAGTCTTGTTGGATGGAGTACGCTTCACTGATTTCCACCAAGAATCTGCCTCGTTCACGGAACATAAAAGTAGCGAATGGAACTTTTCGTTCTCCGTGCATCCCATGACATCGAATATCTTGGTAATTTGTTTGACCACGTCTCGCCTTAATCGGTTCGGCTTTCCCAGAATTCGGTGGTCCCAACTCTCAAAGCGTCATTTGTGACCACCCGTGAATTGTTATCATTTCCTCCCAGTATTTTGAGCAGAGTCTCTCTTGTCTCGATTTTGCATGAAGCGCAAAAAGCTTTTAAACATCCCCTTGTTCATCATCCGCTCGGTGGTAGTGTTCACCAGAGGTACATTGCCGACTGTTGCAGACGTTCTCCTCGTTGGTAAAGTACATGCATCTCCACGGTCTCATTTACTCCCTTCATTAATATTCTCGATTCGACATTCTCATATCTTGTCACAAAACAAGGGTTAATTAAGGAAATCAATATATCACATAATATCCCTATATACTAACCAACTAACAAATAAGCTTAGGTAGGACACACTAGCGAAGGATTTACTCGTCTCTCCTCCTAGTTCTATTCCCGATCTCATGGAGATCATATCCTAAGCTCGACGATACCAATTGTGGCGCCCCAAAATAGGTCCATTCCATCCAACCCATTCGAAGTCGCCAAATACATGGTACGTAAATAACTCCAACTTTATTATTACAACATATAAAGCTGTGAGTTTAAATACAGATATTGCCATCTAGACAATATCCACACGCAAATAAATCCCCATCATAATTATTGATACATTATTTTACAAAAATGGTGAGGACTACTAAACAACTTTCTCTAGAACCTTCATTCTATACCCCGATTAGTACTCGCTACATTCTCGCCTCCTGAGAAGAAAAATGGAACAAAAGGAAAAGGGTGAGCTCAACTAGCCCAGTAAAGAATATTATGACTAAGATAATTTACAACAAATTATCGTTAGTCTCCAACAGGGAAAAATCTAATAGAATACAATAGACAACCAGTTTTAAATCAATCTTAGCGTGAAATAATAATTCATTAGAAGAGTTAAGTAGAGAATGCAAACTACTATCTTCTATATATGAATTTAAAAGTCCATCGTCGATATTTTAACCCCTGTAACATCAATCAATATATATCGGAATCAAATATTCATCTTTGCACTCTGAGCCAAAGATATTCATCGATTGGTCATGTTCATCTAAACACTGTTCATCTTTGCACTACGGACCAAAGATATTAATCGATCGATCGTGTTCATCTCGACACACTATTCATCTTTGCAGACTACTGGCCAAAGATATTCATCAAGAAATCATTCATCTTTGCACTACTGAGGCCAAAGATATTGATAATATCATCATTTAGAATGAAGATGATGAAAATATTTTAAAGGAAAGCGAATCTAGTGAAACAAAAGAACAAATATTAAGGATTAAGTATTTTAAACAATCCAAGTTCAAAATACTTCATAAGTAATCGAGTGGAGTAAAATTCAAGAATGATCAAAACATGGATACAATCAAAGCTAGTATCCATAATAGATATTTTGGACAAAAAGAATAAATTTCATTTTTAAATTGAATAGTGCAAGTATTCGTGAATAGTGCCGTAGTATCGTGAATAGTTCCGTATACGTGAATAGTAACTCTGACACCAAAAGATAGAAATTTCACAAAAAACATCATCACGCTTCATGAATAGTAACTCATGAATAGTAACTCGTGAATAGTAACTCATGAATAGTAACCCCGACATGAAAAAGTTTCAAATTTGATAAAAATTTCCAACCAATATTTCGGCATAATGATATTGAAAAAATAATATCATTTTCGTATAAAATAACATCCCTTACCTCGAAAGGCAAGATTTCTAGTTGAAACACAGGATATAGGCTATGACTTGAACTTGCACCGTATAGCAATACTCAAAGTATACTCAAAATACTCACAAGAATATGCTCGATAATATAGAGAGAGAAAACTTCAGTTTCTTGTGTGATTTTCAATTCTAACCTATGCACCCTATTTATAGGAAAATGCTTAGAACACCAAAGCAGAAAATTTAATATAATATTATTATTTATATTACAAATTCTCTACGCACATTTTGACAACTGATTTCAGCTTATCTTGCACATGCTAGGGCTGCCCACAAAACAAAAAAAATGTTTTTCCTATTTTAAATATTTAAAACTTCCAAAAATTAATTATTTCGGAGCTTTGGAACTTAAATAATTCATAATAAATAGCTCTTTTATCAGAAAAATTCGAAACTTGCGACTTTCCATAGGAAATTCAATTCTCTACAACTTTGCGAGAAGAAAGTTTTTCTAAATTCAAAGCGAAATTGGATAGAAATCCATAAAGCAGACGATTTTACAAGCTATAATCAAATTTCGATTAATAATTGTGTCCACCAACACACAAAATATGTGTTAAACATTTAATGCCACAAAATACTCTTCCTCCTCATATACTCATATATCCCACATTCATTATAAAAATATCACCGTTAATATATTATTAAAATAATATATTTAAATGAATTATTTTATCGAAAAAGATAAAATATTAATTTTCAACAATTGTCATTTTAAAAATTTTCTCCATCTATATCCACATAAAATCAATATTTTCCTCATCATATAAATCAATAATTAATTATTCACAAATAATATTACAAAATCACAAGATCTTGCAACCAAAGTAGTTCAGGGAAAGAGGGCTTTCAATAAGGATCTCTCCTTCTTGGTGGCCTTGATTAGGTGACAAACCTCTCCTTAGACAGAACTTTCTAGACATTGCCAATAATGTTATCCAATAATATTATTTAGATAATATGAATTATTGTCTCGATAATGGAAAAATCGTGTAATGACAATTTATTGAAACAACGATAATATAAAATATCAATGCGCAATTATTGAATCAATAAAATAAAATCTTTGAGCAATAATTATCGTAACAAATTATTGAGTAGTGCCTTCTTACGTAAGAATCAATAATTGGTGCAATACTGGTAATCTTCTCTCATTCAACAACGTGATAGTGTGTTTTAACCGCACGGGTATTCCAACGGAAGATAATTGGTGAATAACTGTAGGTTATTTATAAACAACTTATATTTGTCGTTTTCTTCATCCAATCTCTTTCCAGTTATGGGGCCCACAAAAGACTGCGTCGTAAATCACGAATATTCCCAAGCCAGATTGAATATTTCACGACCAAACGAATATTCCCCGACGATAATGAATATTTTATAACCACTTGCTTAATCGAAATATTTGCGTATTTTACCCATAACTATCCACATTAATCAAATCAACCCTTACTATTTCAAAATAATAAATAGAGGAAAATAAATTTCATTTATTAATAATTTGGGGTCTTACAACTATTACTTGTCAAACGAGTTTCTAAATTTCAAAGTATAGTAAATATATGTATATATAAATATAATACTTATTTTTTTATATTTTAATTGTGAAAAACTAAGCAAAGCTACTTAGTTTATTTTAATTATTTTTTGTTAATTTAGTTAGTTGTACTTCTATTTTATTTTATTGATCTTAATTTATTTTATTTTATTTTATTTTATTGTATTTGATTTTAGTTTTTAAGATATTTAATCTATATAATATATTATATTATATTTTATAATTTTTGTGGTATTTTATTAAGTTTAATCTAATTTATTAAATTAAAATAAATTATTTTATTTTATTTTACTTTATTAAATTTATTTTATTTCATGTTATTATATTTTATTTAATTTTTTGGGATATTTAATGTATATTTTGTATTATATTATATTATATAATTTTTTAAAACTTTTTTTATTAAATGTAATTTTATTTTATTTATTTATTTTATTTTATTTTATTATGTATTATATTATATTACCTAAATTATTTTATTTAATTAAATTAAATTTATTTTTATTGAAGAATTAAATTTATTTTAATCTAAATTAAATCAAATTCATTAAATTAAATTAAATTTTTGGCGACAAAACTACATCAGCGACGGATTAGCGACCGCATTCAGTCACTGATATTAACTAGCGACTAGATTCACTCATGGTCACTACTAGCGTTCGCTATTACTAGAATTAGCGACTTAAAACGGCAGTCGCTGAAAGTCTTGGTCGCTGTAGAACCATTTTTTTGTAGTGCTTTCTGTTATCGTAATACATCAAAAAGAGTCATTTTTAGCTTTGCATAAGTCATTCCAGTATCACCATATATACTATATATTTAACATATTTTATTCTTTTGTTATAGCCCCATTTGGACAATATTTACGGCCCAGACATTTGTACTCTCCTGATCTTCTCTTGTTCTACATTTTTATTATTCATTTTTTTACCGATTAAACGTACAAACATATTTATATTCATTTGTATAGAAATTTTAGTCAAGACGGTACTTGTTTATGTTTATACATGTGTAGATGTTTATATATATTGTGTTGGTCTTATTGTATGGATGGATCGAATGATTTGTATGGATGTTGGATTATTTATAGATATTGTTGTGTGTTGGGATATAAAACATGTGACGCCCCCAAAATAGGTATACATCACCCTTTTCGAGTCGCAAAATACATGGTACGGAAACAACTACAACTTCATTATTACAATTGTCGTGCAAAATACGACAACACATATACTGTGAGTTTAAATACAAATATTATCTTCTAGACAGTATTCAAACTCAAATAAGTCCTCATTACAAATATTGAACACTATTTTACAAAATAGTGAGGATCGCTAAATAAGCGATCGGAAACATCACTCCACACTTTTGACTAGTTCCCCGCTATATTCTCGCCTCTTCGAAAAAAAAATGGAACAAAAAGGAAAAGGGTGAGCTCAACTAGCCCATTAAAGAATATTATGACTAAGATAATGTAGAACAAATTATCGTTAGCCTTCAATAATTCAGATAAAATATAATGGACAACAAGTTTTAGATCAATATTTACAACGAAAATAATAATTCATTAGAAGAGTTTAGTAGAGAATGAAATCTACTATCTTCTATGATTTAAAAGTCCACCATCAATATTTTATCCCTGTAACATCAATCAATATACATCTTGAACCAAATATTCATCTTTGCACTACGGGCCAAAGATATTCATTTGTATCACCAGTTGGTCATATTTATCTCAACACTTGTTCATCTTTGCATTACGGGCAAAAGATATTCATAAAGTAATCATTCATCTTTGCACTACAGGTCAAAAATATTCAGTAATATCATCATTTAGGACTGAAGATGATGAAAAATATCTTAAATAAAACGAATCGAGTGAGATAAAAAGATCAAAGATTAGGGATTCGTACTTTAGTTTATCCATGTTCAAAAATACCCCATAATAATCAATTATGGAGCAAAATTCAAGAATGAAGATCAAAACATGGATACAATCAAGGGTTAAGTTCAGATGACCACCTGGGGTTTGACCGGTTTCCCACTTAACCACCTGTGGTACGTAAACCTACATTTAAACTCTCGACCTTTTGAGGTGAAGTGAAAAAGTTACATTTTCCATCCAAATTAAGCGTAAGCGTGTATGTGGGGACGCCTAAAAGCGCGTGAGTAGAGGGGTGTCGATTCAAGAACAACGGTAAAATGTCTTAAATACCCATTCTTCTTCCCTGTTTGTTGGCTTGTAGAAAAGCGATCGAAGCATTTATGGCCTTCCCATTTCAAATTTATTTGAGCTCCATCGCATACAAAATTGAAAGCTATTTCTTAAGCTCCAACCATTATTTGCAATTTTTGAAGGTAAGTTTTCCAATTCCCTTCCATTCCTTTTTCATTCCATCCTTGTTAAGAAAAGGACTTTCATAGCCAAGAATGGCTCGATCAACTTGAAGGATTTGTTTGTCCTTTTAGTTGCTATCTTATTCTTCTTGTCATGGCCAGAATCTTTATTGTTATGTATGAAAATTAGGTTCAAGGAGATAGGTATGGCTGTGGAGTAATAAGGATGTTGTTATGGGTTGTTATTGTAAACAATGGCTATAAAATTAGTAACCTAAAACTATGCCTATCAACTGTTTGATAAAAGTTCTAAAAGAACTATTTTGACTGAAAACTATATATTAGATTATAGCAAAAAGCAAATTAACCATGGAAGTAATATATACACATTTATGGTCTGATATTTGATATTACTCTTTGTGTTGTTTATGTTAATCAGGAGTCATGTCTTCGTCAAGCAATGATGTAGGAAGGATGAATGGTGAGTTCAAGGCTACATACCCAAGCGATGTAAATGTAGGAAAAAGCAAGTGTAAGAATTGTTATTTCGAACAAACCATCGAAGGGAGATTATATTTTGTATGCGATGAATGTGAGTTTTGGGTATGGTGTTTGCCTTCTACTACAAACTCAAGTGGAATAGTCAGTGGCCCCAATGAAGACAATGACAGAATTGGGACATTGGTGAGTGGAACAAAATGCAAGTGTTCGTGTGAGCTGAATAACATACCAAGTAGGATGATAGTTGTTGAAAGTAATGTGAAGATGATAATTGTTGTTGGACTTGTGTTGTATTGCATGTCAGTTATGATGTATTTTATTAGTAACAAATGAATGTATAAACTAATGGTAGTTTAGGAGACCTACCAACTATGATGTAATGTTTAATGGTAATGTGCAATTTTTAATTTCAATGTTTAATGTTCAATGTTTAATGGAATGTATAAACTGTCAATGTATAAACTGTTGGACAAGGTGTGAAATATTGCAAAGTTGATTCAAACAGTTAACTGACAAAAAATTATGCCCAAAAACTACCCATTCAAACATTAAAGAGTTACATTCTAAGTCTGTTACATAATATCCAACTATAAAACATAGTCCAAAAACTTGTCATTGAAACATTGTCCAAAACTATCTCATTTGACAAAGTATACACAATCACACTTGTCAAAAAGCAGTTAATCGACAAAATTATACATTCAAACATTAAAGCCTTAATCCCCCCAATCCCCCTTTTTTTGGTGATTTGCCTTTCTTGCTCTTTATGGCTCCCATCTTTATGTTCTTCCTCGTAGGCTGTGAGCTTGAAACAGGCTGATTACTCCACATGTTTGAAAAAGTTAGTGTGGGATTAGGTTAAGAGCTTGATTTGGGTTGGTGTGGTATTTCTGAAGTAGTTATAGTATTAGCAGTCCCTTGACTTGACTGTCCTTTAGTCTTGAAATTTTGTGGCATGGGATTTGGCTAAAAAGGAATGCACAAGTTTAGTAGTCCAATACAAATAAATAATCAAAAACAGTTTACAGTTGACAACCATTAAAATGTACCTTAGCAGGATGTCTTGTAGGAATGTGTGTGTTATTGTATGCAATTGACTCCTTGTTATTTATGTCGAAAATTAAAACATGTTAAACTGTTATAAATAAGAGTTAAAAATACAGTTGGAATGTATAAAAAACATAAAGAATATACCTTGTTCATTCTTGATTTAGGATGAAAAGACAATATACATGCCCTGCTGTTATGCCCTAGTGTTAAACACCTTGCATATGTCACAGTGCCACCTATTCTTGTTTGTTTATGTTGGTTTTTTGGTTCATCTGCAGACTTTCTTCTGAGTTTCCTTGGTCTGCCACAGGGCTTATGATAGAGTGGAGGCTGAATCTTAGCAAAATTGGAGTGAACCCATTCATGGTGACTTGGCACAGGCTTTATGATAAAGTTGTATGTTTTCAAGTATACATCCTTGCTATAGCACTGATGGCAATAAGCCTCTGGCTGCTCCCTATTTGCCCATATTGCAGACACAGCATGTCTGCATGGAATCCCACTAAGCTGCCACATTTTACAACCACAAGTCCAATCATTCAAATTCACAACCCATGTTCTGTTATCAACTTCTACTTCAAATTCCCCAGGCCCAGACTTCAAAGAAGTGCATCCCCTACAAACTTTCTTAATCATTTCCAATTTTTTCTGAATTCGGGCCCAAGTGATTTACATACTTGTTCATGCCTTCCCTTTTTACTTGAAACCTAACCATTAATTTCTTTCTTATCCACTCTAGCATGTTTATTATACCTTTATCCCTTGCCTCCAGGATGTAATTATTCCATGACTCATTCATGTTATTCACTACTACATCACACTTACAGTGGTGGAAAAAATGAGACCTGGCCCAAAATTTTGGGCCAACAGCCATTAACCACTTAGCTGCTTCTACATCAACTTTGTGCACCTCTTTTATGGCTGCTTCAAATGAGAACATGTCACCACAACTAGCTGCATTCCTGAACAAATCCCTAAGCCTGTTATATCTTGTTTCATTTTCACCTATGTCATCTAGAAGCTGAGTAAGAAACCACTGCCAACTATCTTTACATTCACATTCAACAACAGCAACTGCAATGGGAAATATGTTGTCATTAAGATCTCTTCCTATAGCACTCGATGAGTCGCCTCCAAAACCCCATTTAAAAACACCCATCTAGGCCTATAATAGGTCTACACCCAACTAGAAACCCATGTTTGGAAGCAGCAAGCCTCATATATAACCTCTGAAAAACAAGTAGTGATCCAGACCTGTCAACTAGACCCTCACTACAAAATTTGAAGACTGTTCCAGGGTTAAATTGTTTGACTGTCTCCACAAAATCCATCAGCCTGTTATACTGCTCTCCTACATCACCTTGCATATGTATTAAAACCTTTCTTTTTGATCTATATAGGGATGATTTACTTAGAGTAGAGTTACATTCTTTTTGTGCCTTCTTTTTCCATGCGTGCAAATCCCACTTTGGATTATCTCTCAAGTCATGCATATATTTTTTGGCTAAGTATCTACTGTCAACAAGATGATTCTTATCCTGTCCAGCACATGTATGGTCCCCCCCCCCCCCCCACAAAGATTTTATCTTCAAAGTTTGTTTACCTTGTTTGACTGATGCATGAATCCTCCATTTACAGTTTTCAGCTTTACACTTGACAGTTATTCTTTTTCTGTCATTTTGAATATACTTTATATCAAACCCCTCTTTAACAGAAAATTCAACTAATGCTTGTCTAAAAATTTCATAATTTGCAAATTCCATTCCAATCTCAAATTCTATCTTACCCATATCAGTTTTCTCATTAAACTCCATACATCCATCCCCTTCTAAATTGTCCTCATCATCTGACAGAACAAACTTCTTCCTTAATGCATCTTTCCCTTCTCAATCATCATCATCACTCCACCAATCCTCTACAAATACATCATTCATGTTCACCTTTGGTTCATCTATTTTTTTTTTTTGGCCTTCTTCGAATATATCATCATCCCCAGGCCCCTCTAGATCCTCATCCATCCATGGTGGATGCTCTGGTTCTTCCCCATTATCATTATCAGCTTGTTTTTTTACTGTTTTCCTATGTATGTTTTGTTTTTTTTTAGGCTTTCCAGTTTGTTTACCTTTTCCTTATGCGCTTTCTTCGTACGCCCTTTATCTCATTTCTTTTGCTTTCCTTTATCAGTAGTACCACTTTGGTTAATGTTATCAGTTGTTTCACTTTGAAGTCCAAAGTCTTTTTTATTTTCACTTTGGTTCATGTTATCAGTTGTCAAACCACATATATACCTTGTATGGGACCCTTCATTTTCAACTTCTTCTGGCCTAACAACTTGTATGGGACCCATCATTTCTTGTCCATACATATGCACCTCCTCACTCTCAGCATTAACTAAGAAATCAACCATATCAATGACATCTTTGTCATTTTACATCAATAATGCCCCACCCTCCCAAATTTCATATCCAGGTACAACATAATAAATATTCATATTTGAAACTGGGCATAAAGTAGAGTAGTATTCATGTATACTAAGCAAAGAAAGGTAATCCAACCCAACAGTCTCAACTATTTCTTCACTACCCCCAACATACTTATGTACTGGATCTTTAATAAACTTCCAACCATAATGAAAAACAATTCTGACAGACATTCTGCATTAAAAAAAATGAAGGAGAAATGTTTGAATAACATACAATACTTTATAACAAGTATCACAAAAAGGGGACCAATGTCGACAAGCGCATGAAAAGGCGGATATTGAGGGGACAAAATAGAATTAAAGAAAGGGGACCATAGTAGTGAGCATACTTTATCCAAAGCACCAAATATACTAACTAATTCATCCACAAAACATGCATGCATATACAAGAAACAACTCACAATTAAAAACAAAGAACATATCATATCTATCATACAAGGAGAAATTTACCTAAATCGGCACCAAATTAAGTATCACAGACCAAGCGAAGGTGGGAACCCAGTCAATCACGAAGATCCACCACGAACACACTAAACCCACACCTTATTTCTCTCGCCTCTCTAGCCCTAGATATCACCACGATCGATTGTTCTCTAGCCCTAGAAATCGATCTGAAATGAAATGAGAGAAAACCCCTTCAGATCATCGTTTTCAAATATATATATGAAGGTAATTAAGTCTTTAGCCAAATAAAGTGTGAGTTAAGACGGAAAGTACTTTTTCACTTCACCTCAAAAGGTCGAGAGTTTAAATGTAGGTTTACGTACCACAGGTGGTTAAGTGTGAAACCGATCAAACACCAGGTGGTCATCTGAACTTAACCCTACAATCAATGATAGTAAACATAATAGACATCTTGAACAAAGGAAAAAAAAATTTATTTATTTTTATGAATAGTGTCGTATTCGTGAATAGTGTCGTATACGTGAATAATAACGTATACGTGAATAGTAATACCGACACAAAAATGTAGAAATTCCAAAAGAAAAATCATACTTCGTGAATAGTACTCGTGAATAGTACCGTATTCGTAAATAGTGTCGTATACGTGAATAGTAACCTCGACATGAAAAGGTAAAAATTTCATAATAAAATTCATACCAATATTTCGGTATAATGATATTGAAAGAAAAACATCATTTACAAAAAAATAACACCTCTTACTTCAAAAGAATAGTACTTCTGACTGGAATATCGGATATAGTGCTGAAGGAAACTTGCATTGAATGGCCACTCTCAAAGTATCTAAATACTCACAAAATACGCTCGATAATATAAAGAGAGAAAGCTTATGATTCTGGTGTAATTTTCAATTCTAACTAAGTACCCTATTTATAGGAAAATGTTAGAACGCCAAAGTAGACTAAATTAATAAAATAATATTTTTTCAAAAATTTTATACGCACACCTCTTGGACCAAAATTCAGTCACCACCAATGGAGCCCACCAAAATTCAGATTTTCCACACCAACCAAAAGTGGGGCCCACCCATGATTTTAATAAAAAATATTTATTTCTGAAACTTCAATAATTCATAATAAATAGCTCATTTATCAGAAAAAATTTGAAACTCGTGTCTATTCCATAAGAAATTTAATTCTCTAAAACTTTGTAAAAGAAAGTTTATCCAAATTCCAATAAAAAAATGTCTGAAATCCACATACGGATAATTTTTAACACCTTCATTCCGATAAAATACTGATAAAACACCTCTGTATTAATTCCTTCATTTATATCAATATAAAAATAAATATTTTCTTATCATATAAATCAATAATTAATTATTCACAAATAATATTACAGAATCACAATTATGACAACCAGGTCGTTCACAGGAAAGAATGGGCTTTCCGATAAGGATTTCTTCTTATTGGCGCGCAATTAGGTGACCAAACCCCTTTCCTAGACAGAACTTCCTTAGACATTGTCAATAATGCTATCTAATAATATTATTCAAATAATATGAATTATTGATCTAATAATGGGAAATACTGTGCAGTGACAATTATTGAAATAACAATAATATAAAATATCAATGTAGCAATTATTGAATAAATAAAATAAAATATTGAACAGTAATTACTGTAACAATTATTGAGTAGTGCCTTCTTACATAATAATCAATAATTCAAAATAATGTGCAATACTGAAGTGTGCTTCTTTATGCGACCACGCCAGATTATTATATTTTAACCAATAGGGTATTCAGCAAGTGTTACTTGGTAATAATTTAATAGATTATTTATAAAAACTCAAACTTTTTGTTTTCTTCATCTGACCGTTTTCCGTTATGAGGCCCAAAAATGGATGCGCCGTCGTACGAATATCCCACGACCAAACGAATATTCCCCGATAACAATGAATATTTTATAACCACTTGCTTATTTTGCAAAATTTGCACATTTCACCCATAACCAAAGTATTATATCAAATTAACACCTTATTATTCAAAATAATAATTACAGGAAATTTAATTTTATTTATAAAAAGTTGGGGTCTTACAAAACAGGCACAAAACAAATCATTTTTTGGGGGAAATCCGCAAAACAGGCGACCGCACGCGGTTGTTATTACTTTTTAGTTATCGAAACTGATTAATTTTTTTTATATTAGCAACTGCACGCGGTCGCTAATACTGGTCGGTCACACGTGGCTCCACATCACGCTAAAGGTTGACTCAACCTGACACAATCTGGCAGTCGTTGATGGACAAATAGCGACCAGAATATCAGCGACCGAAGTTGGTCGTAGATAACCATCAGTGACCACAGGCGGTCCCTGATTGGCAATCGCATATAGCTTATTTTGTTGTAGTGAGAACCGCCGAGATATTAACTGAACAAAGAAAAAGGAGGATAAAGCTAATAACGGGAGGGGGGAGGAGGTTCCAAACGGAAGGAAATAGAGAGATATGATAAATTGAGCAACGAGAGAGAGAACTGCGAGAGAGGGAGTTTGAGAGAAGAAAGTGATAAGGCGCACTAAAAAAAATAGGTCATTGGCGACGGCAGTATCCCCATCGCCAAATAACCTCATTATCGACGGCATAGCCGTCGCCAATGAGGCCCGTCAAGAATGACCCTTCCCGGGCCTAAATTTGGTGGGAATTTTTTGGTGGGCGTGGGAAAAGGGCATAGGCGACGGCCTTTGCCGTCGGTATTGAGTGCCGTCGAGAATGGGTTTATATTTACTTTCAGTGACTTAAATTTTTTTCATTTCTGATATTTCTTTTTCTCCCTCTTCTTCCTCGTCACGGCTTCTTTCTTTCAAAGTCACCAATGTGTAAGACCCCGAATTTTATGAAATAAAAGTATTTAATTTTTCTATTTAGTAAATGGTTAAATTGATAAAAGTTTAAAGTTAAGGGTGATATATATAAAATTTTCAAAATAAGCAAGTGGCTATAAAATACATATTATTGTCGGGGAATATTTGTTTGGTCGTGGAATATTCTTTCTGTCAGAGAGAATATTAAATGACGATGGCGCATGACCATTTGTATGGGCCCCATAATGAATAAGCATCGGATGAAGAAAAGCAGTGTGGCGCCCCAAAATTAGGTATCGTCACCCATCTTGGGTCGCCACTTACATGGTACATAAATTCAAATACAACTTACTAATATAGCATCGTATACAATACGACATAAACGTGAGTTTGAATACAAATATTGTCTACTAGATATTATACAAACTCAAAAGGAGTCCTCATTACTACTATTATCACACTATTTCACAGAATAGTGAGGACTACTAATGCTATCCTCTGGACCATTACTCCGTTTCCCGACTCGTCCCAGCTATGTTCTCATTTCCTGAAGAGAACAGTGAAAGAAAGGGTGAGCTCAACTAGCCCAAAGAAGAAATATTATGACTAAGATAATGCAGAATAATTTATCATTAGCCTCAACAGTGTTAAACCGATAAAATACAATTGACAACAAGTTTAAACTGCAGCGGAATAAGCAATCCATTAAAAGAGTCAAGTAGAGAATAAAGTCTACTATCTTTTAGGTTTTAAAAGGTTTTTCATCACTGTTATAAGCTGAGACTCAGCTTTAATAAATAATCCACATCATCGAATCACCCCACAGACTACTGCCAAGGATATTCATCAAATTATCAATGGTCATGACTATACCGAATCACCCTTGGTCATAATCATACCAAAATTATCCATCAACGTATTACATGTGCCACCGAGGACTTTTATCACATCATTTATAACAAGCCGTGATTATACCGAATGATCCACGGTCATAATCATACTAAGTTCATCTATACACGTAAGTAGAAGATAACATAATATAACATGAGGATGATGACAATGACATAATAATTCAATAAAACAAGTTCAAGAATTATTTTATCCAAGGAATTATTAACGTCAAATTGTCAAAATGATCTTTATTTTGTAGAGTAAAATTCAAGAATGATCGGAAGAATATTTCCATGAAAAGATCTTTGGATGAAGCGCAAATATCAAGGATATTCCACTAATTTCATGGAGTATAGAAGTCAAAGATTTAACTTATTTGAGTATAATAAAGAATGGAATAACAAAAGAAATCACCGTGCATGCGGTACTTTGATAGACAAAAGTTATTCAACAGAATAATAATAACGGAACGGTCGGGTGAAATTCACTGCAAATGCAGGATGATCCAACAGAATAATAAATCACGAATAATAAACAATGGAACCAGTCGGTGTAAAACACATGCACGAGGATATTCCAGCGTAATAATAAATGCGAGAATAATAAACAATGGAACCGGTGGGGTGTAAAAACACGACGCAGGATATTCCAGCAGAATAATAAAGAATGGAATAATGAAGGAGATCACCAAGTATAGGGATTAAGCGATACTGAGTTATTCTAATGAGAATAAATAAGAATGGAATAATATAAGGATTTCACCAAGTATAGGGTATCTGCATATATCTGAGTTATGTATAGGTATACCACTTTTACTGAGTTATTCCAATGAATAATAAGCAATGGAATAACAATAGTTCTCTTCATGAATAAGAAAGAATAACACCTTTAATTACAAATACAACAAATAATATTCTCTACCTTAGAAGAACCGAATATTGGCAAGGTGAAAGTAGCGAGAATACTTTTCTTCTTTTCTCTATAGTTTCTCTCTCTAGAGTTTTGGTGAATTCGTGAAAAATAATGAAGCACTAGGCCTCTATTTATAGAAGATTTCTAGCTTAGCTTTGCCGTGTGAAAAGGCAAGTGGCTTGACGGTGGTGATGTGAAAAGAAAAGTGGTTTGGCCTTTGTAATGTGAAACGACAAGTGGTTCGGCCTTTTGTAATGTGAAAGCGACAAGTGGTTCGATGCACGTAATGTGAAACGACAAGTGGTTCGACGCTTTGTAATGTGAAACGACAAGTGGTTCGACACCTGGTAAAGGTAATTACTATTGACGAAGGTAATTACTATTCACAAAGGTAATTACTATTGACGAAGGTAATTACTATTGACAAAGATAATTACTATTCACAAAGGTAATTACTATTGTGAAGGTAATTACTATTGGCGAAGATAATTACTATTCACAAAGGTAATTACTATCGAATGAAAGTAATTACTTATCGACGTGAAGAGACTCTTAGATGATGACATATGGGCCCCTATAAAATAATCAAACTTTCCACAAATGTCTCATAACAGACTCTTTATATACATCAAGGATTTAATAAATATTACCACAAATCATTTTATTTTTAATCAACACATATTTAATCTTTCAACAATTATTAATCATTTATAACTTGTCGTCTCAATTATTGATTTAATCTTTATAACATATTATATATGATGATCTCTGTGACAATAATTGAATCAATAATATAAGAGATATGATGCAAAGAATTACTATAGCAATAATTGAGCATATTTGAGTGACTTCTCACATAAGCATCAATAATTAATATCGTGTCTTCTTATCTGACTACGGCGTATTCTTGTACTTTTTACTCTAGGGTAGTTCAGCGGTTTTAACAGTAACACTCTCGCCATTATTTTTATAGAAAGATAATTTTGTCGTTTTTTCTAACTACGACAATACTTCCGTTAATGGGGTCCATTAATGATTGAGTAGTCGTATTTAATATTCCCCAAACAAAAAAGAATATTCCCAGACCAAGCGAATATTTTATAACAACTTGCATACTTTGCAAAATTTATAAATACTACCCACAACTATAATATTATCTTAAATTCACACCATAATATTAAAAAATTATTTCGACAAAATTTAAATCTTTATTGATAAAATCTGGGTCTCACAACGACAAATTTGAGTTTTTATAAATAACGACGCGTAGTTATTACACTAATTAACAATGTTGTTGGAATACACGGTGGTTAAAATAAAATAATCTGGCGTTGTTCAGACAAGATAGATACCGGCAGATTGCATGTATTTTTGAATTATTGATTCTTACTTACGTGAAGGCACTACTCAATAATTATTCTGATAATTCTTATTCAATATTTAATTTTATTGGTTCAATAATTGTTGCGTTGATATTTTATATTATTGTCATTTTAATAATTGTCACTGCACAGTATTTTCCATTATCAGATCAATAATTTATATTATTTAAATAATATTATTAGATAGCATTATTGGCAATGTCTAGAAATTTCTGTCAATGAGAGGTTTGGTCACCTAATTGCGCGCTAGTAAGGAGAAATCCTTATCGGAAAGCCCCTTCTTTCCTGGGAACTACTTGGTTGTCATTATTGTGATTCTGTAATATTATTTGTGAATAATTAATTATTGATTTATATGATAATGAAATATTTATTTGATGTGGATATAAATGATGGATTTATTTATGTGGTTATAAATGAAGAAATTAATGTTGAGGTATTTTATCAGTATTTCGTGGGATTGGAGGTATTAAAAGATCAAACTGGTATTCTTACAGCTTTATTGTGTGAGTTATAATTCTTAATCCGACCGTTGGATCGATGTGATTTTTGGATATGTTATACATATATAAGTTGAGTATAAGTTCACAAATTTTGAACCGTTAAAAATGAACGAATGATTTGTTATGAATTTTAAAAGGTGACTGATTCGGAAATTAGGTTTATAAATGATTTTGGTGGAAAATTCTAGAAATGGGTGGGCCCCACTTTTGGTTGTTGAGGAAGATGGCTGATTTTTGGTGGGTAAAATAGTAGCAGGTAAAGCCATCGATTCTGATTCAAGTCCGCTTTGCGTCTTTAATATTTTCCTATAAATAGAGGGCTAAGTTAGAATTGAAAATCACACCAGAATTCATAAGTTTTCTCTCTTTTTCTCTCTAGATTATCAAGTGTATTTTATGAGTATTTAGATACTTGATGAGTTGCTATTCATCAGTGCATATTTCTTTCAGCGTCATTTCCGATATCCAGTCAGAAGTGCTGCTCTTTTGAGGTAAGGGATAGTAAGGGTTGTTATGTTTTTCAGTTTCGTAATTTTTCTGACATTCAAAAATTCTGGAAAAATTTGAAATGATAATTTGATGAGTTTTCTTGATTGTGTCCAAAAATGGCGATTTTTGGATGTATAGATTAAAAGTTGTAAATTTTATGAGAAAAGACTATTTTAAAAGTAACCGCTTATAACTCCTTGTGGTTAACTCCAAAATTGGTGAAATTTTTATTGGAGTACATGTATATGATAGAAGTATACTCTGTAAATTCCGGAATTTTTGGATAAAAGTACAATTTTTGATAAATATCTAAATATTCGACTTTTTGGCCATATGAAAAATAGTAAATGATTTTTAAAAATTCTGAGAAAAATATATGTTCAATATGGGACTATATTCTACTAAATCTTAGAAAAGATAATTTGTTTGTACTGATTTGGTATTTTTCATGAAAATGGACTAGTTATGAGTAAATGAATTAAATATGTTATGTGAAGTAAGAAAATTGGAAAATATGATTTTATGGCTTGAGAATCCTATATGAGGTATATGCAGATTTTTGATGAGGGTTTTGGTTATTGGTGATGAAATCTTATGAGTTTGGAATTTTAGGATGATTAAATGCATTATTTAGTAAAGTGTAAACAATTAAAATAAATTGTTAATAAGTGTAAAAAATGTTATTTCAATATCATTATACAGAAATATTGGTATGGATTTTATTGTGGAATTTCTATCTTTTTGTGTCGAGTTTACTATTCATGAGGTACTATTCACGAGTTACTATTCATGAGTTACTATTCACGAAGTTACTATTCATGGGTTATTATTCACGAGTTACTATTCATGACAAAATTGGTTTCTTTTTCTAACCAAATTATAGTTGATTTATGAATATTACTCTTGAGATTAAATCTAGATGTTTTGATTATATTGATTTTACTATTATATATAACATTTTTATAACCCTAATGATGATATTTCTCTTTGACTTGAGTGTAAAGATGGGTAGATTTTGGTATGATCATGACTATGGGTTCCTTTGGCGATGAAGTGCAAAGTTGAATTCTTAATCGATATGATCGTGACCATTGAATTTATAATTGAATATCTTTAGCTTAAGTGCAAAGGTGAAATGATCAATATGGTTATAATTATTGTTTATATAAATTCGAAATAATTATATATTTCTTTGAGATATTAATATATTTGGCTCAGAGTGCAAATATGAATGTTGATGAATATATTTGGCCTGAAGTGCAAATATGAACTGTTGATGAATATATTTGGCCTGTAGTGCAAATATGAACTGTTGAGGAATATTTTTGGCCTGTAGTGGAAAGATGAATTATTGATAAATATCTTTGGCCCGTAGTGCAAAGATGACATGTTGTTGAATATCTTTGGCCAGTAGTGCATAGATGAACTGTTGACGAATATCTTTGGCCCGTAGTAAAAGATGAATTGTTAAGTAAGATTATAAGCAGGAGGCGTGATTTGGTATAACCATGATCTTTGATGTTTCGGGTAAAGACATGTGATGAAAATTATCTTCATCACTGGATGCGAAGAGAATTTAGAATTACAATTATGATTATGAGTTATTCATATAATTGTGGAGAAAGGCTGTTGATTAATGTTCTGAGGATAAAACATTGTTGGTGGACTTTTAATGTGGAGAAGATAATAGACTTTATGGTCTATTTAACTCTTCTAATGGATTGCTCGTTCCGCTGCAACTATGGTTGAAAAATTTTATCATCTACCATATGTTCTAAATCTCTGATTTATTACCGTTGAAGGCTATTGAAAATTTATTTATCTTTAGTCATGATATTCTTTACTGAGCTAGTTGTGCTCACCCTTTTGCTTCACAATTCCTTTCAAGTAATAAGAGTGTAGCTGGGTCGAGAAGGGGTAATGGGAATAAAAGCGGTGGTCATCATTTAGTAGTTATATTTGGTGAATCAAATAGGGTGAGGCGAACCCAACGTTGGAAGGGTGTTTTGCCACTATCATACAAGATGTCTAAAGACATACAACCTCGTGTCATCATAAGACAGGGTTGTGCACATCCACTTACTGAGTATATCTACGTGCACTACCTATATGATCTTAGTGTTTGTTTGAAGTATAATTCTCAATTAGAGACAGTGGAGATAATGATATGTCAAGAGAAGACTCATCATTGGAAAGAATATGATAGTAATCTTCTCATTTTTCTTTGGGGTCTATTGGGTCAACCAAGGATAATTCTGTGGCCATATGATATCTATCATAACCTAGATGCATAGCCTCCCATGTACGAAGGTTTCCTTGAGCACTTCCCAAAGATTTTAATTTTTAAAACAGTTTTTGACTATACCTTTATGTAAGATGTCATGGTGACGTGCTACCCAAGTTGGTGTCAAGAGTCACAGTTGATATATATATTTGTATCAAAACTCACAACACATGAGTTGTTGTATTTTACACGACAATTTTTGTAATAAAGTTGTAGTTGTTTTCTGTACCATGTATTTGGCGACTCAGAATAGGTTGGGTGGATTGGACCTATTTTGGAGTTGTCACACCCACTGTCTTCTTCTTGCCATCGCCGTCACCGTCTCTCTTCCCGTCGTCACTCTCTGTCTCTCTCGACTTCCCAATTTTAGTTTCCCCCAAATATAACATAATAATGTTTGAAGTTTTCCCCCAAATTTCTGTCTTCCCAATTTCGACTGCAATGTAATCTTCCTCTCTTTCAAATGTTTGCAAGTTTACATGAAATATCAATTGCAATGTTTGCTAGAGTTTTTTTTTTTTGTGTGTGTGATAATGTCAAGCGAAAAATGAGAATGTCAACTCCAGTGTACTTGAAGCGTGTGAGCTACTTAATTATTTATTTTTTCAGATTCTTTGAAACTGAATGCCAATTTTGCTGTTCCTTTTCTCATGGAACTAAATTTGAAACTATATTCTATCTTGTTATGTGCTTTGTGCGGAAAATGGAATTGGAGACCTTGAATTACGTGAACATACCCCATATATATATTTTTACAAAAAATAAAGATTTATCTGTTCAATGAATGCAAGTTAGTTGTTAAATTTTTTTAAGTTATATTAATAGAAACAAATTTCCATACCATTGTTTGCACTAATGCACTGAAACGGTCTTCTCGCTTCTTGGGAACTCAACTCTATTTTTAATGCAGTAAAGAGTTCATAATAGTTTAATAATAGGGTGGGGTGTGGGTGGGTTTTAAAAAAGTTTAATAATAGTTTGTGACCTGAAAAAGCTAGTATTCTTTTTGTTATACAAAAATAATCCTTACTTTGACATGTGCATATTTTCATATAGTTTAGGAAGCTTAGAAACCCGTTTGAGATTCACTTAGTAGGAGTGAATCTCAAATAGTCCCTATTTTGGGACTGTTCTTGTATGTTTCGATCTCACTTAGGTCGGTGTTAACGACTTGAGCACGTCTTTATATTTTTTGAATTTTCGGTCAGTATATATCCCTTGAAGTTCTTCGGGTGCATATTTAGACTACGGTGTGTTAGTCTATTTCGTGTACTTGAAGACCATGGGAAGGTGCTGCCGAAATTTTTGAAAAATTTAAAGATGTTTTCAAGTTGTTGGCATCAGTGAGGTGACACATCCGGGAATGGGATAGAAGCATGACCCGTTAGAGTGGAAGATGAATTTAGGAAACTCATAAGCTTGCATATACATTAACTTGGAAACTTGATTGTGTTTGTCTAACTTTCCATATATATAGCAGACAGTTGTCAAAGATGTCTTTTGATCGAAGTTGGATGGAACGTAGGGTAGCCACTGATAAGAGTGGGCTTAGCTCTGAGTACCGTAGTGGGGTTGAACAGTTTATCAATTTCGGGTTTGAGCAAGTCAGCGGGGATGAGATCAGATGTCCTTGTAAGAGGTGTGTGAATGAAGTGTGGAAAGAAATGAGTGATGTCATATGCGACATATTTGCGTATGGGTTCAAACAGGGTTATACGATATGGATCTATCAAGCAGGGTTATTCTTTTGTATTATTTCATTTTATACTTTGCGTATCATCTACTACTGTGTTTTTTTTCAGCGACGGTTCGAGGATCTTGCGAGTTGAACGAAAGCGAAGAGAGAGGTGACACTCCAAGAGAGGCGAGTCACGCAGCGTGCGAAGACGAGAGATAGAGGCCTGATTTGCGCAGCTATAGGGGGACCGAAGAAGGGTAGAGTTATGGGCATTCCCCATGTCCCAGCTTACACCCTAGTCCCTGCTGCGAGATCTCGGCAACGCCCACCCACTGGAGGTAGTGGTGCGAGTGGATCGGGCGCCGACCCTTCATTATCTGACGACTTCTTCCGGCGGATCATAGAGGGGTGCATGGCTAGCGATGTTGTGCAGTCAGGCGCACCATCACGTGAGCGGATCTATCAGCTAACTTAGGAGGTTGTCCACGGCACTATCGATCCTACAGCTGCCGTTGAAGACCTCATGGGTGTAGTACGGGAAGAGGCCATCCGCGTGTGTGTAGTTGTCTTAGCCAACATCTTCCCACCACATATTCGACAGGTAAAAACAATTAAATTCTGTATTTCCTTATTTAATTTATGTAATTTATAATTGTATTGCTTAGGTAAAATTAATTAAATTATGTATTTCCTTATTTAAATTCACGCTAACACACACGTAACACCGCATAGGCATTAGGCATTGTTGCAACTTACGGGACTCGATTCTGACATACGGAGATCGAGTTATCACACAAATTGTAAAACTCGCCAACACATAGGTAAAAAGCCAAAAAAAAGACCAAAACTCGCATCGGTCGTCCGAACGACACGCAAACACACATGTAGCACCGCATAGGCATTAGGCACGTGTTACAACTTACGGGACTCAATTTTGATATACGGAGATCGAGTTATCACCCAAATTGTAAAACTCGCCAACACTTATGCAAAAAGTCGAAAAAGAGACCAAAAACCGCATCGGTCGTCTGAACAACACGTAAACACACACATAGCACCGCATATGCATTAGGCACGTGTTACAACTTACGGGACTCGATTCCGACATACAGAGATCGAGTTATCACCTAAATTGCAAAACTCGCCAACACTTAGGCAAAAAGCCGAAAAAGAGACCAAAACCTGTATCGGTCGTCCGAACGACACGCAA
This sequence comes from Panax quinquefolius, assembly GCA_020205615.1. Classification (NCBI taxonomy): domain Eukaryota; kingdom Viridiplantae; phylum Streptophyta; class Magnoliopsida; order Apiales; family Araliaceae; genus Panax; species Panax quinquefolius. The sequence goes on along the minus strand of CM035164.1, from coordinate 2,743,485 downwards.
ACACACACGTAGCAACGCATAGGCATTAAGCACATGTTGCAACTTATGGGACTCGATTCCGATATACGGAGATCGAGTTATCACCCAAATTGCAAAACTCGCCAACATTTTGGCAAAAAGCCAAAAAAGAGACCAAAACCCGTATCGGTTGTCTGAACGAAACACACATAGCACCGCATAGGCATTAGGCACGTGTTGCAACTTACGGGACTCGATTCTGAGATACGGATGCCGAGTTATCAACCCGTTTGCCCGATGAACCAACAGTTAGGCAAAAAGCCGAAAAAGAGACCAAAACCCGTATCGGTCGTCTGAACGACACGCAAACACACACATAGCACCGCATAGGCATTAGGCACGTGTTGCAACTTACGGGACTCAATTCCGACATACGGAGATCGAGTTATCACCCAAATTGCAAAACTCGCTAACACTTAGGCAAAAAGCCGAAAAAGAGCCCAAAACCCGCATCGGTCGTCCGAACGCCATGCAAACACACACATAGCACCGCATAGGCATTAGGCAGGTGTTGCAACTTACAGGACTCGATTCTGACATATGGAGATCGAGTTATCACCCAAATTGCAAAACTCGCAACACTTAGGCAAAAAGCCGAAAAAGAGACCAAAACCCGCATTGGTCGTCCGAACGACACGCAAACACACATGTAGCACCGCATAGGCATTAGGCATGTGTTGCAACTTACGGGACTCGATTCTGATATACGGATGCTGAGTTATCAGCCCGTTTGCCCGATGAACTAATAGTTAGGCAAAAAGCCGAAAAAGAGACCAAACCCCGCATCAATCGTTCGAACGATACGCAAACACACACATAGCATCGCATAGGCATTAGGCACGTGTTGCAACTTACAGAAATTGATTTCGATATACGGAGATCGAGTTATCACCCAAATTGCAAAACTCGTCAACACTTAGGCAAAAAGCCAAAAAAGAGACCAAAACCCGCATCGGTCATCCGAACGACACGCAAACACACACGTAGCACCGTATAGGCATTAGGCACGTGTTGCAACTTACGGGACTCGATTCCGATATACGGATGCCGAGTTATTAACCCGTTTGCCCGATGAACCAACAGTTAGGCAAAAAGCCGAAAAAGAGACCAAAACCCTCATCGGTCTTCCGAACGACAAGCAAATACACACATAGCACCGCATAGGCATTAGGCACGTGTTGTAACTTACGGGACTCGATTCCGACATACGGAGATCGAGTTATCACCCAAATTGCAAAACTCGCCAACACTTAGACAAAAAGCTAAAAAAGATCCCAAAACTCGCATCGGCCGTCCGAACGCCACGCAAACACACACATAGCACCGCATAGGCATTAGTCACGTGTTGCAACTTACGGGACTCGATTTCAATATACGGATGCCGAGTTATCTGCTCGTTTATCCGATGAACCAACAGTTAGGCAAAAGCCGAAAAAGAGGCCAAAACCCGCCTCGGTTCTTCCGAACAACACGCAAACACACATGTATCACCGCATAGGCATTAGGCACGTGTTGCAACTTACGAGACTCGATTCCGATATACGGATGCCGAGTTATCAGCATGTTTGCCACACTTGTAGAACACAAACTAAAATAATTTAAATATGCTTAGTTTTTGACTTCGTTTTTAATATTGTACTTTTGTAGGGTCTTGTTGAGGAGACTCATGGGGGTGGAGGCTGCGGCGCAGGTGATGCTCGTGGCGGAGATGGTGATGACTGCCGAGCTGATGCTGATGAGACTATAGAGGGTGGGACCGGAGGTGGGACAGGCGATGGGACCGGCGATCGCACGATAGATGGCGGTGATGGTGACACTAACATTCCTGATCTTGGGATGTAGTTAGTTTATGTTTATATTTTGACTTTTATGTATGTATTTATATACCTTTTGATAAGTTGTACATACTAGACTTTTGTATCTAACTATATTAATTGTTGATGGTAAAAGATATGATTGTTATTGATATGCGTGCATTGTCATTATTTGTTTTTCTTTAATTTTAACAGTACAATTATATATATGTAAATGAACAGGGAATTTTGTAATTTTTTTTAAAAAATTTTAAGCAAGTCGTTGGTGATTTGGGCGTCGGCAATCACCTGAAGGTCATTGGCGATGGGAATAGACAATCATTGGCGTAATACCATCACAATAAATGATTGTTAAATTAAAATTCAATAATGCTTAGTGGCGACAAAGATATCCGTTGCGTTATGGTTGCTTAAAGAATGACTCATTGATGATGACGATGTCGTCGACAATGACCCCGCTTAAGAATGACCAACTTCCGACGACGAGCAACGGAGCTGTGGGGCGATGACCTCGGGGGCGACGGGAGGGGCGACGGATAAAGGTTGCCGCTTAATGACCTCATCGCCGACGCAGAAGAGAGAGTCATTAAGCGATGGCAAATCATCGGCAATGACCTTTATTTTTGTAGTGGCGGCTGGAGGAACTGGCTCGTTTTAGGTTTTATAACTTCTTTTCGACGGAATCCGTCGAACTAGATTTATTTTGACGGACATTCCATCAACAATATAGTTCATTCCGTCGAAATTTTGTTTGGCGCTGACGGGAATGTTGGCGCCAAAGGGAGCCTCTTATATTCAACGAAATTTCATCGAAATTGAGTTATTTACGACATAATTATTTTCGACGAAGTATTTCATCGGAATTAACATTATTTTGACTGAAAAAAGTGTCGAAAATAATTCTGTCGGAATTGAGCACTTTTATTGTAGTGATATATATTTTTTTTATTCATTTTTGGTAATGATCATAAGTCATAAGTGTGACAGAGCAACCATGTGGATGTACAAATCCATGCATGGGTTATGTACATATTTTCTCGAACAAGAAGCAATGGTGGTATCTACGTTATTAGATGAACATGACATGACCAACTCTTGTTTTCCCCCTTTTAAACCCTATATAGTTGATTGTGAATAAAGTGGAATGGTATTAGTTTAAGTTTGTCTTTATTATCTATTAATAATTAATTATTTGGATTTTTCAGTGTAAAATATTTATCAAAAAAAACTTTTCCCTTTCTCTTCAAAATTTGAATCTGATTGTTTGGACTCAAAATACTCAATTCAGAAGTTTTTAAATTCAAGTTCTGAAATGAAATAATAATATTTTAAAAGCCAATTAATTCAAACAGATGACAAATGAGACTATTGTGATTAAAAATATTATTATATTTTATGATAAATTTATATTCATATTAAAATATCCACGTTTATGAATACATGTGATTAAGAACGGAATTATAATTAGGGTGGCTAGTGAGGCTTACCACCTCTACAAACTTTTTATTTATATTTTTTATTTATCTTTTCTTCTTAGTCTATGCACAATTTTATCTATGGGTCCTATTAATCCAATACCCCCATAAACTTTTACCCAAGTAAAAATAAGTTTGCCGGCTTTATATAAACTTGATCCCCCATTTTATTCAGCCATTTATAATTTTTTCGAATTTTATGTCATTATGTTTGATACACAATATTTATCTATATAATTATCACCATAATTTTATGTTAAATATATGTTATCTTTTTATATTTTTTATTATATATTGTACCAAACCTTCACCAGGCATAAATACTGAATCTATGTATGTAATAGAATAGTGTAAAAAGGAACCTACATACTACTGTTCTAATTTTCAGGTTAATTGTTCATATTTTCAGGTTACATACTACTGTTCTTAATTTTATTACTTGTTGAGTAATAAATAAAGTTCTTCATATCTGGTCGGGTTTTAAAGTTACCAAATAATTAATTTTTGAGTTATATATATAAAACAAAATTATATTCTTAGTATTTATAAGTTTTATAAATGATATTTTTTGGGTTGTGAAACGAATTAGGAGTCGGTCTAAATAATTTCCTTGTACAAGCTAGAAATAATTAAACCAACCAATAAACCAAATTAACCCCGGTAGGCGTGAAGGCGGAAGGGGTGGGGGGGGGGGCTGGGGGGGGGGTGGTGGCAACTAACCCCTAGAGGGTGGCGCCGGCAGGGTGGAGGCGATCGAGCGGGGGGTGGGGCAAAGGCACCGATTTAACCGACGATCGCTTGATCTGATTAGCCGAGATCAGATCTTCTTCTTCCTTTTTTTTTTTAAACTACAGTGAAATGACGTCTAAAAAAATTTTAAAAAATATATTTTTCTTTATTAGGTTTTGGGTCTTATTTTAACTACTGTGCGTCTTTTCCCCCTTATTTCTTCAGCGCCTTCACAGACTGCCGCCTCCCACCCTCTTCGGCTCTTCAGGTCTTGATTCCTCTTGAACTTCGGCTCGGCCACGTGCCGCCGCCTCATCTCTTCCTTCTCCCTTCTTTGGGTCATTGGTTGTTGCCTTGCCTCTGGCCTCATCTCTTCCCTCTGTACTTTACAGTTTGGTGAGTAATTTAAGTAATTTTTACTTTTAATTTAGCCTAAAATTTAGGGTCTTTCAAATTTGGTACTATTAATTTTAATTTAGCCTAATTTTAATTTAGCCTAAAAATTGATTTTATCTAAAATTGATTTTCTGTTAATTTAGGAAGTCTTGTTTAAAGTGTTGATCTCATATTATTCCAAGTGTTTAAATTAATGAAATTATTGATTAGTAATTGATGTTTTCATTTATACTAGATTATAGATAAATACTTGATTAAGCGACAAAGAACTGTTGAGTCTTCTAATAATCAAATACCAAGTTCCGAAGCAAGTGGTGATTTTCACAATTCACGTGTGGAGTTCAATCCGAATGATATTGTTAGTGATCCGGGGTTACGTAAATCAATTGAAGACTTTGCTATTGTGATTAGAGATCAAGTTCGAAGAGAGTATTTGACTAGAGGTCCATGTCAACCAATTGCCCATAATTATCCCCAAAAGTATTTTTTAATGTGAAGAGAAGCTTTATTTATGGTTTAAAAATTTTGATTGGTTGGAGTATAGCATTTCCAAGGATGCGCCTTTTGCTTTTCTTCGCTATCTATTTGGCAATTCAAACAGAGTAGATGCTTTTAAAAAAAGGTTTCAAAGAATCGGAAAAAGCCATTGAAAGATTTCAAGAGCATGTGGGTGCTTCGAATAGTGCTCATAATGATGCTAGAATACAACTTCAAGGTTTTAAAATCAAAGGTGGTGTGTCACATATACTACTAAAGACAAGGGCAAGAGATGAAGGTTGCTTATCGCACACGTTTAACGGCGGCTTTGGATGTCACACGCCTTCTTTTGAAGCAAGGTTTGCCTTTTCATGGGCATGATGAGTCATCGACTTCATCAAATAAGGGAAATTTTCTTGAGTTTTTTGAGTGGTACAGCCTTCGAAATGAAGAGGTAGGCAAGGTAGTTAATGAGAATGCTCCTAGAAATAATCAAATGACTTCTCCAAAAATTCAAAAAGAATGCTATTGATGTGGTACATGTGCCTGACACGTCATATATTTCTTTGAAGAATGTTATTGATGAATTATTTGCAAAGCATAAATTGTCATTATCGAGGTTGAGAGGTCAAGGATATGATGGGGCTTCAAATATGCGAGGCGAGTTCAATGGATTGAAGGCTCTTATTTTAAAAGAAAATCCATATGCAAGGTATGTCCATTGTTTTTCTCACCAACTCCAATTAGTTGTTGTTGTTGTTGCCAAGAGCAGCCGTATTGTGAGTGATTTTTTTCAATATGTTACTATGATTGTGAATGTGGCTGGAGCATCATGTAAAAGGAAAGATAAACTTAGACAGCTTGAACATGATAGGATTGTGGAGTGTTTGGAAAAGGGAGAAATAGTTAGTGGTAAAGGAAAAAATCAAGAAATCAGTTTAAGACGGCCAAGAGATACTTGTTGGGGGTCACATTACATAACTATAATCCGTCTTATGTCTATGTGGACTTCCGTATTACAAGTGCTTGAAAATGTGCATGATGATGGTGCTTCTGATGATAATAGCGGTATAGCCATAAGTTTGATTGATAAGATAGAGAATTATGAATTTGTATTTGTGATGCATTTGATGAAATATATATTGGGAATCACAAATGATTTGTCACTTGCCTTGCAACAAAAAGATCAAAACATTGTGCATGCTGTGAGATTGATTAGGGTAATGAAAGCTCGACTACAAGATTTTAGGGAGGCGGAATGGGAGAATTTTTTGAAGGAAGTCAATATATTTTGTGAGAAGAACGCGATCCCAATAATTAATATGGAAGACAACATGAGATCCCGCGGTCGTAGCAGGCACAATGGACAAAGTATTACTAATTTTTATCATTATCGTGTTGAGATTTTTTGTCAGGTATAATCTCTTTAACTCTTTTTTCATTATTCCTATCTAAAAATTTATCTTCTTTTTTTATTTTTCATTATTACAATGTAGGTTGTTGATTCAATTGTTCAAGAGATGAACAATCGTTTTTCAGAAGCAAGCACAGAGTTACTTTTATGCATACCATGCCTTGATCCAAGGGATTCGTTCTCTCAATTTGACAAAAATAAATTACTCCGTCTTCTTGAGCTTTATCCGAAGACTTCTCATTGTTGATCGCATGATACTTGGGGATCAACTTGAAAATTACATTTATGATATGCGATCGCGATAGTCGATTTCTTGGGATCGAAAATTTGGGTTTGGGAAGTCTTGCTAAGAAGTTGATTAAACAAGAAGACATATGACTTTTACATTGGTATATCGATTGATCGAGTTGGCTTTGGTTTTACCAATTCAATGTTCTTCATTGTTGAAAGAGTATTCTGCGATGAAAATTGTCAAGACTGATTTACGTAACAAAATGGGAGACGAGTGGATGAATGACAGTCTAGTAGTTTATATTGAGAAGGATATTTTTTTAACAATTGAAAACGAACAAATTTTGAGGCGTTTTCAAACTATGCAGATTTCAGCAGGATACTGCTTGTTATCGCTCTCACCGATAACCCGAAAGAAGCTCCGCAAGCGTCAATAAATAATTTTTTTTTATTGATGTATTCCCCCCCTTTAATATATGTTTTGGTTCTAACGCATCGCATGCATATATACAGTTATAACAAAATCATTGAACAATCGTAACTCTATCACCACAAGCAAGCAATAGCAATATTACTACAAGGGATTAAGTGAAGCTAGTTAGGGTAGATGGGTGTTTGATAAAATTGAATAGAATGATTCTGAATGTTTAAGTAATCTGAATGAAATAGAGTTTTTAATACTGAATGAAAAAAGTTGTTTAATAGTTGAAATGTCTGAAACATCTGAATAACAGATTTTTATTATTTTACCCCTTTGAAAAAATTTAAAATTATTATAAATTTATTTAATATTACTTAATATAATAGTTAATATTGTAAAAAAAAATATAAAATATTTCATTTAGTAGTCATTCAGCTCATCTAGCCAAAAAAAAAATTACAATTGGTCATATTTCAGCCTAAAAATTTGACCAATTCAGATATTTAGACTATTTTTATTCAAAATAAACGCACTGAATGATTAACCGATTCGAGCATTCAGCTCTAAATAAAAACTCTCTAATTCTTATTGTTGGTAAGATAAGTATAATATTAATTAAAAATACTATTGCCCGTTTAATTTTGAATTGTGAGTATGAATATTGTTATTTCAAAATTAATGAGACAACCATGTTTGGTCTAGAATTAAATGAAGCTATGTTTTCTTCCTTTATTTATTTGATGTTGAGAGAGATATATAGAGGAGAGAGATATATATATAGGAACAGTAAAATTGATGGTGCTTGTAGACTGAAGGGGATGAACAGTGAAGGGTAGGGACAGACAGACAGACTCTTGGCTGGTTCTGAGCCAAGCCGACCAGAGCTCCCCCACCAAAGCAAATGCTGGGTTGGGTTATTGGATTTTTGAAAGAGACCATTATTTGTTTCCCGAGGGACATAAAAAATAGAAAATAAAAAATAAAAAATAAAAAATAAAAAATAAAAAATAGAAAATAAAAGTAAAAAATATCACTACAAAGGTTTAATTTGTACTTTCATGATGCTATCTTTCTAGTATATATTTTTTTCTTTTTATTTGGACAATATATTATTGGAGTGGGATGGATAATGAGAGACAATAAGGAACCCTAATTTCCTGACCTTGTCTTTAATGGGTCTTTGTATATACTCTGCACCTTCCTCTATCTTACTACTACACTACGTACTATTTCTCTTTTTTTACTCGTCTTTGGTTGGTTTGTGGGTAAATATTAATAGTCCATTTGTTCTACAACATTAGTCTTAATTGTTAATTTTATAAATAATAAAAAAATAATGTTAATTTTTACACAAAATAATAATATATCTTTAAATTTATCATTATAATTTCATTATCATATCATTACTACTCAATAAATAAAGAATATTCTTGATATATATTTTCATACTCGCTTCAATATATCTTTCCCTAATAGTACATACATACTCACTTGGCCTCTATACGATCCATTTAAGTGTTGGTTTACAGAAATATTATATATTGTATCCTAAAATTGAATCGTAAGAGTATAAATAATAATAGTATATCTCATAAAGATGCAATAAAAGATATTACTTATTTTGGATAGTTATATTAAATATTCATTTTCTTTAATAATAAACTTTTACACATATTTTCCTATTATATTAAAAGTAGATTAAATATCTCATACTTTTCTTATTCTAATTCTCTCTCCATATTTAATGACATTATTATGGGTAATTTTGTCATTTCATTCATCTTCTTAATATGCGTGAAAAGTCCACCAATACTTTTATCCTGGGACGGGGGGAGTATTTATTAGAAATATTATATACTGTATTTCAAAGAATACATAATTAATATTTTTAATTAATTTCTGAGATTACAAAAAAAATTCTTAAAAATTAAATGGAGGAGGGTGTATGTTTTTAAGGAGAGTGGTTAGCATGGAGTTAATTTTGGTCAATTAATTAATATTGTATCGACACGTAGACCGGGAGGTGATCTCTATCTGTGTGTTAACACCGTATTCATTGATTAATTGACCAACTTATCATAAAGTTAATTTCATAATAATTGGATCCGTTTTTAAATGTCTCCCAAACAAATTTTACCATGCTAATAGGTCAATGTGACTCTCATTTCCAAGTAGACAAACTACCATTCACAGTTTTATCTTGCCATGTACACGGTGTTCAAAGGAGCTTATTCTTTCAAGTCCCAAGTATATCTCACATTATCACCATCTCCCATCCATCCTTGGTTGTTTTTCCCTTGTCCCATCTCTCTCTCAAAACTTTGCTTTAGCATAATTTTTTGCATGTTTAGTCACACCTCACAAGTGATATCTTGTCTCTCCTTTTTTTCTCACTAGTCTTTACTTTATCAATCAACCTTGAATATTACTAGTTTTTTTCCCTCTGTTTATATATAATCTTCAACCTTCTTCCTTACACTTCTTTCAATATATATTACTCAATTAATTTGGTGTTTTTGTTCACTCTTCACCTCCAAAACTTTTAGGGTTTTTTTCAAATATTTTATCATTGTAGTACTCCTATATATAATTATCCTACTCATCATCTTCTATATATTCATATCCTACTTTTCTAGCTTCCTTCAAACCTTTTCATCTTCACAATGAGTGATCAATCTCCCTACTCCAATTACTTGAATTACTTTTCTTCCTCCACATCTTCTTCCTCCAAATTATATCCTCCATATTATTATGATCAACATTTCAACATCAATAATAATAGTAATATCTACTCTAATATTATGATGAGTCATAATTCTTCTTTTTTCACTCATGAACATTATAGATCTTCACCTCCATCTCCACCTCTTAGAGAAGCTCTTCCCCTCCTAAGTTTGAGCCCTACAAAATGGGACAAAGAAGAAGAAACATTGATCAATATATCTACTAGTACTACTACTTGTTCTTCTGATAATAATTTTGATCTTCACTTAGGGCTCCCAAACCCTAGCTCTTGTGATGCTGATCTAATGATTTCAAAACCTAATTATAATAAAGAAGTTGAAAGAGAAAGAGAAGGAGAAGGAGAAGGAGAAGGAGAAGGAGAAGGAGAAGGAGAAGGAGATCAAGAAGAAGAAGAAGATCAAGAAGTGAGTTTAGTTGGAAATGTGAATTATCTCACAAGTAGGTTAAACAAGGGTCAGTATTGGATCCCTACTCCTGCTCAGATACTGATTGGCCCAACTCAGTTTTCATGTCCTCTTTGCTTCAAAACCTTCAACAGATACAACAACATGCAGGTATATATGTTTCATTTATTTCTTTTTCTCCTAAAAAAGCCTCCCTTTTTCTTCCTCTATTACTTTTCCTTTATGTTTTTTTTCCTTTTGATTTTTGCTAAAAAAGAAAAGAAAAGAGAGATATATCCTAACTATTTTCTTTCACACATCTTTTATAGCTAGTGTAATTTCAATATTCACCTTTTTTATTCTAAAGCTGAATTGATTAGAGCTATTCATTAGGGTTACCTTTTTCTTTCTTTGCTTTAGAATACTACATATTCTTCTTCTTTATTTTTTAATTTTTTTTTAACATTTTAGATTTGACTTTTGTGATTCTTCCTAGCTACTTTTCTTTTTGTATGATTTGTAGGTTTATTATTTTTTGAATTTAGATTTGAATTTTGTGATTCACCGTAGCTAGTTTTCTTTTTGCATGATTTGTGGCTTTTTTTTTAATAATTTTTTTGGGGATTTGATCAATAAATCTACCTGGTTCATGACTGTGGTATCTGGCCATGGTCAGTGCATTCTTTATTTTGATTGATTGATTGATTAAACTAGACAAGCATTATGCTTTTTGTTCCTTGAAGTTTGTAATGCTTCCAAGCTACACATTGGCAGTTGTGTCAAACTGAAAACTTTCCCAGTTTCTGATCTTCTTGTACTGAAATGATGATCTTCATCAAACAACCTTAATCCTAAAAAACCATCAAACACAATATATATTGCTTTCATTGTGTTAATTTAATATCACTACACATATACTAGCTACTCCTATAATATATATATATATATATATATATATAGCTTTCTTTGTGAATCAGTATTCCCATAAATAACATGATAATATAACATATTTATCTAGCTAGTATATTTAGAGTATGTTTGGAGTTTAAAAAACATTAAAGGAGAAGGAAAAGAAAGTAATTAAAACAAATGTAAAAAAGAAAAAAAACTAACTTAATATAAATAAATCTGATTTAAGAACCACTAATATAAAAAAATGTTAAAGTATATATATATATATATAGTTTATTAGATGGTTAAAAAAGCTCACATAGTTTTTTTAAATTTCATTTGCCTTTTTTTTTGCTAAATAATTTCATTTGCCTTTTCCTTAATTTTCCCAAGTTTTTGCTAAGCATATTAATTAGAAAACAAATATTTTAATGTTTTCCTATTTTCTTATCCATGTAAAAATAACCCATGAGAATAAAATCTGTTTGGATCAGTTCTTTATTTGGAAACCTAAAAGAAAGATACATCATTAATGTTTTAAAACTTTAACCTAATACTGTGTAGACAACCATTATTAGCAGCTTTGGATTCTTTTGCTGCAAGAACTTTCAACTTTATCATTTTCTACCTTAATTCTTACCTATGTACAGTGGACTCTCTTATTCATTAGATGCTCATATCTGCTGGATCTTTGTTTCTTTATGGCATATATGCATCTGAAAGTTTATTGGTTAATTTTAGCTTCAAGAAGACGTGCACTTAATTTAGTGTTATTTAATTTCCTTGTATGCATGTGTACTTACTTATCCAATTCTCTTACCTTAACAATATTTTTACCTTTTGCAAAATAAATAAATATAAAAATTTGGTGGATCTTTTTGTCTAACATGAATAGCAATTAGCATGGTTCTTTTTCTCTCTCAAAATATAATTATCCTGCAAAACTTTCTTCCATAAATAATTCATGGCAAATTCCATAAACCAAAAAGTGTTACTTAATATCTACATTTTGGTGCAATCACTTTTTCACTTCATACCTCAACTCCAAGTTCATACTATATATAGCTCATATTAAAGTATCTTTAAAATACAGTCATTTCATTCTTTACATGTATATATATAAAACCATATTTTTCAGCTACTAGTTAAGCAGCCATCTTAGATACGAAGCTTTATAGTTAATGGCAACATTTTCAGAATGATACTTTTGCACTTGGAAGTGACTTCAAAAATGCAGCAAAAAGCATATACTCCCTAGCTAGTAATCCAATAGAGAGAATCCTATTTGTTCTTGACTCATTAATTTGTTTTTTATAATCATATATTACTCTGCCCTACTTTTTTATACAAAGCATTTCGCAATATTAAATTTTAACCCCAAGTTTGCTATAGATATTGTAATTAATAACCCAATCCCATATTAGTATTTGTGAGTTAGTTAAAGCCTAAACTCTGCCATAAGTGGTTCAAATAACTTGTTATGACTTTTGAGTTGGCCTGTGATGACCCACTTAATGCTTTTATGACAATTTACTAAGCCTTGATTTAACTTTTGGTTGAGTTGGATTGGGTCGTTACAGAAATTATAAATTATATACCAAAAAAAAGAGACAAATACTTGACTATCAAATAGTCGATCATAATTTGGTAATGCTTATATGATATTCTCTCTCTCTCTCTCTCTCTCTCTCTCTCTCTCTCTCTCTCTATATATATATATATATATATATATATATATATTCTCTTGTGGTTTTGAACATTTGAATTACTACACATTGTACGTAGATGCATATGTGGGGGCATGGATCACAATATAGGAAAGGGCCAGAATCCCTAAGGGGAACACAACCCACTGCCATGCTGAGACTCCCCTGCTACTGCTGTGCACCAGGCTGCCGGAACAACATCGACCACCCGAGATCGAAAGCGCTCAAAGATTTCAGAACCCTTCAAACACATTACAAGAGAAAACACGGAATCAAGCCTTTTATGTGCAGGAAATGCGACAAGGCGTTTGCGGTGAGGGGGGACTGGAGAACTCATGAGAAGAATTGTGGCAAGCTTTGGTATTGCACTTGTGGCTCTGATTTTAAGCACAAAAGGTCATTAAAAGACCATATCAAGGCTTTTGGACATACCCATTCGGCTTATGGGATTGATTGTTTTGAAGAGGAGGATGAACCGGCTTCCGAAATCGAGCAATTAGACAATGAATGATCTGATCGATGGATATATATATTGTTTTAATTTGTTTTGAATGGTAATCTTAATTGCTAGTCAAAATGCATGTTGGTAGGTTAATGTAATGAACATTTAAGTTGATGTTTGATGATTAACTCTCCAAGTCTTTTTCACCTTAATTGTCATCGCAAACACTAGCAATTAACCAAACAAACCTACATCACAAGTCCTAATTACTAAAACTTAAATTCACTATTTCGTCTTATCTACCGTCTCATCCTATATATTATTTTTCACATAATTTTTATTTATTAATAAAATTAAGTACTGTCAATTAGTACGTACCCCTATCCAAGTATAAGTTTATTTAGTGAGAATTTAAGTTTGTGTGGTAACTCTCCAAGTATTTTATTAGAAATGAGGTTGTTTGTCAAAAATTGTACTAACAAAATATACACAAGTATACACAATCGACTAATAATATAATCGCAAGAAGAGTATCGTTTCCATGAGGAATCATTTCTAACGTTTTCCAATTATCAATTTTATATCAACTCAATCTTATTTAAACATATAAATTAATTAACAAGTAAACTAAATACTAAAAATAAATAACTAAATAATAAAATATAATTACATACATAAATAAATCTAAGAATTTAACTTCACCCAAAGCTTCATTCAAATATCATAACTTTTCATTTGATTATATGGTACAATGAATTGTTGACCAGGAATACTTAATTTCATTTATAAGCATCTTCCGAAGGCAAATAAAAATACCCATCACATGTCATTATATTCATATCTAAATCAATAAATCCATCTGCCAATTTCATATAGATTATCCCACGTAATTATGGATCCGACAATTACATATGAACGCACAAAATATAATAAATTAACTCATATGGTGTCAATCAAATAATAAAATATTAAATTTAAACTACACATGAGATTTCATTCAAATTCTTATATTAAAAACCTTGTACATGGCATATAAAATTATAATCTACAAAATATTCAACATCAATGAAAGATAAAAGATAAATAAGATCGAGTTTAGAGAAGAAAAACGGTTGTCGCGTGTCTTCTAACTCTAGGCTTCATCAATCTCTAATCTCCATCGCTGATGAGATATTGCTTGCTCTTGAACTTTGGAATTTAATGGTAGAGGATTAGCCTCACATGACACTAATTGGCCTTTTCCCCCAATACCTTTTACAATCCCAACATAACACTATACTCCCCTGCTTCTTAATATATATATGCTTTTTTAGGCATATGCATGCTTGAAATTAAGTAAATGATTGAAAAGCATTAGCTATAGTATCAATTGTCTATAATACTCTTCACCTCACTTATCTCATAAATATGGATCAAAAGATTAGGTGGAGTAATAAGGGGAAATTTGGGAAAAATAGTAATCAATTCTCCTAGATTACTACAAACGACAAATAATTAGGAATATAAAAAAAAAGTCTAAAACGACCTACATATAGGAATGGAGGGAGTATATAGGAGTTATTCCACCTAACCCTAATAGAATTATAATTACTTTTATAACCCTATGTGGAGATATTTATACTGAAGTCTTGTAGTCTTTGTAACTTTCTAAGTTTCAGTTAGCAAGTGTCTCATTTTATTTGAAAAACAAACATCAATATTAAACCCTTCAGTTCAGTCAAACCATGCGCGCGACGCGCCTGACCATGAACCCTCCAAGCGCCGCGGCTTAGGACTTGAGCGTCGCGGCCCTTGATCTAGCGTCGCGGCTCTAATAAATGAGCGCTGCGACTCAAGACTTTCTATTCGTTTTCTCTTTTTGCTTCCTTACTCGTCCAATTGCTTCAAATATTCACATTTTTCCACTTAACTTCTTTATTCCTACAAAATAAATAAAAATAATAAAATAATACAAAATCTATAAATAACCTAAAACACTTTAAAACACACAAATTATTAAGTCTAATAGTACTCAAATAATAAGTATAAAACCTACTCAAAGACAAATCTACATTTTGAAAGTCTTCTACTAGAATTCATATTTGTTCTTCGTTTTTTGTCTAATCTATTGTTTCACCTCATATAACGCGATAATAGCACTGAAGACAGTAGATGAAAATGAGATAATTGAATTAGATTTATGTCTAATTAGATGTGTCATGCAAAAGTAAGACCATTTTTTAGACCTTAGGGTAACATATCTAGAAGGTTAATTTGATTGAGTCATGTATATAGCATGTATGTTTGCCTTGCTTGACTTGGTACCCAAACAAAGAGTCAAGAAGGATAGACTAGTCAATTAATTTGGACTACTTTGTTACTAGGGTAAAATAATTACCTTTCTCATCTGTATATACTTATATATATATATATATAGCCCCATTTCTCCAACTAATGGAGGAGTGAATCGATATAATGACGGTTTTTCCGTAGTTTATATAGATAAAAACCGACTTTCTATACTATAGTGACGGAAAAAACCGTCGCTATAACCGATTCGTTCTTAGTTCGCTCCTTTCAGTTCGCTGGAGAAGCGGACTATATAGATATATATATCAAGTGAGAAGAGTAATTATGTTACTACCCACCAAAGGTTGCTCCTTATGGTCGTTAAAGAGTGTTGTTATGTTGACAAAAAAAATTTATAAAATGATATGATAAAGTATAATTAATGGATGATCGACATCATATATAAATGGGCCTAGTGATAAAATCAACAATAATTAATCACATTATTTTGTAAATAACTTTTTATAAAGATTATTTTGCCATCGAAATACTATAGGGTCGATAAGTGCATTGAATTAATATCTTTGTCAATGTGGATATAAGTCATATTCCCTCAAGTACAAAGTATAATAAATACACTTGTTATCAACAGCAAAATTTATTTATTTCTATAAAAAAAATGGACTAATTAAAATACATTTAATTTAAATGCAATGTTCCAATTTACTAACAACCTATATTGTTGTTTGGTGGGCGCAGCTAGCTTGTGAAAGTGAGGCCGCATTTTGTCATTTAGCATTCATTAAATCTTCTTTTCTGTATTTGCTAATTTCTATCAACCTCAATAAAATATATACAAATTAATTAATTAAGAAGAAATAATTGATTTGTATTTGACGATAATTTAAGTTTTGACATTTATTTAATAAATCATGAATTATTAGCCAGTTGTTCACAAGTTTTGCTAGCTCGAGTCATATTCAGGTTTAGTTGAGTTATATATCTTCAATACGAAATTATTATTATTATTATTATTATTATTATTATACGAGTTGATTTTAAATAAGTCGATCGGATAAAAAATTTTACTCAAATTTGACTCGTTAAACAAACACGAATTAATTTACTTGAATTAAATTCAATCGAGTCGGGTTTAATCTAGTCAATTTTGCCTAAAAGTAATTATGTTTACTGAGGAAAAGAAAAGGGAAAAAACGGACATTTATTTAAAAATTAATGATGTCTTTTCTCAATTGGGCATTTTTGACATTTGTTCCGTCTGCAGTATTAAACTGCGGATGGGGGCTATATCAATCGTTCGATATTTTGATGAATGATTAAAATCATTGTAAGGATAATATCTTTTTAACAACGTTAACTATGAATTAGTCTCATATATATATATATATATATATATATATATATATATATATATATATATATATATATACAGTGGCAAACCACATGGAGGACTATGGGGTCAATCGCCTTTAAAAAAAAAAAAAATATTTTATAATGTAAAAGGTAAATTTTAAAATTTTAAGTATTATATATAAATTCGACCCACTAAAATTTTATAAATTTTCTATAATACTGAGGTCAAATTGAAAATTTATAACTTTGTCAATCACATATGACTCATATCCGCTTAATATATGTATCTCTATAATATTTTAAACTAAATAATAATCTAATTTATATTATTTTTAAAAATAAATAATGAATTACTTACTTATGAGCAATTGTAATTAAAAAAGTCTAGTATGAGTCAATATATATATAGTGTATATATACCATATATTATTACTCATTATATTTTCATTGAAATATAGTATATATATATATATATATATATATATATATATACTCGAAAGTATAAAGCATTAAAAAAAAATTGGGCTTTGGTACCGCTGCTCGAACCCCCACTAAATTATTTTCATCTTCTTAGTAATAATTTTAACCCCATTCAAGAAAAAAAATCCTCGACTTCGCTTTAACTGTATATATATATATATAGAGAGAGAGAGAGAGAGAGGTCATTCCCCTTTGGTGATGAGAGAATCCTTTGATGCTAAATAAAGAAGATGTACGAATGTTTCAGGGTAAAGGTGCAAAAATGCTCCTGATGTTTATCTCGAAATCTCATTTCCACCCTGAATTTGTTTTTTTAGAAGTACCCCTAACGTTATAAAAATCACCTCATTAAAGCTCTTCCCGTCAGCAGACATGCTAAATAAACAAACGGGGTTAGAACATCTATGACGTGACTGACACATGGCAAGATTTGTAGAAATTAATTAAGACTTAGATATAAAACATACTCTAAATAAAACAATATATATCATTTAATCGAAACAAAAAATACTAAAATAAAAAATAAAAAAAACATAACATATTTACATCATTTAATTAAAATACTAAAATTCAAATTATTTTGTTAATTAATCAAAATAACTAATAAAATAAAATAAGTTGTAATTTGGTAAACTTATGTGCTTTGTAATGAAGAGAGAAGAAGAAATCGCCATTAAAGAGAAGCCCTAATCAAGCCATGGCCATCTGTAATCGAAGAGAGGATCCTTCTGCACACAAACCCGGTATCATCTTCACCACAACCAAACAAATCCTTTTTATTCTTTTTCCCCAATTAATTCATCAAGATTTGTAAATTAATATCAAGGCTGCTCAAGGCCAATTTCATATACTTTTAAAAGGATAGATATGTTATGATAGTCATGAATCCACGGAACAACTTGTTTTATAATTTCTCCAATAAATCATAAGATCAATCATCAAATTCATTTAAGAAAAAGGAAGTAATATATTATACATGTATGTATATATATATATCTAAAATCTTCTTCAAATACACTTTGTCTTGTATGCACTAAATAAAAAATTAGCCAACAACTTAGTCACCGAAGAACACCTATTAAAACCTTCGAGGGGCCTTCGATCGTGAACAGGGGAGAGAGAAAGAACGTGAGTTTTCCAGTCACAGTTCTGGCAGAGCACGGAGGAGCGCGTGGAGCCGAAATAGAAAAAGGGAAGGAATCACATCAGTCGCAGGAACGGATTAGACTTGACTTCGACTATTTCTTCTCTTCGATTTATTAGTTGGTTAGGGGTTTTTCCCTTTTAAAATCTGAATCGGGCTGCCTAGTTATCAATATTTATCCTCATTTGTCTATTTGATATGTCTGTTAATAGGAGGAACTTTAGTGAACTGATTTTTGTAACGTTAGAAGTATTTTAAAAAAAAAAAAATTAAATAAATATCAGAGGTATTTTTATTCCTTACCCGTATGTTTATTTCATCATCTTTCGATTTCTTACAAAATTAAAAAAAATCGTTAAGTCAAAGTTTGACTTAATGAGAATTATGACGTGTAAAATTTGATTGTTTTTAAAAAAAGTATATGTGACAGTTAGTATGTGACGTGACAGTGATAATGTGGATTTGGAGGAAATTTTTTATGAAAAAATAGAAAAAAATATTTTAAAGTATAATATAAATTATAAAAATTAGCCAAAAAAACAAGAAAATAAATAAATAAATAAAATATTTATTTTTAATAAAAAATTTAAAAGCAGTTTTTTTATTTAAAAAATTTAAAACACATTTTTTTAATAAAATAATTGTTTTTTTATTTTTTTAAAAAAAATTAAAACGTAGATTTTTTTTCATAAAAATAATTATTTTAATAAAAATAAAAAATGCAGTTTTTTAATAAAAATAATTAAAAGTCAGTTTTTTTAATAAAAAGAATGCAATTTTTTTAATAAATTTTTTTTTTTTTTATTAAAAAAATTAAAACGCTGAATTTTTTAATAAAAATAATTGTTAAAATGCAACTTTTTAAATAAAAAATTGCAGTTTTTTAATAATTTTTTTCTTTTTTATTAAAAAACAACAAAACGCTGAATTTTTAATAAAAATAATTGTTAAAAATGCGGTTTTTATAATAAAAAAAAAAAGTAATAGATGAATTTTATTATTAAAAAATAACTATTTTTTTTTTAAGTCAAGGTTGACTTAAAATGCATTTTTTAATAATAAAAAAACTCTTTAAACTATTAACAGATTTAAAAATGCAATTTTTTTAATCTCTAAAACAGTTTTTTTAAATTAAAAATGTAATTTTTTTAATAAAATAATTAACTGTTAAATTTTTAACAGTTTTAAAATTAATTAATCGTTAAATTAACTGTTAAATTAAAAAATTAAAATTAACAGTTTTAAAAATTAACTATTAAATTAACAGTTTAAAAAAAATAACTGTAAAATTTTTAACAGTTAATAAAAAAAAAGAAAAAATTTATTTAAAAAATGGCATTTTTTTTATTAAAAAAACTTACTTTTAATTATTTTATTAAAAAAAACTACATTTTTTATTTTTATTAAAAAACTGCATTTTTTATTTTTATTAAAATAATTATTTTATTAAAAAATCTACGTTTTACTTTTTTTTATTAAAAATAAAAAAGCAATTATTTTTATTAAAAAAAATGCGTTTTAAATTTTTTTTAATAAAAAAAAACTGCTTTCTAAAATTTTTATCAAAATTAATTATTTTTATTTATTTTCTTGTTTTTTGGCTAATTTATATTATACTTTAAAATATTTTTTTCCATTTTTTCATAAAAAATTTCCTCCAAATCCACATTATCACTGCCACGTCGCATACTAACTGCCACATATACTTTTTTTTAAAGGCAAGTCAACTGCCACGTCACATTTTCTTTTAGTCAAACTTTGACTTAACTGTTTTTTTAATTTTTGTTAGTAAAATTGAAAGACATGATGAGTTGATTTGTAAAAAAAAAGTTGATTATTCATCCGTAAGTTGACTTTATAATGACGATAATGACGTAAAAAGCATTTAACCCGACTCATGACATGAGATGTCATATCCAATAATATATATATATATATATATAGTCCGGTTCCAGTCCCGACGCCCGAATTTTATCCCGTCCGAATTTTTTTTTTTTTGGCTTTTTTTTTTAAAACAACTAAAAAAAATATTTAATATTTTATGGAATCAAAATTTTTTCATAATAAAGTGTTTTGGGCGTGATTTGAGACGATATAACAAAATATGGTGGTACAGACTGTATACACCATTTTTTGGTATAGTATTCAAATCACCCCAAAACATGTATTATGGAAAATTTTTCGCCCATAAATATAATAAATTTTTTTATTATTAAAAAAAAAAAAAAAATAAATAAAATTTGGGGTCAGATTTTTAATCAAACCGGAATTAGGACCGATCCATTAATATATATATATGTAAGACCCCGAATTTTATGAAATAAAAGTATTCAATTTTTTTATTTAGTAAATAGTTAAATTAATAAAAAATTTAAAGTTAAGGGTGATATATGAATTTTTTCAAAATACGCAAGTAGTTATAAAATATTCATTGTTGTCGGAGAATATTCGTTTGGTCGTGGAATATTCTTTTACGCAGCCGGGAAAATATTAAATGACGACCAGTAGCAATCATTTGTGGGCCCCATAATGTGAGAATAAGCATGGGATGAAGAAAGCGATAAGTTTGAGTTTTTATAAATAAGCTACGTAGTTATTACATGAATTAACACTTTATTGGAATATCCAAATTGGTTAAAATATAATAATACGTCTGGCGTCGACAAAGAAAGATGCTTACCAGACGGTACAAGTATTTTTGAATTATTGATTCTTACGTAAGAATGCACTACTCAATAATTATTCTGATAATTCTTGTTCAATATTTTATTTTATTGGTTCATTAATTATTGCGTTGATATTTTATATTATTGTTATTTCAATAATTGTCATTGACAATGATTTTCCATTATCGGATCAATAATTCATATTATTTGAATAATATTATGAGATAGCATTATTGGCAATGTCTAAAAAGTTACATCGAGGAGAGGTTTGGTCACCTAATTACTTGGCCAAGATGAGGAGAAATCCTTTATCGGAAAGTCTCCTCTTTCACAGGAACCGCTAGTTATCATAATTGTGATTCTGTAATATTATTTATGAATAATTGATTATTGATTTATATGATAAGAAAATATTTATTTGATGCGGATATAAATGATGAATTTATTTATGTGTTTATAAGTGAAGGAATTAATGATAAGGTATTTTATCAGTATTTTGTCGAAATAGAGAACAAAATATGGAATTTTCAGAAAAATTAGTTTATTACTTGATTTTGTAAAATCCATAACTCTTTGTGTATAATGAGTTAGGAGATAAGCCATATATCAAAAGAAAGCCCTGGAAGTAAGCTAACCGTAGAAATTAGAATCACCCAAAAATCCTTTGTAGATTTATCGTGGTGAATTTTTGAATGAAACTGGTCTGAAGGACTAATAATCCGAAAAATCAGTGTTCTTGAGATATATTGCGTGAGTCATAACTTTTTATCCGACCGTTGGATCGTTGTGAGTTTTGGATATATTATACACATATAAGTTGAGTATATGTCCACAAATTTTGAACCGTTAAAAATTAACGCATAATTTATTATGAATTTTAAGAGGTGACTGATTCAGAAATTGTTTTTATAAATGTTTTTAGTGGAAAATTCTAGAAGACGGGCCCCACTTTTTGGTTGGTGATTGAATGCATGTGCTGGACTTTTGTTCAATGAATGAGGGCTGGTTGTTGGCGTAGAAATTGAGAAAAAATAAAATAAATATATTATTTTATTAATTTAGTCTTCTATGGCGTTCTAGCATTTTCCTATAAATAGGTGCTTATGTTAGAATTAAAAATCACACTAGAAACATAAGTTTTCTCTCTCTATATTATCAAGCATATTTTTGAGAGTATTTAGATACTTTGAGAGTTGCTTTGCAGTGCAAGGTTCCTTCGGCTTTACATTCCAGTCAGAAATACTACTCTTTTGAGGTAAGGGATTTTAAGGGTTATTATGTTTTTCAGTTTCATAGTTTTTCCGACTCTCAAAAATTCTGGAAATATTTGAAATGATATTTTGATGAGTTTTATTGATTGTGCCCAAAAATGGTGATTTTTGGATGTATAGATTAAGAGTTATGAATTTTATGAGAAAAAGACTATTTTAAAAGTAACCACTTATAACTCCTTGTGGTTAACTCCAAAATTGATGAAATTTTTATTAGGAGTAAATCTATATAATATCAGTGTACTCTGTGAATTTCGGAATTTTTGGACAAGAATACAATTTATGATAAATGTCTAAATATTCGACTGTTTTGGCCATATGAAAAATAGTAAATGAATTTTAAAAATTCTGAAAAACATATATGTTCAATGTGGGACTATATTATGCTAAATACCAGAAAAGAAATATTTTTGGAACTGATTTGGTATTTTTCATGGAAATGGACTAGTTATGAGTAAATGAATTAAATATGTTAGGTGAAGGAAGAAAATTGAAAAATAAGATTTTATGGCTTGAGAATCCTATATGAGGTATATGCAGATTTTTTTATGAGGGTTTTGGTTATTGGTGATGAAATCTTATGAGTTTGACATTTTAGAATGATTAAATGTATTATTTAGTAAAGTGTAAATAATTAAAATAAATTGTTTATAAATTTAAGAAATGTTATTCTTTCAATATCATTATCTTAGAAATATTGGTATGAATTTTATTGTAAAATTTCTATCTTTTTCATGTCAAGATTACTATTCACGAGTTACTATTCATTAGTTACTATTCACGAGTTACTATTCATGAGAAAATTGGGTTGATTTATGAATATTACTCTTGAGATTAAATCTATATGTTGATTATACTATTTTTATTATCATATATAATATTTTTATAATCCTAATGATGATATTTCTCTTTGATTTGAGTGTAAAGATGGGTAGATTTTTGGTATGATAATGACTATGGGTTCCCTTTGGCCAGTAGTGCAAAGTTGAATTGTTGACTGGTATGATCATGACCATTGAATTTATAATTGAATATCTTGAGCTTAAGCGCAAAGGTGAAATGATCAACATGGTTATAATTATGGTTTATATAAATTCTGAAATGATTATGTATTTCTTAGATATATGAATATCTTTGGCATGTAGTGTAAAGATGACCTGTAGTTGAATATCTTTGGCCTGTAGTGCAAAGATGACCTGTTGTTGAATATCTTTGGCCTGTAGTGCAAAGATGAAATGATAATGAATATCATTGGCCGTAGTGCAAAGATGAATTTATTAGTATGATTATGAACATGAACTGTTATTTGGTATAACCATGATCTTTGATGTTTCAGGTAAAGGCAGGTGATGTAAATTATCTTCGTCCTGGATGAGAAGAGAAATTTAGAATCACAATTATGATTATGAGTTATTCATATAATTGTGGAAATGAACTGTTGATTGATGTTACAGGGATAAAACATTGTTGGTGGACTTTTAATGTGGAGAAGATAATAGACTTTATAGTCTATTTGACTCTTCTAATGGATTGCTCGTTCCGCTGCAACTATGATTGAAATTTTTTTATCATCTACCATATGTTCTAAATCTCTGATTTATTATTGATGAAAGCTATTGATAATTTAATTATCTTTAGTCATGATATTCTTTACTGAGCTAGTTGTGCTCACCCTTTTACTTCACAATTCCTTTAAGGTAATAAGAGTGTAGCTGGGTCGAGCGGGGGTAACAGGGGAATAGAACGGTGGTCATCATTTAGTAGTTATATTTGGTGAATCAAATAGGGTGAGGCGAACCTAACGTTGGAAGGGTATTTTGCCACTATCATACAAGATGTCTAAAGATATACAACCTCGTGTCATCATAAGACAGGGTTATGCACATCCACTTACTGAGTATATCTACGAGCACTACCTATATGATCTTGGAGTTTATTTGAAGTATAATTCTCAATTAGAGACAGTAGAGATAATTATATGTCAAGTGAAGACTCACCATTGGAAAGAATATGATAGTAATCTTCTCGTTTTTCTTTAGGGTCTATTGGGTCAACCAAGGATAATTCTGTGGGCATATGATATCTATCATAACCTAGAGGCATGGCCTCCCATGTACGAAGGTTTCCTTGAGCACTTCCCAAAGATTTTAATTTCTAAAACAGTTTTTGACTATACCTTTATGTAAGGTGACATTGTGACGTGTTATCCAATGTTGGGATGAGAGTCACAGTTGGTATATATTTGTATCAAAACTCACGGCATATGTGTTGTTGTATTTTGCACGACAATTATTGTAATAAAGTTGTAGTTATTTTTTGTACCATGTATTTGGCGACTCAGAATAGGTTGGATGGACTGGACCTGTTTTGGGGTTTTCACAAATATATATATATATATATATATATATATATATATATATATATGTAAGACCCCGAATTTTATGAAATAAAAGTATTCAATTTTCCTATTTAGTAAATGGTTAAATTGATAAAAGGTTAAAGTTAAGGGTGATATATGATTTTTTTTCAAAATACGCATGAAGTGGTTATAAAATATTCATTATTGTCGGAGAATATTCGTTTGTCGTGGAATATTCTTTTTCGCGTCGGGGAATATTAAATACTGACGCATGATGACCATTTCAGGGCCCCATAATGAGAATAACTGCGCCGGATGAAGAAAACAACAAAATTAAGTTTTTATAAATAAGCAGGCGTAATCGTTCACAATTAACACTTTGTTGGAATATTCGTGGTTAAAATATGAAGAATATGCGTTGTTACGACAAAAAGCACGACGGATGATTGCATATTTTGAATTATTGAATCCTTACGTGAAGAAGGCACTACTCAATAATTGTTACGATAATTCTTTATTCAATATTTTATTTTATTGGTTCAATAATTGCGCGTTGATATTTTATATTATTGTTGTTCAATAATTGTCAACGCCTGATATTTCTCATTATCGGATCAATAATTCATATTATTTGAATAATATTATTAGATAGCACTATTGGCAATGTCTAGAAAGTTACATCTAAGGAGAGGTTTGGTCACCTAATTGCGCGTCAAGAAGGAGAAATTCTTATTGGAAAGCCCTCTTTCCACAAGAATGCGACTGGTCATTATAAATGTGATTACGTAATATTATTTGTGAATAATTAATTATTGATTCATATGATAAGGAAATATTTACTTTATATGAATATAAATGATGGATTTATTTATGTGGTTATTAATGAAGGAATTAATCTTTGAGATGTTTTATTTGTATTTTGTCGGATTGGAGGTATTAAAAGATCAAATCGGTGTTATTACTGACTTTATTGTGTGAGTTATAATATTTAATCCGACCGTTGGATCGTTGTAATTTTTGGATATGTTATACATATATAAGTTGAGTATATGTCCACAAATTTTGAACCGATTAAAAATGAGCGTATAATTTATTATGAATTTTAAGAGGTGGCGATTCGAAAATTAGGTTTTGGTGGAAAATTCTAGAATTGAGTGGGCCCCACTCTTGGTTGTTGGGGAAGATGGCTGATTTTTGGTGGGTGGAATAGTAGCGAGTAAAGCCATCAGGTAGTAGCGAGTCAAGTCTGCCTTAAGGGCTAACATTTTCCTATAAATAGAGGCTAAGTTAGAATTGAAAATCACACCGTAAACAAAGTTTTTCTCTTTCTCTCTCTAGATTATTGAGTGTAATTTGTGAGTATTTAGATACTTGGTGAGTTGATATTCATCGGTGCAAGTTTCCTTGATGTCATATCCGATATCCCGTCGAAGTCTTTTCTTTTTGAGGTAAGGGATAGTAAGGGATATTATTTTTTTCGTAATGATATTATTTCTTCAATATCATTATCTTTGAAATGTTGATCTGAAGTTTTTATCAAATTTGGAACTTTTTCATATGGGGTTACTTATTCATGAGTCCTTTATTCACGAGTTACTATTCATGAGTTACTATTCACGAGTTACTATTCACAAGTACTATTCAAAGTACTATTCATGAAGCGTGAAGATGTTTTTTGTGGAATTTCTATCTTTTTTAGTCGGGTTACTATTCACGATATCTGACTATATTCATGATATCGACACTATTCATGTATATATAATACTATTTCGTATATGACATTATTTACGATATCTACGGTACTATGTCTGAATCTGTAATACTATTCATGAGAGTCTTATTTATGAGTTCTTATTCATGAGTTCTTATTCATGAGTTCTTATTCACGAGTTACTATTCACGGGTACTATTCACAATAAAATTGGTTTCTTTTTCTAACTAAATTATCGTTGATTTATGAATCTTACTCTTGAAATTAAAACCATGTTTTGATTATATTGTTTTTATATAACATTCTTATAACCCTAATGATGATATTTCTCTTTGACTTGAGTGTAAAGATGGGTAGATTATTGGTATGATCGTGACCATAGGTTCTCTTTGGCCAGTAGTGCAAAAGTTGAATTGTTGACTGGTATGATCATGACCATTGAATTTACAATTGAATATTTTTAGCTTAAGTGCAAAGGTGAATTGATCAACATGGTTATAATTATTGTTATATAACACGAAATGATTATGTATTTATTTGAGATATGAATATCTTTGGCCGTAGTGCAAAGATGACTTGTTGATGAATATCTTAGCTATAGTGCAAAGATGAATTATTGATGAATATCTTTTGCTCAGTAATGCAAAGATTTTGTTGTTGAATATCTTTAGCTTTGTAGTAAAAAGATGAATTATTGATGAATATCTTTGGCTCGTAATGCAAAGATGATCATTGTTGAATATCTTTGGCATGTAGTGCAAAGATGAAGCTGTTGATGAATATCTTTGGCCATGGTGCAAAGATGAATTTATTAGTATGACTATGAAGGAGGCTGTGATTTGGTATAACCATGATCTTTGATGTTTCGGAGTAAAAGGCGGTGATGAAATTATCTTCATCCCGGATAAGAAGAGGAATTTAGAACTACAATTATGATTATGAGTTATACATGTGATTGTGGGATGAGGAATTGTTGATTGATGTTACTGAGGAGGATAAAATATTGTTGGTGGACTTTTAACGTGGAGAAGATAATAGACTTTATAGTCATGTGACTCTTTTAATGGATTGCTCGTTCAGCCGCAACTATGGTTGAAAAGTTTTATCATCTACCATATGTTCTAAATCTCGATTCATTCTTGATGAAGACTATTGATAATTTATTTATCTTTAGTCATAATATTCTTTCTTGAGCTAGTTGTGCTCACCCTTTTGTTTCATAATTCCTTTCGTGTAATAAAAGTGTAAATTTGGGTTGGCCCGGGGATAACAAGGGAATAGAAGCGGTGGTCTATAGTTGTTGAGGTTCTCCCAAAGAGTATGAAAATAATTTTATTGAGGGCTTTTAGTGTGTTGTACTTTTATACATCATTTAATAGTTATTTTGGTGAATTAAATAGGGTGAAGCGAACCCAACTTTGGAAGGTGTTTTGTCACTATCATACAAGATGTCTAATGACATACAAACTCGTGTTATCATAAGACATGGTTGTGCTCATCCACTTCACGAGTATATTTACAAGCACTACCTATATAATCTTGGCGTTTGTTTGAAGTATAATACCAAATTAGAGACAAGTGGAGATAATGATATGTCAAGAGAAGACTCGCCATTGGGAAGAATATGATAGTAACCTTCTTGTTTTTCTTTGGGGTCTATTGGGTCAACCAAGGATAATTGCATGGCCATATGATATCTACCATAACCTAAAAGCATGGCCTCCCCGTATACGAAGGTTTCCTTGAGCACTTCCCAAAGATTCTAATTTCTAAAAGCAGCTTTTTGACTATACTTTTATGTAAGGTGTCATTGTGACGTGCTACAGTTGGTATATATTTGTATCCAAACTCACAACATATGTGTTGTTGTATTTTGCACGACAATTGTTGTAATAAAGTTGTAGTTGTTTTTCGTACCATATATTTGGCGACTCGGAATGGGTTGGATGGAATGGACCTATTTTAGGGTCATATATATATATATATATATATATATATGGGGTTGCATCCACAGTAACCGATTATTAGAAGTAATTCCTTTTTTGGCCCCAAATTGTGTGGCTAGAGCAAAAAAAAAAATTTATAACAAGTCGCTACATGTTGTAGTGACTGGCCAAAAATGAGTTATTTCAACAACCGGTTACTGTGGATGCAATCCATATATATATATATATATATATATATATTAAGGTGGTTTGTAGGATTAGTCCTATAAAATCCCTTGACGAGGGATGGATTAGTCTCAAAAAATCGTTTGATAGTTTAAAAGGTGGAACTATTAATTTTATATTTATTATGTGATTTTATGCTTTCTCATAAATAGTCTTAGCAATGACAAAAAAAATAGTTTATATGACTATTTAAAGTATTATTAATTCCCTATTATGAATAAAATAGTTTGAAATAGTGTTAAATTAAGATAAATAATTTAATCTCAAACATACTTTTTGTAAACTAACATGACCTAAATGAAATATCAAATCTATATAAACATAACTTAATTTTTATAATTTTTTAAAAATAAATGTAAATTTTAAATTGCTTGGAATTATATGCCTCAATAACATATCATGGTATGGTATTTTATGACTATATATATAAATGTAAATAGGATATTAAATAATCGCTCATTTTATACTATTCATTTAAATTTAATGAAAGTGGTTTAAAAAAAATAAAATTTTCCTTTTACACATAATAATGCCTATCAAATAAACTTGCAATTTATAAAATATAATAGTGCGTATCATATGGGTATGTTTGATTATCGGTATTTAGAACGTTTGCGGTAATAGTATTTGGTACACACCGCATCGTTTTAGATACACCTATAAACAAACAGTAGTAAGCAATGGCGGGCCATGGCTTGGGTTAGGCCTCGACGGTAGGGCAAAGCGGTCCGGATTTTTGCAGGCCGTAAAATGTGAGCCCAAAGCCCGCGGGTTCACGGGTGGGCCGGGCCGCGGATCGAGGGTGTTTTATGCTTATTTTTTGATATTTTTTTAGCCCAAAGTGAACGGGCAAAGCTTTATTTTAGTAGGAGCCAAAATGCCCGATTTTTGTATAAAAAAAATCTGACAGCCAAAGCCCGCTTTTGGTGAGACGGGCAGTTTTGGTCTCTGCTGGGGCTTTTGAGCCCGTTTGCCAAGTCTAGTTTTAAAGTATTATATTTAGACTCTAAACGTAATATTTATTGGGTTTGAAATAAATTATTTTTAAATGAATAAAATTCGCATCATTTTTTTGGGACATTTTTAGTGATATTTTTTTGTTTGTAGTACCTCTCAAAAAATGTATAGTATTTATTTCAACTGAAATTTTTCTAAAAAATAATATTTTAGGTGTAATTTAAATACATACAAGAAACATGGTTGTACAGACTGTAGAGACCCTGTTTCTTGTATGTATTCAAATTACACCTAAAAACTATTTTTTTACAAAAATTTCAGTTAGAATAAATACTATATATTTTTTTGAGAGGTACTACAAAAAAAACGCTAGAAATGTCAATTAACAATGTCCCCCCTAGAATTATTGGTCTAGGACGACATTGATGAGCTGACATTTTTTTTTTTTGGTTTTTTTTGTTGTTGTAATAACTCTCAAAAAATATATAGTATTTATTTCAACTGAAATTTTTATAAAAAATAGTATTTTAGATGTAATTTGGATACATACAAGAAACATGATTGTACAGACTGTATAGACCCTGTTTCTTGTATGTATCCAAATTACACCTAAAACATTATTTTTTACAAAAAATTTAGTTGAAATAAATACTAGTATATATTTTTTGAGAGGTACTACAAAAAAAATTAAAAAAAAATATTATTAGAAATGTCATTGAAAATGTCTCCCTCTCGGACTCCGCCCTAGACTTATTGAAAATATAATGATGAATTTAAGACATGCAACTGCAACAATAAAATTGGTACCGAATAGCAAGGTACTTGGTACGTACCAGCACTATAAATTAAGACTCCCTTTCCTATCTGACCCAGTTTACAAATGCATTTTCCAAAGTAACCTACCTTTTTCGATCATTCCCAATCTAACCTCATTTACTGTTCATATTCCTATTTCCAGCATAAATTTTTTGTATATATTTATATATATTTACATATAAATATATAATTGTATATATATAATATAATATAATATAATATAATATAATATATTTATTTAAATATTATATTATATTAAATAATTTAAATTTCTAAAATTAATTTTAAATATTATAAAATATTATCTTGTACACTTATATTTATATATATGAAAATTTTAAATTAAATTAGAAAAATAATTTATTCATGAATTGTAAAATCTAATACACGATGAATAGTATAATCTCTAAAAATATCATTTTTTGATTACGAATAGTCTATTTTTGAAAATTTTACGAATAATACATTGCTTTATTATCGATTTGTCATTTCAAGCTTTAATATTGTATTGTCAATCAACTATTTAATAAATGAAAATATTATTGTGTTCAATTATTATTCTAAATTTTCATGTCTATATATATTTTGAACTATGAAGCCAATCAAAACACACCAATCAGTTCGTTAGTTTCTTCTTGATCTCTAAGTTTGAAAAATATATACTATTATTGTATATTATGTATTTGGTACTTCTTACTAATATTTGTTTTGTTTTGTTTAATTACGATGGATAATTTTTAGGATAACCAACACAATTACTCGGATATGAAAATTTTATGTCCCAAAATAATAATCGTTTTGAAGATTTTAATCCATTTGAATTTCAAGATATGCAAGGTCATTATACAAATCTTTGGTCCAAAGTTACACAAATGTTGATCCGAATTATACAAATCTTTGGTCCCGATTACAAAATGAGCCTCAGAAGTGATTTTAACTCAAATAGTCGTTATTC
The DNA here is from genome assembly GCA_020205615.1 of Panax quinquefolius. Taxonomy (NCBI): domain Eukaryota; kingdom Viridiplantae; phylum Streptophyta; class Magnoliopsida; order Apiales; family Araliaceae; genus Panax; species Panax quinquefolius. Next base: position 2,712,171 of record CM035164.1, on the reverse strand, counting down.
ACATGAACTGCTGCAGACAATGAAGTAGCAAAATCTAATGCAATTTACAATCTAAGTGGTCTTTGATGATTTCATCTCTTGTCAAGATCTGAGATAGTGGTGAAACAGATAATGACGATCGGATGACTCCAATTCATCAAGTAATGCGATAACGAGGAAAGAGATAATATTCATGAAAGTCTTAGTGTGGCGCCCCCAAAATAGGTATACATCACTATTCCGAGTTGTCAATACATGATGCGAAACAACTACAACTTTATTATTACAACAAGAAAGCTGTGAGTTTGAATACAAATATTATCTTCTAGACAATATCTATACTCAAATAAATCCTCATCACATTTATTGATACATTATTTTACAAAAATGGTGAGGACTACTAAACAATCCTTTCTAAAACCTTCATTCCATACCCAGGCTCGTACTCGCTTATATTCTCGCCTCCACGAGAAAAATGGAACAAAAAGGAAAAGGGTGAGCTCAACTAGCTCGATAAAGAATATTATGACTAAGATAATATACAACAAATTATCGTTAGTCTTCACGAGGAAAATATAATAGAATCTGATAGACAACAAATTTTAAATCAATATCAAGCAATGAAATAATAATTCATTAGAAGAGTTAAGTAGAGAATGCAAACTACTATCTTCTATGTATGAATTTAAAAGTTCATCGTCTATCTTTTATCCCTGTAACATCAATCAATATACATCTACGAATCAAATATTCATCTTTGCACTCTGAGCCAAAGATATTCATCGATTGGTCATGTTCATTTAAACACTGTTCATCTTTACTACTGGGCCAAAGATATTCTTCAGAAATCATTCATCTTGCACTACTCTGAGCCAAAGATATTCTTAAGAAATCATTCATCTTTTGCACTACGTGCCAAAGATATTCCATAATATCATCATTTAAGACCGAGGATGATGAAAAATATTTTTTAAAGAAAGCGAATCAAATTGAAACAAAATGACAAGGATTAAGGATTAAGGATTAAGGATTCGTACTTGGTTTTATCCACGTCCAAAAATACCTCAAAAATAATCATAGTGGTGTAAAATTCAAGAATGATCAAAACATGGATACAATCGAGTTAGTATCCGAATAGATGTTTTGGACGAAAAGAAGAAATTTTATTTTTTAGTGAATAGTACCGATATCGTGAATAGTCAGAGTATCGTGAATAGTGCCGATATCGTGAATAGTAACTCAGACACCAAAAGATAGAAATTCCACAAAAAACATCTTCACGCTTTCGTGAATAGTACTGCGTGAATAGTAAATCGTGAATAGTAACTCATGAATAGTAACTCGTGAATAGTAACTTCGTGAATAGTAACCCACATGAAAAGTTCCAAATTTGATAAAAAGTTTCAACCAATATTTCAAAGATAATGATATTGAAGAAATAATATCATTTGAGAAGAAAATAACATCCCTTACCTCGAAAGATCAAGACTTAGCTAGAATACAAGGGTATAGTCTTTGAAGGAACTTTGCACCGTCTAGCAATACTCAAAGTATACTCAAAATACTCACAAGAATACGCTCGATAATATAGAGAGAAAACTTCGTGGTGTGATTTTCAATTCTAACCTAAGCACCTATTTATAGGAAAATGCTTAGAACACCAAAAAGAGAAAATTTAATAAAATAATAATATTTCTTAAAAATATTCAAGCCCACCTTAGAAATCTGATTTCAGATCATTTATAACACATGTGAGCCACTCAATTACAACAAAAACGTTTTTCTTACAAAAAATATTTTAAACTCCAAAAAAATTAATTATTTGAGCTTGAACTTCAATAATTCATAATAAATAGCCCTTTCATCAGAAAATTCGAATCTCGCGAGTTTTATAGGAATTTCAATTCTCTACAACTTTGCAGAAGAAAGTTTTCCAAATTCCAAATAGAAATTGACCGAAATCCACAAACGGGCGATTTTATAAAGTTATAATCAAATTTCGATCAATAAATGGGGTCCCACCGACATGTTTAACATGTTTTAGACATTTATTGCAACAAAATACTCTTCCTCCTCAGTATACTCATATATCCCACATTCGTTGTAAAAAAAATATCACCAGTTAATATATTATTAAAATAATATATTTAAATGAATTATTTTATCGGAAAAAGATAAAATATTAATTTTCAACAATTGTCATTTTAAAAATTTTCTCCATCTATATCCACATAAAATCAATATTTTCCTCATCATATAAATCAATAATTAATTATTCACAAATAATATTACAGAATCACAATATTGACAACCGAGCGGTTCAGGGAAGAGGGGCTTTCCAATAAGAATTTTTCTTCTTCTTGGCGCATGATTAGGTGACCAAACCTCTCCTTAGATGAACTTTCTAGACATTGCCAATAATGTTATCTAATAATATTATTCAGATAATATGAATTATTGCTTCGATAATGAAAAATACGTGTAATGACAATTATTGAAACAATGTGAATATAAAATATCAATGACAATTATTAACTCAATAAAATTTGAGCAGTAATTATTGTAACCATTATTGAGTAGTGCCTTCTTACGTAAGAATCAATAATTGGTGCAATACTGGTGTCTTCTTTGTTCAACAACGCGTATTAGTGTGTTTTAACCAACGGGTATTCCAAATGAGATAATTCAGTAATAACTACTGTTTATTATTTAAAACAACTTATATTTGTCGTTTTCTTCATCCAATCGCTTTTTCGTTATGGGGCCCACACATGGGCTGCCAAGTAAATGCGAATATTCCCGACAGTCTGAATATTCCACGACCAAACGAATATTCCCAAGCGATAATGAATATTTTATAACCACTTGCTTATTTTGAAATATTTGCGTATTTAACCCTTAATCGTCCACATTAATCAAATCAACCCTTACTATTTCAAAATAATAAATAAAGGAAATTCCTTTTTTATTTAAAAATTTGAGGTCTTACAACCTCCCTCCTTATGAAATTTCGTCCTCGAAATTGGACGACGATACTGGTGTTTCAAAAAGGTGAGGATACCTCGCTTTCATTTCCGTTTCCAATTCCCAGGTCATTTCCTCTATAGCATGATTCCTCCACAAAACTTTAACTTGTGGTATGACCTTTGCGCGTAGGACATGCTCCTTCCTATCCAAGATCTTGACAAGTACCTCCTCATACGTTAAGTCTTCGGCTATCTCGTCCGGTTCTAACTCAATAACGTGGTTCGGGTCTTTCACATATTTACGAAGTACAGATATGTGAAACACATTATGAACACGAGACATACTCGGAGAGGTAACGTAAGTCTATAGGCTACATTTCCTACTCGGTCAAGAATTTGAAATGGACCGATAAATCGTGGATTGAGCTTTCTCTCTTCCCAAATCTTGTAACTCCCTTCCATGGAGCAACTCGCAACAATACATGATCCCCTACATTAAATTCCACGTCCTTTCGATTAAGATCCGCATAACTCTTTTGTCGATCTTGTGCCGTAGTTTTGTATCGTTGTCGAATCATTTGGATCTTTTCGGTAGTCATACGTATTAACTTTCGGGTCCCAACAATGTTGCTTCACCCACCTCATCCCAAAGATATTGGAAGCGACATTTTTCGTCCATATAATGCTTGAATGGAGCCACACCTATACTTGCTCGATAATTGTTGTTGTAGGAGAATTCCACCAATGGTAAATACTTATCCCAACTACCCTTGAAGTCTAGGACATGAGTCTTAATAGATCTTCAAGAGTTTGAATAGTCCTCTCGATTGTCCATCCGTTTGGGGATGGTATCTTTAACTAAATCGCAAACTGCGCCCATGGCTTTTTGCAAGCTAACCCAAAATCTTGAAGTGAATCTTGGGTCACGATCCGAAACTATGGATACTGAGGCATGCCATGCAACCTCACAATCTCATTCACGTCATACTAGCAAGGCGTTCAAGGAATAAGTCTCCGTGTCGGCAAGAAATGAGCGAGACTTGGTTAATCTATCAACAATAACCCAAATAGCATTGATGCCTTCGAGAAACCGTAGGAAGACCCGTAACGAAATCCATAGTAATGTGTTCCCACTTCCATTCCGGAATCTCAAGTGGTTGCAACGGACCCTTAGGTACAAGATGCTCCGCACTTTACACGTTAGCAGAGTTAAACACATCGAGATAAACTTTTGCAATATATCTCTTCATATTGTTCCACCAAAATGTATGTCGAAGATCACGATACATTTTAGTACTTCCAGGATGGATTGCAAATGGCGTATTATTGCCTCCATCATAATCTTGTACTTCAAATCAGTCGTTAGGGAACTGAAAGTCTAGAGTGGACTCAAGTATTCCTTCTTCATCGATTCTCGCCGGAATAGCTCCTTCTTGTACTTTCTTCTTCATACGCATCATTTCCGATTCGGTGGCTTGAGCAACCTTAACTTTTTCTATTAAAGTTGGCTCTGTCGTATACTTGACATCATCGCACTCATTTCGCATATGATCTTCTACTCAATGCGTCGCCTACCACGTTCGCTTTTACCGGGATGGTATTGAATAGTGTGGTCGTAGTCTTTCAATAGCTCGAGCCAACGTCACGCTGCGTGTTGAGTTTTTTTAGTGAAGAAATATTTAAGGCTTTTACTGGTGCGAATATATCTCCACTTTCTCCCCATATAGATAGTGCCTCCATATTTTTAGCTGAAGCACATTTGCCGCTAACTCCAGATCATGAGTAGGATAATTCCTCTCATACTCTTTAAGTTGTCGCGAGGCATAGGCTATGACTTTCCACGTTGCATGAGAACACATCCTAACCCTTTGCTCGAAGCATCATTTGTAGATAACAAATCCATCAGAACCAGATGGTATTGTTAGAAGCAGTGCTTTAAATAAGTCTCCTCTTAAGCTCTTGGAAGCTTTTCTCGCATTCTTCGCTCCAAACAATTTTGTATCCTTAGAGTTAGTTGAGTTAATAGAGTAGCGATTCGAGAAAACCTTCCACGAATCTCTCGATAATAACCATTAAGCCCAAAAACTCGTCTTGATCACCGACTTGGTTGCTCCTAACTTTGTATTGCTTCAATCTTCACGGATCAACGGATACTCCATGTTTCGACACTCGCGTGCCCAAGGAATGCTACTTCCTCGCCGAACTCGCATTTCTTCAATTTGGCATATAGTTGGTTTCACGAAGCCTTTGGAGTACTAGCTTCAAATGGTGCTCATGATCTTCACGGCTTTTGGAATATATGAGGATGTCATCAATAAAGACAACAACGAATTGATCCAAATATTCCTTGAATACTCGGTTCATCATATCCATGAAAGCCGCGGGAGCATTAGTTAGTCCGAAAAGACATGACTAAGAATTCATAATGCCCATCTGGAGTTCGAAGGCGGTCTTTGGAATATCCTCGATTCTAATCTTCATTTGATGATATCGAGCGAAGATCGATTTTTGAAAAGAATTGTGCCCCTTGCAATTTGGTCAAACAAGTCATCAATACGAGGTGAGGATACCTATTCTTGATGGTGACATGGTTCAATTCCGATAGTCAATACAAAGTCGCATACTCCCCGTCTTTCTTCTTCTTTACTAAAATAAAGCAGGAGCACCCCGAGGAGATGTCTTGGGGCCGAATGAAACCAGATGTCCAACAATTCTGTAGTTGGACCTTTAACTCGAAGTTCAATAGGAGCCATTCAATATGGGGTTTTAGAAATGGGCTTTGTATGCGGGTTCAAGATCAATAAAGAATTCAACTTCACGTTAAGGGTTAGACCAAGGAAGTTCTTCTTGAAATACGGAAAGTCGATAACAACGGGAATATTATTCAAATTTGGCGTGTCTTTATTCAAATCCATAACATGGGCTAAGAAAGCTTGACATCCGCTTTTTAATAAACGAATAGCTTTATGATTAGATATGATGGTGATCGATTTTAATGGTTTAGTTGCTTGAATTAAGTACAACGAGGTTGGTTAGGAATATGAAAACTAACAACCTTACGAAAATAATCAATTTTGGCATGATGAGTAGTTAACCAATCAATCCTAAAATCACATCAAAAGCAAGTATCTTTAAAGAGATAAGGTCAATGAGTAAGGTAATGGTGCCAACTTGAATCAAACAAGATTTATAAGCGAAGTGGATGTGATGAAAGTTTCTCTAGCGGAGTTTCCACAGATAGGTCAAAGTCTAATTTCTCCGAGTCAAGTTTAAGCGTTGAGCTACATGCGGGAGAGATAAATGAATGGGTATGCCGGTATCAAGTAAGGTATAAACTTCGCAAGAATTTATAAATAGCTTACCGTGATCACCTCGTTTGGGTTCCTCGCATTATGACCAGTCCACAATAAACGCTCTTCCGGAATCGTTGATTTTTGACTTTTACGGGGACCGATCTTTTGAGTCACCGCCCCCCATTGAACTAGGTTTTTCTTGTACAATCTCGAGCGATATGTCCTTCCTTTCCACAATTATAGCATACCTTGAAGCTGTTGTGGGCGGTTTGGTGATATATCCCTTTTTCCGCATTTGTAGCATATATGGTGGTGGTCGTTCTCTCCCTTAGAACCGATTCTTTGCCGCCAACATCATCTTCGCATGGTCGTTGTTAAATCTCCTCTTTTAAAATCTCCTCTCGACTCGCTTCTTCTATTTTCATGGCCATGATTACCACCGAATGGTTACCATTTCGCCATCAAAATCGCTGTTTCTTTCTCATGAGTTATCATTATTACATTGTTGCTTATCTCCGATCACGATCCTGGTTGTGGTCCTCGGTTGGCCGTACTCGTTATCTCATTTCTAATAATTGAGCCACATTTACAACATCCGAATAAAGAGAAAATTTATGAGAAATGAGATCTTGGCGTATCTTGGGGTTTCAAACCTCTAAGAAACATCCGCGTCATCGTTCCTCATTCTCCACCAAATGAGGTACAAAACTGGATAACTCGCAAACTTTGCCTCGTCTCGAGACAAAATCGTGTTGTTTTGTTCAATCGATGAACTCCACTTCCTTCATATATTGAACACTTTTCGGAAAGTATTTGTCATTAAATAGCTTCAAACGTCTCCCAAGACATCCGAAAGTCTTGGTGGATGGGTACGCTTACAGACTTCCCACCGATGAATGCCTTCGCCACGGAACATAAAAGGTGGCGAATGGAACCTTCTGTTCCTCCGTGCATCCCAAGACATCGAATATCTTTGTAATTTGTTTGACCCATATTTCCGCCGTGATCGGATCTGGCTTTCCCTTAAATTTCGTGGTCCCAACTCTTTGAATCCTTGCTTTTTGTGACAACCCGTGAATTGCTATCATTTCTCCTCAGTATTTTGAACACGAAGTTTCCATAAATGCGATTTTGCATGAGCTGCAAAAAACTTCTAAACATCCTCGTTTCATCATCTCGCTCAATGGTGTTGTTCACGGGAGGAACATTACCCGACTGTTATACGTTCTCCTCGTTGGTGAGTACTGAGCATCTCCACGGTCTCATTTCCATTGTTAATATTCTCATCGACATTCTCAAATCACGCCATAAAACAAGGGTTAATTAAGGAAATCAATATATCACATAATATCCCTATATCTTGATTAACTAACAAATAAGCTTAGGTAGGACACACTAGCGAAGGATTTTTCGTCTCTCCCTCCTAGATTACATTCCCCAGATCTCGCAGAGATCATATCCCTAGCTCGATACCAACTGTGGCGCCCCCCAAAATAGGTATACATCACTCATTCCGAAGTTGTTAATACGTGAAGTGCAAAACAACTACAACTTTATTATTACAACAAGAAAGCTGTGAGTTTGAATACAAATATTATCTTCAGACAATATCTATACTCAAATAAATCCTCATCACATTTATTGATACATTATTTTACAAAAATGGTGAGGACTACTAAACAATCCTTTCTAAAACCTTCATTCCATACCCAGGCTGCGTCTTCGCTTATATTCTCGCCTCACGAGAAAAATGGAACAAAAAGAAAAGGTGAGCTTTCAACTAGCTCATAAAGAATATTATGACTAAGATAATATACAACAAATTATCGTTAGTCTTCAACAGGAAAAATATAATAGAATCTGATAGACAACAAATTTTAAATCAATATTCGCAGATGAAATAATAATTCATTAGAAGAGTTAAGTAGAGAATGCAAACTACTATCTTTATGTATGAATTTAAAAGTTCATCGTCTATCTTTTATCCTGTAACATCAATCGATATACATACGAATCAAATATTCATCTTTCAGACACTACAGCCAAAGATATTCATCGATTGGTCGTGTTCATTTAAACACTGTTCATCTTTGCACTACGGCCAAAGATATTCTTCAGAAATCATTCATCTTTGCACTACACAGCCAAAGATATTCTTAAGAAATCATTCATCTTTTGCACTACTGAGCCAAAGATATTCCATAATATCATCATTTAAGAATGAGGATGATGAAAATAGTTTTTAAAGAAAGCGAATCCGGTGAAACAAAATGACAAGGATTAAGGATTAAGGATTCAGTACTTGGTTTTATCCCGTCCCAAAATACCTCAAAAATAATCATAGTGGTGTAAAATTCAAGAATGATCGAAAAAATGGATACAATCGAGTTAAGTATCGAGAATAGATGTTTTAGACGAAAAGAAGAAAAATTTTTTTAAATTGAATAATACCAGTATCGTGAATAGTGCAGATACGTGAATAATCTTAGAGTATCACGTGAATAAGTAACTCGACACCAAAAGATAGAAATTCCAAAAAAACATCTTCACGGCTTTGAATAGTAACTTTCGTGAATAGTAACTCATGAATAGTAACTTCGTGAATAAGTAACCCAGAGCATGAAAAAGTTCCAAATTTGATAAAAAGTTTCAACCAATATTTCAAAGATAATGATATTGAAGAAATAATATCATTTGAGAAGAAAATAACATCCCTTACCTCGAAAGATCGATTTCTTAATGCTAGAATCTAAGGGTATAGTCTTTGAAGGGAACTTGCAGACCGTCTAGCAATACTCAAAGTATACTCAAAATACTCACAAGAATACTCGATAATATAGAGAGAGAAAACTTGATTTACGGTGTGATTTTTAATTTAACCTAAGCACCTATTTATAGGAAAAT